>OY755236.1:68495282-68905103 GCA_963576725.1 Azorinus chamasolen | reverse complement strand
TCAGGGTCTAAACTGTAACTTAATATAAGGGGAGATAATTGACTAATGATGTGAAGAAGTAAAACCAAAGATCACAGGAGTACAATTTCAGTTGGTTTTTAACAATACAGCAAAAATAAATAAAAAATCCATTGAAGAGTGTGTGTATGTGTTTCATTTGTTTCATTCTCATTTGTTAACTTACGAAAAGGGAGATAATTAGCGAAAACAAAAGATGAATCAAAACCATTACAGATGGTGTTCAATAATACTTAAAATTCAAAACGTTTCTGTTGAGGTATGACAGAGTAAGGCTCCGGACCGCTAAATTTTCATTTGTTAAATTATGAAAAGGGAGATAATTAATTCATGCACGAAGCAACAAATCAAATCCTTTATAGGAGTTGCACAACTTTAGATTATCTTCAACAATAGTGAAAAATTAAAAAAAATTCTGTTGATGTATGACAAAGGAAAGCTCCGGATAATTTCATTTATAAAATTAAAAACGGGAGATAATTTATGAATGAAGAATCAAATCAAAACCGCAATTGCTGGTGCACAATTTCAGATGGTGTTCAACAATACTACTTAATTAAAATGACGAATCATAACTGTAATCGCAGGTGCACAACTTCAGATGTTGACCAACAACACTGCATAATTTAAAAATGTTCCGTTGAAGGATGGCAAAGTAAAGCACCGGACAAATTCCCTCTATTAAAATTACGAAAAGGGAGATAAATCAGTAACGAAATGACGAATCAAAACTGCAATCGCAAGTGCACAACTTCAAATGGTGATCAACAATACTGCATAATTTAAAAA
Source organism: Azorinus chamasolen (assembly GCA_963576725.1). Taxonomy (NCBI): domain Eukaryota; kingdom Metazoa; phylum Mollusca; class Bivalvia; order Cardiida; family Solecurtidae; genus Azorinus; species Azorinus chamasolen. Next base: position 68,904,296 of record OY755236.1, on the reverse strand, counting down.
TGTTCCATTGAAGGATGGCAGGGTAAAGCCCCAGACAAAATTCCGTCTACAGACGGACGGACGGACGGACGAGACGGACGGACGGATGGACGGAGTGATTCTAGTATAACCCCCCCCCCCCCCAACACACTTCGTGGGGGGGGGGGGAGTATAATGAATCCCTTCTTTATACAGGTACAAATTTAATACCTTATCATACGCTTTGAGAAGACCCCCACATTTAGTCCGCCACTCGCTTCTCGAGAGCCGTGTTCAGCAGCAGCGAAAAATGTCTATTAACAAGGCGATTCTCGTGCTCACGCGCTGTTGTTGACCGGTTTTAATTATACCTATTACGGGCCTAAGGTAAACAATGGACGCGAATGCTACAGCGTTTTGGCCTAAGCTAGGTGAACGCCGGGGTGTGAGTATTTCCAGGAGCACAGACAATGAACTGTTTTTAGTGATAGACATATTGAATGAAATTCCGTGTAAACGGTATTTAATACAATCATGAATTGACGTCGAAAAGAAAACAGTGGCCCGGAAACAGCATAAATCGACGAATTGTCAAAGAAGTGTATAGTTTTGCTGCCGTTGTTTTGCTTGTATTTTGAGGAATTAAATTGATGCAGGAGAGCAGAAAATTGGTTTTTATGCAAGAATAGCGTTAATACACGTTTGTTTTCGGGCAATAACATCTGCAGTGTCCCTCGGGGATGTTGTTGCCTTCGCCCTTCGGGCTCGGGCCAACAACAGTCCCTCGGGACACTGCATATGTTATTGCCCGAAAAAACGTGTATTAACCCTCTAATGACGTCATTTGTTATGACAACCACAAACGTTACGTTTTGGCGTAAATATAAATGACTGAGTGACTACAAAACAACGTCTTCGGTTAATTAAATAGGCATTTAAAGTGTTTATATGATAAGAAGAATTTCATATTCGTGCTAATTACTTATATTGATTTCAATTCATAAGGTTGTTGCCTATATAAATGTTGGTATAATTCTGTAAGAAGTCCTTCCCTTGTGTTGATTTTACCCAATCGCGCATATGAATACACTAGTCACGGGGTGTTCCAGATAAGGATTTCTAGTACGGCTATTTTTAGTAACTCAGCTTATCTAGCACGACTGAGAAGCGAGAAAATCAAAGCGCCGCAGGCGCTGTAGGCGCTTAGGCCTGGGCATAAGAAGGGTTGATCGTGTGTTCAAGAAGTTTTGGGGTTTGATTTTCCATGTAAACAATACAAAGTTCAATAACTCTGCAGAATACCATTGAACCGGAACAGGACTAATATATACACAACTAGGCATGGCACTGATCAATCCTATGAAGTTTCAGGAAAATCCTACCAAAGAGTTTTGAGAAACCGCAGAGACAAAATTTTCCATGTAAAAAATGCAAAGGCCCATAACTCTGCAGAAAATCATCGAACCGGGACAGGAAAAAGATATGCACAACTAGGCATGGTACTAATCAATATCTTGAAGTTTCATGTAAATATGACCAAACGTTTTCCAGAAACAGCGCGGACAACATTGTTCATGTAAAAAATCAAATTGGAACATGAATAAGATATGCACAACTAGGCATGGTGCTGATTAATCTTATAAAGTTTCGATGAAAATCTGACTAAAGGTTTTGGAGAAAGCACGTGGACAAAGTAAAATCAGACTGACGGACGGACAGACGGATGTTTTAACATACACTTGTTGGGCAGTTCCTTTGGTTTAATTAACTAATTCTCTCCTACTGGCGCGTTTTTTAACAATTCTAAAATTCTGCTTTTCAACAGCTACTGCTCATTTTCGATAGAATAATTCAAAAATGTTGTCAGGATGCTTGGCGATGCCCTACTTACAAGACATAGCTTCATACCTCAAAATAACCAGCAGTGGTCGTTGATGCCTGCTCCAGTCTAAGCATTTGTATACAGTTTTCATTAATCTGAGTAAGTTCAGTAAATTAGCATATTAACAGGTTTTTTTATTCATATTAACTATTTCGATTGACCAACCTCTTCACACATTCGAATATATACAAAGGACTAATTTTTATAAGGTATTAAACAAACAAAATGAAGTTTAAAAGTGAAATTACTTAGATACACAACGAATTATTACAAACGGTAAAAAAAATCCTGTTTCCATTAATCTGAGTAATTTCAGCAAATTAGCATATTAACAGTTTTTATTCATATTAATTATTTCGATTGACCAACCGCCTCACACATTTGAAAATATACAAAGTACTAATTTTTATAAGGTATTAAACAAACAAAATGAAGTTTAAAAGTGAAATTACTTAGATACACAACGAATTATTACAAACGGTCAAAAAAATCCTGTTTCCATTAATCTGAGTAATTTCAGCAAATTAGCATATTAACAGATTTTATTCATATTAATTATTTCGATTGACCAACCGCCTCACACATTTGAAAATATACAAAGTACTAATTTTCATAAGGTATTAAATAAAACAAAATGAAGTTTTGAAGTGAAATAACTTTGATACACAACGAATTATTACTAACAGTCAAAAAGGGAGATAATCCTGTATATACAGAGATACATCAAATCGCTTACCTAGCGATATACTACAGGTTTTCTTGACAGAGGTTGGCTCTAAAAAATAGTCTAGGGGGAATGAGTTAAATGTACCCAACAGGGCCACAAAAATACTCAACAATATCTATAGATGGAATGAATAGAATTTAGCGTTATCTATTGCTCTCCATACATTTCCGTTCAATTCAACCAAGCTTTTCCGTAAGTAATCGGACATTTCCGTACAATTTCGCATTATATATATGCACTATGCTGTGCGTAGAAATCTGTAGGTATGAAATAATGCATTTATATGCCAAACTCCCACTCATTGTTTTTTCACTCTTAGAATCGCATTTTTTACCAAGTTTTATTAGTAAATGTTAACAAACTTTAAATGTTGAAGCCCAAACAAATTGGAACTTCACCGATCTATTCGCTTAAGCGTATTGGCATTTTGTGCAAGCGGTAAATCGCACTTTTACTCGGTTTTCTTCGGAAATGTTTCGGCAGGGGTTGAAATTATGGTATGACTACTATGGCCTTCGGCTTGGCAAGCCAACCCAGGCCAAAAACAAAGTACCAAGTTATAGTCTACTTTCAGTCCGAATGACCGCTCAGCCGACTGTACATTTACTCCCCTGGTCATTGAGTCATTGGCCTACAATATTGAGCACTGCTAACATATGGCGCAATCATGCAGCCGCAGTACCGGCGAGTGACCCTCACAGGTACCCATTTTAACCCCTGGGTGGAGAGGATGTGCGGGTGGGAGACACGGAAAAGCGTCTCTGAAATTTGTACCCCGGACCTCCGGACTGATAGTCTAGCGCGTTACCACTAGACCACCACCACCTACAAATATAGATCTTATTCTACAGTTTCTGCCACTTTTTGTGTTTGCATGCAGTTATAAACATTCCGCTAATTAATATTGATGGTGTCATTATTTCTTACATGAATATTCATGGCGTAAAGTGTTAAGGTAGTAAATATAACGCAACAAACAGTAACCTCGTAATAACTGTTGGGAGATTAATAGAATCAAGCATGGGTTTTGTTAAAGACGGGGGTTTCTATACCCGAGGTTGGTCTGTTCCAGTCGGAAACGAGCTTTAGCGAGTTTCCGATAGGAACAGACCAACCGAGGGTATAGAACCCCCCCCCCCCCCCCCCGGCTTTAACAAATCCCATGCTTGATTATTTTTCTCGCTGAAATACGCCCTAAAACCAAGAAAATTAACGAATTTTGTGAAGTACTACTTTACATTGCGTAATACGACTTCCATATCTAATAGCAACAGACCACAGCATAACTTTAGGCGTGACACCAAATTCTTGCATAAAACGTGCTGTTGTAGTCCCGCTAGACCATGTATTAACAAGGCGATTCTCGTGCTCACGCGCTGTTGTTGACCGGTTTTAATTATACCTATTACGGGCCTAAGGTAAACAATGGACGCGAATGCTACAGCGTTTTGGCCTAAGCTAGGTGAACGCCGGGGTGTGAGTATTTCCAGGAGCACCGACAATGAACTGTTTTTAGTGATAGACATTTTGAATGAAATTCCGTGTAAACGGTATTTGATACAATCATGAATTGACGTCGAAAAGAAAACAGTGGCCCGGAAACAGCATAAATCGACGAAGTGTCAAAGCGTTTTGCTTGTATTTTGAAGAATTAAATTGATGAAGGAGAGCGGAAAATTGGTTTTATGCAAGAATAGCGTTAATACACGTTTGTTTTCGGGCGAGGGCAACAACATTTCCGAGGGACACTGCAGATGTTATTGCCCGAAAAAAACGTGCATTAACCCTCTAATGACGTCATTTGCTATGACAACCACAAACGTTACATTTTGGCGTAAATATAAATGACTGAGTGACTACAAAACAACGTCTTCGGTTAATTAAATAGTCTTTTAAAGTGTTTAAATGATAAATAGAATTTCATATTCGTGCTAATTACTTATATTAATTTCAATTCATAAGGTTGTTGCCTATAGAAATGTTGGTATAATTCTGTAAGAAGTCCTTCCCTTGTATTTATTTTACCCAATCGCGCGTATGAATACACTAGTCACGGGGTGTTCCAGATAAGGATTTCTAGTACGGCTATTTTTAGTAACTCAGCTTATCTAGCACGACTGAGAAGCGAGAAATGGAATTAAAGGCTTAAAGGAACTTTCTGCATTGTATTAAAACCCCACTTAAGCGACCACTTTATGAATAAACATAGGTGTTTTAGAAGCAGGTGGTTGTTTAATACATTACGAAAGTAACGAAGAAAGCTCCATTTCTTCATTACTTTTGCCCTGCATTAAGCTACAGTAAAACCTCTCTATAACGGCCACTAAATTGTGTTAATGAGTTGGTATTTAGGGCAGGTGGCTGCTTAAAGCAAGGCGAAAGTAAAACAGAACGCTCCTACCTCTAAAAAACGTCATTTTGCAAATATGAAATGAATATGGAAAGTAGCACTTAAAAATCAGCATTGTCTTAAATTGCAACTCTGACTTGGACCATGGTTATATTTTTAATCATCGTTTTCATCTCTGTTCTTCTGTTTCTTCTTCTTTCACTTCTATATTTACCACTTGAACACTTACCGGTTACCCGAGGAACCCGTGTTACAGTCGAACTTGTCACCGACTTTGTCGCAGTAACTGTCACTGAAACAAGCAAAATAAAACCTCCTTAAACCGGACGTTAAATGTCTTTGAAACAGGTGGGGTAGCTTAATGCATGGTAAGAGTAATACAGACAGCTCCTCCTAGAGAAACTTTCTGCATTACTTTCACCCTGCATTAAGCAATCACCTGCATAGAAGTATCTAGATTCTTCTCTACAAGAATTAAGGTTTAGAGGGGTTTTACTGTACACAAAATATTGTAACGGACTGTTACGGAAATGTTCGGTATCAACCGGTACGTTCCGGTACCTGTTATGCGTTCAATATCAGATTTGCGTAGGCATTTTATTAAACATGATCTTATTAAGGTCCATGAAAGACACATGACAGGCTAACGCAGCGTGGTAGTAATGTTTAAAGCTCCTATGTGAGCTTTCTAAATGATTTTCACCCTTAATTTAACAGTCATCTACCTAAAAGGTATTAGTTCCATACATTAACCGTATATCTAAGGTACCATATCGGCTTTAACCCTTCGCTTGCTATTCACGTCAATATACCTACCTGTAAATAGTGAAGACCCAGATGAGACAGCTCCTGCAGGAGCTGTCTCATTAGGGTCTGCACTATTTACAAGTTGATTGTGCAACCAGTGCACTCCCCATCAGTGATTGCACAGCGAATTACGTGTACACAGTGAATATATATGTAATTATACAACAAGGCATGGGTAAAGAAGGAGAAATGTATTTTAAAATTCAGCAAGCGAAGGGTTAATGAACGCTCCAGGCGGTATTGCGAGCTTCTTGCATGCTGTACTCTCGTGGTTGCTTCTTGCACAATGAAAGCAATGCAGAAAGTTTCTATATTTCTATATTGCTATCAGTCTGCATTAAGCTACCGCATGTATTTAATGTTTTAGCGATCGTCAGCCCCCCCCCCCCCCCTCCTCCCAGAAGGAAGCAGTTTAAAATAAAAACAGCCTCTATTAAATCTTATAAACGCACATTTTGGAAACATCAAATTGCCTGTTTGCTAAAAACTACATTAAAACTATTTTATAGTCACTATGAAGAAAATATTCCAAAATAGGGAATTAATATAATACATAAATACTTGAACTGCTCTGATCTAATATTTCGACCACTAAGGGCGTTTTTCAAAGATTATCATGTCAAAATACACGTCATATTTTTGTTACATGCATTCAGCCATAAAATCAAAGAGAATAACGTGTATTTTGGCATGATAATATTTGAAAAAGGCCCTTAGTGGTCGAAATATTAGATCAGATCAGTTCAAGTATTTATGTATTTTATAGTCTACTGACAGCTGAAAAACGGCCAAATACCTGTGTTACACACTGCCCTAAAATAGATTACCTCAAATCAGATTTGAGATAAACTGACTGACACTACAGACGAACCTGTCTTAAGTTGCCATAGAAAATATGTCTAATTATGGGGCTTTCTGCATTACTTTTACCCTGCATTAAGCAACCGCCTGCTTTTAAGACCCCTATGTTCAATAAATGAATGGTCGCTTAAGACATGTTCTACTGTACATACAACAAAGTCAGCTGGCCTGTACATGAACACTATATGCATGACAAAATGTACATACAACAAAGTCAGCTGGGCTGTACATGAACACTATATGCATGACAAAATGTACATACAACAAAGTCAGCTGGCCTGTACATGAAGACTATGTATAACAAAATGTACATACAACAAAGTCAGCTGGCCTGTACATGAAGACTATGTATTACAAAATGTACATACAACAACGTCAGCTGGCCTGTACATGAAGACTATGTATAACAAAATGTACATACAACAACGTCAGCTGGCCTGTACATGAAGACTATATGCATGACAAAATGTACATACAACAAAGTCAGCTGGGCTGTACATGAACACTATATGCATGACAAAATGTACATACAACAAAGTCAGCTGGCCTGTACATGAAGACTATGTATAACAAAATGTACATACAACAAAGTCAGCTGGCCTGTACATGAAGACTATGTATTACAAAATGTACATACAACAACGTCAGCTGGCCTGTACATGAAGACTATGTATAACAAAATGTACATACAACAAAGTCAGCTGGCCTGTACATGAACACTATATGCATGACAAAATGTACATACAACAACGTCAGCTGGGCTGTACATGAACACTATATGCATGACAAAATGTACATACAACAAAGTCAGCTGGCCTGTACATGAACACTATATGCATGACAAAATGTACATACAACAAAGTCAGCTGGGCTGTACATGAAGACTATGTATTACAAAATGTACATACAACAAAGTCAGCTGGCCTGTACATGAAGACTATGTATAACAAAATGTACATACAACAAAGTCAGCTGGCCTGTACATGAAGACTATGTATAACAAAATGTACATACAACAAAGTCAGCTGGCCTGTACATGAAGACTATGTATAACAAAATGTACATACAACAAAGTCAGCTGGCCTGTACATGAACACTATATGCATGACAAAATGTACATACAACAACGTCAGCTGGGCTGTACATGAAGACTATGTATTACAAAATGTACATACAACAAAGTCAGCTGGCCTGTACATGAAGACTATGTATAACAAAATGTACATACAACAAAGTCAGCTGGCCTGTACATGAAGACTATGTATAACAAAATGTACATACAACAAAGTCAGCTGGCCTGTACATGAACACTATATGCATGACAAAATGTACATACAACAACGTCAGCTGGGCTGTACATGAAGACTATGTATTACAAAATGTACATACAACAAAGTCAGCTGGCCTGTACATGAAGACTATGTATAACAAAATGTACATACAACAAAGTCAGCTGGCCTGTACATGAAGACTATGTATAACAAAATGTACATACAACAAAGTCAGCTGGCCTGTACATGAAGACTATGTATAACAAAATGTACATACAACAAAGTCAGCTGGCCTGTACATGAACACTATATGCATGACAAAATGTACATACAACAACGTCAGCTGGGCTGTACATGAAGACTATGTATTACAAAATGTACATACAACAAAGTCAGCTGGGCTGTACATGAAGACTATGTATTACAAAATGTACATACAACAAAGTCAGCTGGCCTGTACATGAAGACTATGTATTACAAAATGTACATACAACAAAGTCAGCTGGCCTGTACATGAAGACTATGTATTACAAAATGTACATACAACAAAGTCAGCTGGCCTGTACATGAAGACTATGTATGACAAAATGTACATACAACAAAGTCAGCTGGCCTGTACATGAAGACTATGTATTACAAAATATACATACAACAAAGTCAGCTGGCCTGTACATGAAGACTATGTATGACAAAATGTACATACAACAAAGTCAGCTGGCCTGTACATGAAGACTATGTATTACAAAATGTACATACAACAAAGTCAGCTGGCCTGTACATGAACACTATATGCATGACAAAATGTACATACAACAACGTCAGCTGGCCTGTACATGAAGACTATGTATTACAAAATGTACATACAACAAAGTCAGCTGGGCTGTACATGAAGACTATGTATTACAAAATGTACATACAACAAAGTCAGCTGGCCTGTACATGAAGACTATGTATTACAAAATGTACATACAACAAAGTCAGCTGGCCTGTACATGAAGACTATGTATTACAAAATGTACATACAACAAAGTCAGCTGGCCTGTACATGAAGACTATGTATTACAAAATGTACATACAACAAAGTCAGCTGGCCTGTACATGAAGACTATGTATTACAAAATATACATACAACAAAGTCAGCTGGCCTGTACATGAAGACTATGTATGACAAAATGTACATACAACAAAGTCAGCTGGCATGTAATAAAAACTATATGCATGACAAAATGTACATACAACAAAGTCAGCTGACATGTACATGAATACTATGCATGACAAAATGTACATACAACAAAGTCAGCTGGCCTGTACATGAAGATTATGTATGACAAAATGTACATACAACAAAGTCAGCTGGCATGTAATGAAAACTATATGCATGACAAAATGTACATACAACAAAGTCAGCTGGCATGTACATGAAGACTATGCATGACAAAATGCACATACAACAAAGTCAGTTGGCCTGTACATGAACACTATGCATGACAAAATGTACATACAACAAAGTCAAGTTATGAAGACAAAATGTAAACCTGTCCATAGTTACAAACATTGTTTAAAAAAGTCTAAAAGGGTCCAGCATACCGAAATATTTATATAGATGAATTATATCGATGAGGTATATAAGGTATACAATTAGATTAGTTATTGTTAGAGGCTAACACAACAGACCCTTATCAGACGGCACCAACAGGAGCCGACCAATCTGGGTCTACTCAGTTTGCAAATGCGTCAAAAGATGAGGTAAAAGGTTAACCCTTACAATGCGGCGGGGCACGGGTGTAGACCAGTTGAACGCTATTATCAAGGTCTGCACTTTTTGTCATGTTACATTATTTGATTAGCAAAATCCCTAAATATTCACCATAAGCTTGACCTGTTTAGATTTTGGAATAGTCCTTTTGAAAATTCAGCGTTGTAAGGGTTTAATCTGTAGCCACCGGATTATATTCTGCTTGCTAATAAGTTATTAACCCTTTCTTTCATATAAACTCATGTTCATGCATTTGCAAACAGAATAGAAACAGATTGCTCCTACAGGAGCCATCTGATCAGGGTCTATTGTATTTGCTATTGACATGATATACCTCTGATTCTAGAGTTTTTTTGTCAAAGCAAGTATTCTCTTGAACAGTTTACATTTAAACGGTTCAGCTACTAACTACTGACGCTGTCATTATTTCTTGAATGAATATTGAACATGGAAAGGGTTAACTGCTCGTTTACTATGGCATCATAGACTATCAGTTAAACTTTTATCTAATGAATATTCACGGCTGACTCAATTCAGTATGGATGTTAACCCTTTCCCTGTTCTATATTTATTCTAAATTTCAAAACCTACTGTATATTCCCGGACAAAATAGTTATAATTAAATATGGAAGGCAGAATATTGTAGCCATTTCAGAAAGTAAAGAAACAGATATATCGACTTCCATTAACAAATAGAGCAAATTCTGATCAGACGGCAGGTTCTACTCTGTTTGAAATGTGCGAAAACACGTTTATATATACGGAGGAAAGGATTAATAAAGTATTTTTACACATAAAACAAATTAACACTTTACTTTGAGAAAGAGGATATAATGAGATCTAAGATATTCTATAAGCAAATAAGATCCTGAACAGACCACCCGAACAGCAGCCGTCGGATCTGGGTCTGTCTACTCTGCTTGCAAAGAAATCAAAATGCGTTTCTATCACGTGGGGTGTTAAATAGACATTAGACGAACTCAAAATTTCAATTTCAGCACCTATAAAAAAGGGTTTCGGCAAGCGTGTCTACTTCGTGAAGCTGGACGGATTGAAAAACAAACTTACCGAGTACTTGGATCACGAGAAGGATCAAAATATTATCAAGATGCATTTTCCTCTCAAACATGGCACCTGAAACAATACAGAACGTAACAAGAAAAGCATTGATGCAAAGCATCCAAGGGCGCTTCTATGTGAAAAATAATCGAATACGTAAAAGATAATAATATTTCAGTCAGATGGCCCTGGTATTCGCTCCGGGCGGGCAATGAATGCATGTCCAGTTTGCAGACCAGTTTGAATATATACCAGTATATTCTTTAACGGATTATACACAAAAAGTATAAGTATAATGTAATAACAAGTTAAACAACTTCAACTGTTGCCAGATCCACATCTAAGTAAGTATAGCCCTTATCCTGATTGCATGGTGTCTCTTTTTTTTATACCCGGTATGTCTGTTTCATTTTGTTTTTGCTTCCGGTTTGTTCACCTTTTTGAGATCGTGTTACCGAGTATAATCTACCTTGCATTCTGACGAGAAGCCGGGTAGCTCGACCTCGCTGTCTGTAGATGCAAGTCATTCAATCTGTACAGAATAAGGACTTACGTTTATACACATATTGCATTTGACTGTTTATCAAGATGACAAATAGGAACATAATAGTAGGCCTATTCACAATAATCACAGGTAAATATACATACACATTTCTGCATGTATAACTTGGTTCTATGTATATCCTTAACATAAAAGTGTAGCTTGAGCGAGGAAAGACGTTGTTAACAGACGGGTGCCATAGGCAAAATTGAACGTTTTTTCACATAGAAAATGGTGTTTTAAAGCATATAAACATGATATCCACAACACGGTTTTATATAGAAAAGGTGTTTGAGTTGTCTCCCTTCGCCCTGGGATCATTTCCGTATATATCCGCCATTTTCCGGGTTCTTCCGGTAGACTGGTTCATATCTTAGTGCCTATATATACCCCGCACCTGATGTCATCGGGCTGGTTCAACTTTTTTTGCACATATATGCCCCATATCTTTGCGCTACATTATGGTTTGATTCGACGAAACACACCGTTTTCAGACTGTGTTTTTATAAAAAGAATACTATATGTGACTGTGCATGTGACAATAATTTAACTGAACAACATCCCCTCTCAAGTATCTTTATTTCTTTACATAAAAGGTGACTTAAATGCTTCAACTGTGAAAGAACTGTGTAAACGTGTTATGCACTGTATAATTAATGAAATAGTTGGAGAGTCTTGTAACATAATGTTGTCTTCTTTGAACATGTATCAATATGTAAAGTATTGAGATGACATATTCCCACGAACCCTTATGATTGGATTCATATTTACCTCATCTCGTCGGTTACAGAAATGGGACCAGACAGTCTGCGTAAATCATGTTTCCCTTGTTCAAACGATCTTAAGAGTCTTGTCGATCACATCTAAGAGACATGACACTTCAACGAAGCAGCACCTTTACTTTTCTCAAGCAGGCGCTATCAAGCTATGACTGATATACTATTAAAATGACACCAAGTTCTTAAACACTACGACATGAAAGTTTTAAACTCTACATAATTTTTTATTATGCTTAATTAATAAATCAATGGTTGAAGGAAAACTGACGGCCGATCGACACGGTTACCCAAGTGTTGTATCTCAAACATTTTGCGTAGCGGCACACGACACACTTATTATGACGCCCGCGCACTTTACATCATAGTCTGTAAATAATTAACATGGTAATAGTGATCTAAAGCTAATACGCGTATTTTACACCGTGGCCTGTCTATAGATATAGAGAATAATAGGTTAGTGCCGTAGATGGGACGCTTTATCCGACGAGGGGAGAAAACGTTGAGACGAGGCTTGCCGAGCCTCAACTGTTTTCTCTCCGAGTCGGATAAAGGCGTCCCATCTACGGCACTAACCTATTATTCGATTTATCCAGTCAATATAGTTAAATGTCTTTTTTATAGACTCATAACACTCTTGAAATAATTTACATTGAAAATGCAGTTTTTCGATCAACGGATCCCTCCCTTTTCACTTCCATTTAGACGTAAATAGATCTATTGGGCTACCGCAGAGGAATATAGTTTTCGATACTTGTATTACTAGAAGTGAAACGTGGTTGAATTTGAAAAATAAGAAGATTTGAATCGAGGGTCGATAAGTTATTTCAAACAGACATGATCTATATTCTTTGGTCAAATTCGAGTTACGTAGTATCGGTTTCTATTTTTAGATTCTACCTAACGTCACTCAGAAATCGATGGAACTGAACAGGCTATATTTAGGTTTATGACTATCACCGCCCCTGTAAGAGTTTATCAATCAAATAATCATGAGAGTGAAAAGAAAACATTTACTATTTATCTGTCAATCTTTGCTTCCAGGTTTGATTTTATCAAAAACGGGTTTTGCCAGCGGTGGATTAAATTAATAAAAGTGATAAATCAACGTCAATTTGTATGTGGCCTCAGTGGCGTAATCGGTAAGGGCGACGTCTCTAGAGAGATTAGAATTAGTTTTTGTAGGATCAGGCGCGGGTTCGAATCCAGCTGTAGCCAATTATTTTTATTTTTTCTCATTTGAATAATTCTTCTGGTGACCTAATAGATCTGTTAGATCTATTCCATCAACATGTTTATGAATATTTACAGAAAACTAAAATAGTTCCATGGTCATAGAATCATTACGCCTATCTACTAACCTAATAAACCTTCCACTACCGGAAGTAACCTAATAAACCTAAGTTTATTTGCACCCCCTTTATTATGTCACTAGAGAAGCCTGGTGACTGGATAAAAATATAAAATATGTTATTTAGTAATCTTGATCTTGATTTGGGTACACTGGTCTTCAAAACTTTTCCAGAGTTACATGCAATATGGCAATCAACTCTTCCATTTCGTTCCTAACAAAAAACAAAAACCACAAAGACATGGTTGCACGAAGGTGAAAAAAGAATGAGTACAATTTTGAGGTCCGTTCTGCATTTCTTTGAAGCAACTTAATAATGCATATTCGCAAATTGAATTTTGCGTTACTAGATCGTGGTTCCAAACAAATTTAGAATAAGATCGTCACACACAACTATGCTTCGTTAAAAGCTTCGGTCAAAACCGGTCAGACGACTACTCTACGGGAAATCTACGGCAAAACTGCTAATCAACTCACGGGCATTGCAGGCCCTTTTTGCGAAATTTCGAGAGCGCAAACAACCCGTAAGCACGCACGACGACCAAATTCATGCACAACAACTCAATGATTACAATTTTTGCGCAATGAACGTCAATAACGAATGTTTAGTTTAAACATAATTTATTTATAAATATTTGCATGAGTATTGTAATGATAACACAAAGGAAAAGAAAAGGATGGAAACGAAAGCAAGACTGCTTATTGTGTTTCTCTCCCAACACCGTAAAAAACTACACTCGTTTTATGCAGAAATGACTGCAAGTTATTGAACTATGTTAAATGCACTGAAAAACTAAATTAGTTCAGCCGAATATATCAGCTAATACAAAAACGTTTTAGAGAAAGATAAATTAGAAGAAAAAGTAAAAAATAAATAGATAAAAAAGAAACGATAGTTGACACACATATGTGGAGAGGTCTAGGATTCTGAGCAGAAGAAGCATACCGGTATCCGAAAGAAGATGAGCGTTACCGAGTTTATTAGAATCGTTTTGAGGTTTGGATAAACCGATGTACGGCTTCAACTATAATGATGTTTGTATCATAATTTAAAAGAGGGTATCCAAACAGAAAGACAGAAAAGGACGGAGTAGTGAATCTGGCAACATCATCAAAAAGTTGTTTCCTTTGGTTGGTATATTTGCAGCAGCTTATGAAGAAGTGTGATGCGTTCTCAACAAGGCCACAAGTACACAAGGCAATGTCAGATATGTTCTTTGAGAAGAGGTCATAGTTCAAGGAACTGCAGTTTGTACGAAGCCTTGTGTGCATGAGCTGCTGTTTTCTGACACCGTAATAAAAATGTTAAGGAACAGTTGGCAAATTGCTATTCAAAGACTTTTTGAATGCATATAGAGTAGAAGATTGTTTTGCATGTTCGGGGAGATTGTTTTATTCCTGTATTGTTGAAGGGAGGAAAGAGTTGCTATAATGGGTTGTGCGACAGGCAAGAGATTGAATATCACCAGCGTTTCTTAAACGAATGTTTGAATTGCGCGACGCAAGCATTAGGTCAGGTATGCATGGCTTAAAAATCTTCTTCTCTGAAATCGTGAGGCCATGGCTTAATAGCTCAATTGGTAAGATAAAGGCCCTGGGTTCGAGTCCCGTTTTCACCACGTTATGGTTGGTGCCCAGCCTAAATAACTCGCAGTGTGATTTAAATGAAAAACAAATGTAATATTGAAAAATTCAATTCCTTATCAGGAAAAAAACCGATAAAATACTGATGTCACCCCTTTGGTCGCTGTACATAGCGGGAAACAACTTTACATTTCACGTAATATTCGAAATTTAATATTTATACTTGCAGGGAATGCAGCCAGGTATGACAGCGCTTCATGTAAATATTATTAGTACTAGTTGAACCAAGGTCACAAGAGTATTGAATATAGACATTTGTAAAATATTGAAACTACAGACAAAGGCAGAGCGGCAGACACCATCCCCACCCATTCCCAAACACATTCCAAGCTTTCTATCATCCCCAGACATAAACACCATCTCATTATTTTATATATGTCTATGCCAGTTTCTCCTAGATAATCGTACCAATCAGTTTGTATCCAATATCAGAATCTGATAAAAACAATACTGCTGCTGATGATGATGATGACCATTAGAAAACCTTTATTACGTCACGTAAAATATTTTGAAATAAAAATGTCAATAATGATTATATTTTAGTTTAGCCAATTTTGAAAGTCATGGAAAGGAAATGTCGAATGTTATGTTGCAAGATCGTGAGGTCCAAAATGTTTGCTTCGGTTTCATTTTATGTTCAACTCAACTCAACTCAAACTTTTATTGCGATTTAGGCCACCAACCCATACACAAGATATCAACACACATAAATACACAATCATGTCTACACAACACACATAACTAACATGAAACATTACCTAGATGTAAGATTTCCTCAACTGCATACCATGATATATAAATGTGGCAAGACCTTTTATAATTGATTCGTTTTGAGATGCCATTAAGATATTTGAATTTATGTAAAGAAGGATTTTCATAATATTTTGTCTGAATGTAAGTTTGACGTAGTAATGTATACAACGGACATTCCAATAAAGAGTGATACTCTGTTTCATTAGCACCCGCCAATGAATACATTTTTACCGGGTTTTCCACGGAAAACTCCGGTTATTGAAATGCTGATGTACGGCGGGCGGGCGGGCGGACGGGAGGCTGCCAGTTTTGTCCGGACGATAACTCCTAAATGGCTCATGCCATTGGATTAAAACTTCATACATAGAAAGATCATGATAAGAGGAAGTGTCATGCACAAGGTCCATAACTCTGGCTTCACTAATATTGGAATTATGCCCCTTTGAACTTAAAAATGTGTCGGTCCATATGTGCGTCCGTCCGGTCTTGTCCGGGCTGTAACTTAGAACTCCATTGATGGATTGTAAAATCACTTGGCATAAATGTTCCTCTAGACGGTACGGCGTGTCGCATGAAAAAACCATGTTAATAGCTGAAAGGTCAAGGTCATACTTAGAGGTCAGAGGTCAAAATCATGTATATTTTTAACTGGATTAACAGATTTTGCTTGTCCGAAGCATATCTCCTACACTACTTTGGCTAGGATCACCAAATATGGTGTGTGAGTACATCTTGGGATGGCGGAGTGTCGCATACTATTTATAGGTTTATGTGATCTTGACCTTGACCTTGGGCTTCATTAACAAGAAAAACTTGTCCGGAGCATAACTCCTATACGGAATCAGCTAGGATCACCAAATATGGTGTGTGAGTTCATCTTGGGATGGCGGAGTGTCACATACTATTTTTAGGTCAATGTGACATTGACCTTGAACTTTGACCTCATTTACAAGAAAAGCTTGTCCGGAGCATATCTCCTACACTACTTCAGCTAGGATCACCAAATATGGTCTGTTAGTACATCTTGGGATGGCGGAGTGTCGCATACTATATAGGTCAATGTGACCTTGACCCTGACCTTGGGCTTCATTTACAAAAAAACTTGTCCGGAGCATACCTCCTATACAGAATCAGCTAGGATCACCAAATATGGTGTGTGAATTCATCTTGGGTTGGCGGAGTATCACATCCTTTTTTTAGGTCAGTGTTACCTTGACCTTGAACTTTGACCTCATTTGCAAAAAAACCTTGTCCGAAGCATATCTGCAACACTACTTCAGCTAGGATCACCAAATATGATGTGTTAGTACATCTTGGGATTGCGGAGTGTCGCATACTATTTATAGGTCAATGTGACCTTGACCTTGACCTTGTGCTTCATTTACAAGAAAAACTTGTCCGGAGCATACCTCCTATACAGAATCGGCTAGGATCACCAAATATGGTGTGTGAGTTCATCTTAGGTTGGCGGAGTATTACCTACTTTTTTTAGGTCAATGTGGCATTGACCTTGACCTTTGACCTCATTTGCGAAAAAACCTTGTCCGAAGCATATCTCCTACACTACTTCAACTAGGAACACCAAATTTGGTGTGTGAGTACATTTTGGGATGGCGGAGTGTTGCATACTTTTCATAGGTCAATGTGACCTTGACCTTGGGCTTTATTTACAAAAACACTCGTCTGGAGCATACCTCCTATACGGAATCAGCTAGGATCCCCAAATATGGTATGTGAGTTAATCTTGGGTTGGCGAAGTGTCACATACTATTTTTAGGTCAATATGACCTTGACTATGGACTTTGACCTCATTTGCAAAAAAAGCTTGTCCGAAACATATCTCCTACACTACTTCAGCTAGGATCGTCACATGTGGTGTATGAGTACATTTTGGGATAGCTGAGTATCGCATACTTTTTATAGGTCAACGTGACCTTGACCTTGGGCTTTATTTACAAAAACACTTGTCCGGAGAATACCTCCTACACTACTTCAGCTAAGATCACCAAATCTGGTGTGTGAGTACATCTTGGGACGGCGGAGTGTCACATACTATTTATAGGTCAATGTGACCTTGACCTTTGACCTCAGTTACAAAAAAAGCTTGTCTGGAAAATGTCTCCTACATCATTTCAACTATGATCACCAAATATTGTGTGTGAGTACATCTTGGGATGGCAGAGTGTCACATACTATTTATAGGTCAACGTGACCTTGACCTTGGGCTTTATTTACAAAAGAAATTTTGTCCGAAGCATGTACCTCCTTTACCGAATTAGCTAGGATCGTCAAATATAGCATGTGAGTTTGTCTTGGGATGGCGGAGTGTTGCATACTAATTTTAGGATAATGTGACCTTGACCTCATTTACAAATAAAAGCCTGTCCTGAGCATATCTTCTACACTACTTCAGCTAAGATCACCAAATATGGTGTGTGTGAGTGTCGCATACTATTTATAGGTCAATGTGACCTTGACCTTGGGCTTCATTTACAAAAAATTGTCTTGAGCTTACCTCCTACACTGAATCAGCTAGGTTCATCAAATGTGGTGTGTGAGTTTGTCTTGGGATCACATACTAGTTATAGGTTAATGTGACCATGAACTTGACCTTTGACCTCATTTTAAAAAATGACTTGTCCGGAGCATATCTTCTACACTACTTCAGCTAGGATCACCAAATATGGTCTGTGAGTAGATCCTGGGATAGCAGTGTCGCATACTATTTAAAGATCAGTGTGACCATGACCTTGACCTTTGACTTCATTTACAAAAAAGCTTGTCATCCCTACACCGTATCAGCTAGGATCACTAAATATGGTGTATGAGTTCATCTTCTGATGCTGGAATATTGCATACTTTTTGAAGGTCATGTGGCCATGACCTTGACCTTTGACCTCAAATATGAAAAAAAGATTGTCATTTAGGGTAACTTGAATTCAAATTGTGGTCTTACTATGCAGTCTTTATTTTCATTTTGCAGTTGCATATTGCAGGCCTGCTTACAAAACGCATATTGTCAGTGCTTTGCTTTGGGGCATTTGTCACATACTGTGATACATTTCTTGTTCTGGGAGTTATGCCCCTTTGAACTTAGAAATCACCAGTTAATACTGAAGGAAAACCCGGTTTGATGTCGTGTCGACATTTCTTGTCTACATTGCCTTGCAATTCCAAGGTGTCTATCCTTCTCTATCATTAATTTGTGGGATGAAGAATGAAACGCCACCATATGGTATCTAAAATTTCTAACATCTAACACTTCAAGATACTTTTCATAATTAAGCACAGTTTTATAAAGTCTATACGGTTCTAACTTTGGACTTGTATTACAACTTTCAGACCAGTTTTGAAGATATTGATCTTGTAATCTTTGTGAATAAGCAGCTAAAAAGAAAGGTACATTACAAACATTTTGTTGTTCCCACACAAATCCAAAACCGATACCATATAAATGTAACCTCAATTTTGTGACCCAATTTCGATAGCCTATACTATCAACAAGTTCTATAACAAGTGAATCATATAACAATAGTTTTCGACAATAACCCCCACCCCCTAAACCGTCTGTTCACATTAGTATCATTGCCGGTGTTTAACACAAGTGGTAGCTTAATGCAGGATGAAAGGAACTTTCTGTATGCTTTTCACCCTGCATTACCACCTGCTTATATTAAAAATACCCAAATTTATCTTTATTGAAATTCCGCTTAAGATAGATTTACTGTTACTTTAATATTAATCTTCTTTTATAATATAAACCACCGAAAAATTAAAATAGTCTTACCCGATGTCGATCAAGAAGAGTATCGGAACACCTTAGACGCCTTTTTCCTTATGGTTTAACAAGAACTTATTATATATGCAACACGAGATGTTATCGCCCCGGTCACCAGTGTACAATAATCACGACAGTTGTTTCCAAATGCAGTAGTCGGTCTGAGCCTATCGATAGCAGCCCAGGTAAAGGCGCACCTGAGTGAACCTGATAAGAGTTTAGAGAAAAGTTAAGACCTCAATAAATATTTCATTATCACCCGTGGAAACCACAGTGTAATAGAAACACACCTGTTACCCCACCGACATTAGCTGCACCAAGATGTGCTTGGTGGATCTCAATATGTTTTGCAATTGTTTTTGTTTGTGGTTAAGCGACAGAGATTGCACATGGAAGACCGATAGATGACTGCAATCTAATGAAAGAAATTCGGCCACATTCCCGGGTTTATGAGTTTGTATTAGGACGTCCGTAAACCGGTTTAAACCCCCAGTGGTGTTTTTGCTACTGACCGTGCCAAGGCGGTACTCTCTTTGTCACCCTTCCTTTTGTTTACCTTGCGTCTTTGTGCTTGTGATTGTGTTCATGTGTGGAGTGTTTGTCTCTATTTCTTGTGTGTCTGTTGGTGTTTTCTGTGTTCATCTCGTGTGTGAGTGTGCGTTTGGGTGTGTGGTTGTGTGTGTGTATGTGTGTCATGCTGTCTATCGGTGTTTTGGTGGTGGTTGCGTCTTGTGTGTGGCTTTGCCTGCTTGACTTTGCTACTTTTCCATCCAATTATGATAAAGACATATGTATTATATTTTCTGCCCGGGATTAAGCTCGAGCTGTTTCAATATTTAAGTACAATCTTTATGAATTTTTAGACGAGTATGGAAAATGGAGAAGCGATTTGGAAGTTGGTCATTAAGGAACAAAACCTCTTTTCCTGCCAAAGCCACACGGGGAAAACGCTGTTACCTGCAAAGGCCATTGAAGAACATGGGGCACTGTTACCCGTTACCTGCGAAAAGAGATTGTCTCTGGATAAGAGAATCCCAGCCACATTCAAGATAAAGAGTGCCAAGGGGTACAGATCTGGTGAGTCAAATTACAATACGGGTAGCTTCGTTTTGCATATTTCCAAAGAATCTGAGCAATGTATAGAACAGTCACCCCAAACTATTGAATCATACTTTAGTATTGGCCGAACATAAGATATGTATATTTGATTTAAAGAATGTCTATTCAAAGTAAATTTAAGTTTCTTCAGTATTCCAATTGTTTTAATGCTGATTGTAATATATTGTCAACATGGTCATTTCATTGACCGTTTGAACTCATAGTTACTACTCCCAAATGCTTATGTGTTTCGACAAATTTAACATTAGAATCCTCAAAAATAAGATTAGGACGCACAACATCATCTTTACAAAGCGAAAACATCATTGCTTCAGTGTTATTAGGATTGAAACTGACAAGCCATGTCTTTGCCCAAGCTGAAATTAAGCTTAGATCGTGGTTTAACATATCCTCAATTGGTCATTTAAGTTAGAGGCAGAAATGTACAAAGAACTATCATCTGCCAATAATCTGGTTAAACTCAGTAGAGAGTTCGATATATCATTAACGTATATTAAAAATAAAAGAGACCCTAACACAGATCCCTGAGGAACACTGGCTGATATAGTCTTTGTATCCGAATTTGAAGATCGAAGAACAACTTTTTGAGATCTGTTGTTCAAATAATTAGAAACCCATGCCAAAAGTTGTCCGTTTATGTCATTTTCTTGTAACTTAAAGATGAGACCTTTATGCCACACTCGATCAAAAGCCTTAGCAATATCACAAAACACCATACAAGAGTACTGTTTGTTATCAAAAGACTGGCATATATGATGTACCATATCAATCAGTTGATAGACAGTTGAATGATAGGAAGGAACCCAGATTGATATTTATAGAAAAGGTTATTTTCAAAGAAAAAAATTGTACATATATTTGAAGATAATTCTTTCGATCATCTTACCACATAGCTAATTAGTGAAACAGGTCTGTAGTTTGATGTAGTTTTATCCCTCTTTTTGAACAGTGGAATTACATTTGCGATTTTCCATAGATCCGGAAAACACTTTCATTTAGAGATCTATTAAAAAGTACTGCAAGTGGTTTCAATATCAATTTTACTGATCCTTTAAGCATTTTTGCGAAATTCTGTCTGGTCCTGACGCTTTATCTACAGCAAGTGAAGCAATAATTTCTTCTACCTCAGTTTCAGAAATATTGATGTTTGTCAAACTGCTTCCAGTTTTAGGAGACAGCGGAGGAAGACAAGCATTCTATCATCTATATTGGATATTGAAACAAAATAATTATTTAAGCAATCAAAATTGAAATAGACCATCGAAGTTCTCCACTGGACTCAGATCCGTACAATGGAGGTATATTTGATTTGCAGCTATTGATTTTGACAAAGTGTCGAATAATATTCCAGAATCCTTTTTTATCAATTGTTCTTAACTCTTCTAGATTATGTTTCTGTGAGTAGAAAAATAATTGTTTTGCATGTTTTTTCATATTATTGACTTAGTTACGAAAATGCCTATATCTATTGATATCATGCTGCTTCCTAGATATTAGTGCTATTTTTAAGCCGATCTCTTACTCTACATGTTTTACGTAATTCTGAATCGAACCAAGGTATATCGTCTTCACGAACTATAATTGTTTGTGACTGAATACATATACATACATTAACAAATTTATGAAATACTTCAGTAAACAAATTACACGCATCGTTAACTGAGCCATCAATAAGACACTGCCAGTCAAAAGACGATAATTTTGCATTTTTAAGATCAAAATCGTCCCTTTATATTAGTATACAGTAAAACTTCGATTTTTCGAACACTAAAATACGTATTATTATCGATCTTTAACACAGGTGGCAGCTTAATGCATGGTGAAAGTCATGCATAAAGCTCCTCTAGGAGCTTTTTGCATGACTTTCACCATGCATTAAGCAGCCACCTGCCTAAAAGGGTCTAAATTCTTCTATACCGAAAATTCGAATAATCGAAGTTTTACTGTATTTTTCTTTCAAAGCTACTCTTTATTTCATATGGAAAAGGCAAATGAATATATGTAGCACAATGATCGCTTATATCAGGTGGTACTGATATTGTCCCAGAGTCATCATAAAGCATGTCAAACGAGATAATAATAGGGCCTAAAAGTGCATTAATTCTTTGTTGGCGATTTGATTGTATTGGTCATAGAATTTGTTAGCATAATGTTCTTCAGATTTCGCCTATTATAAATTAACAAATCTTCATTAAAATCTCCAACTAAAATGATGTTTATGGAAACTTCATATGCCTTTTCAATATTACGATTACGATTATCAAATAAGTCAACATAAGATGTCTTAGTACTCTAAAAAGATCCACTCAAATATGCGTGTTTGTTCATTTTGACCCTTATCCAGATTTATTCAGTACAAAATTGTTCGAGATGAGGTACTCGTTCGTAAATCAGATTAGACGATAGTTAAACAAGTATTCCTCAACCACGATTCGTTCTATCTTTTCTAAAAGGACAACTAAACATTTTAGACAAACATAAGAATTCATCAGAGATATTTACATCTAGATGAGTTTCAGTGAAACATAATATATCAAAATCAGCAGTTATCTCGAATGAATTCTAATTTATGTCGTATGCTTCTAATGTTACAATATAAAATAGATAAATTATTTGTATCCGATTCAGTCGGTCCTGGGTTAGACACAACATCCCCTGCTTGCATTAGCAAACTAGTCAACAGAACAGCATAAATCATAGTAACAAAACGGTCTCTAACAGCAGAGAACAAATTTGTAAATAAATTAAGCAAAATCAAGAAGTTAAACAACTTTACCCTTATATATGTCTTTCTATATAAATGCAATATCTCCTGTCGTGGAACAAACCAATGGAACATATCCAACTTAGTAATTCATTACTCATTCAGGCAGTAAAAATAACACCAATATCAATATCTCCATTGGTTCGGGTCCACTGCAAGATGAAGTCATCTGATCACATGTTGTATGATGATAATGAACAACTGAGAGAATGAAAAGATATGGAGAATGAGAAAGAGAGAAGAAGGAAAAGAAAGTAGAAAATAAGCAAATAATAACAAAATGAAACTAATACTATTAAAACTAACTGGTGTCATGTTCAAGGAGTGTGATTGTGTTGAGAAAAAAAACATTTTTGCAATTATCATCTTACATGATGTAATAGGGGTTAATTAGGCGGACTCTAATTATAATACATAAACACTCCGAGCGAAACTCTGATTAACAAAGCCCTTAATGCATTTATACTACAAATCCATTTATTATATTTGATTAATTGTCTCCGCATTTACATGTGCCAGCTGGCCAACAGACTACAAATAATAACATCAAAGTTTCCATACAGTGAGGTTTGTGAGTAGGTTGTCCCCCTTTCATAGTTTGCAAACAGCTAACATATATACACGTATAGTAATCCAGAATATACCCAGCTTTACCCGACGTCTCAATATGGCCCTGGCTATTCTAAAGCTGTTTGAATACACGAATCAAGAGCAAGTTGATGGTGATTCCGTTGACTGTTCACCCTTTACCTGTTACATATTCACACGAAGAAGTGATGCCATCTTAAATATTAGTCGGGTTATTTTTCCGTTTTTATTCGTATATGAACACAGTACAATTTGACCCATGCAGAATCTGTAGAACGAGAACTATAATAAACCATAAGCAAATAGATCAGACCCTGATCGGACGGATCCTACAGGAGCCTCTGATCTGGGTCTACTCTGTTTGCAAATGCGTGAACGCGATTTTATCAAGAGGGCTATGATGACCCTTAATCGCTCACCTGGTTACTATAAACTTGTACATACACTGTATTACTATTTAAAACTAAGTCAGCTTCAGATTGGGACCAATATGAAACCAAGGACCATAATTTTAGGTCTGAAGGTTAAAATTTGAACAGTCTTGGTAGAGGAACATTAGATGATGCTTCATATAAATTTGGTCCGGGCCTTACAATTTCACAGAAGGAGATTTTTAAAGATTTTCCTATGAAACTGATAAGCCTGGGACGGGCCATTTTGGTCCAGTCCAGGGGTCATAATTTGAATAATCTTGGTAGAAAACCATTAGATAATACTACATACCAAATTTCAAAGGTCTAGGCCTTACAGTTTCAGAGAAGGAGATTTTTTTTAAAGATTTTCCTATGAAAACTGATAAACCCCGGGGTGGGCCATTTTTGGTCCGGGGGTCATAATTTGAACAATATTTTTAGAGGACCATTAGATGATTCTACATACCAAATATCAAAGGTCCAGGGCTTACAGTTTTAGAGTAGAATATTTTATAGATGTTCCTATGAGAATTATACGCCCCGGGGCGGTGCCATTTTTTGTCCGGGGTCATAATTTGAACAATCATTGTAGAGGGCCATTAGATAATGCTACGTACTAAATATCAAAGGTCTAGGTTTTACACTTTCAGAGACGAAGACTTTTAAAGATTTTTCTATGACAAGAGGGCCATGATGGCCCTGTATCGCTCACCTGGATAAATGATGTCATGTGACCTATCAATTGTGTACCCAGGAGCACAATTTGAACAATCTATGTTGAGGTCCACTAGATGATTCTGCATACCAAATTTGGTAGCCCTATGCCTTTCAGGTTTTAACAAGAAGATTTTTAAGGTTTTCAGCAAAATTTGTGACCCTCGGGGTTGGGCCAACTTTGACCCCAGGGCAAACTTTCAACAATCTATGTAGAAGTTCACTAGATGATTCTCCATACCAAATTGTGTAGCCCTACGCCTTACAGTTTTTGACAAGAAGATTTTTAAAGTTTTTAATTCTTTTTGGACATTGGTTGCCATAGCAACCAGAGTTCTGCATGGAATCAACTTCTTTGAACAACTATGGAAGAGGTTGACCCAAGAAACATTTCTGCCAAGTTTGGTAAAAATCCAGCAAGTAGTTTAGGAGAATGTCATTTTAAGAAACAGTTGACGGCGGATGACACACGACGGACGACGACGGACGATTGACACAGGGCGATCACAATAGCTCACCTTGGCACTTCGTGCCAGGTGAGCTAAAAAACTGATAAGCCCTGGGCGGGGCCATTTTGGTCTATGCCTTACAGTTTCAGAGAAGAAGATTTTTAAAGAGTTTCCTATTACAAACTGACAAGTCCCGGGGCGTGGCCATTTTTTGTAGAGGATCATTAGATGATGCTTCATACCAAATATCAAAGCTCTGCTTTGTGGTTTCAGAGAAGATGTTTAAGTAAATTGTTGACGACGCACGACGACGGACGCCGGAGACAGTCCTCCCTTCATAATACCTCTAGCTAAAAAGGAAATGGTTAAGATAACTCAGATAAACCAGGGCAAAATAGATATCCTCAAAAAGACAATAAGTATTAGATGTACGACTGAAAAGATCAAACAATACATTAGATATACTCTAAATAAACATGAATATGTAAAAACTATAGTGGTGACACAACGTTGAATAAACACCTTTTACTGTAAGTAGTTGACTAACACTTTATTTGACGACACAGTAACGTTGTGTCAAGAGTACAAACGGTACATAACCAAAGACACTCTTGGCCTTACTATAAACATGTGTATATTTTAATATATTCTCAGTAGTTATAATGACAACATCCATTTGTTAACTCTTCATTCGTGTCTAACACGTCATATCATGTTGAGACAACTAGTTACACGTCGTCTCATCCAGATCCAAACTGATTGCATGGGTGACAAAAACGAGCACATATTCATTTTGCGAAGATGTAAGACGAACCCAACGGCTTTTTTTGTCAGATTTTACGGAGCAAAATACAGTTTAGGGCTAATAATAGTCAATCAAAAAGTGTCTTCTTTGCCACAAGGAATCTCGTTTCCCTATAATTTCAAAAGCTATATCTTTAAAATACTAAAATTTAGCAGACACCAATTTAGAAGTAACCCCGCCCACTTGATTTGGTATGGGGGGAAAATACGTGCAATTTTCGGTCAGTGATATATATATACTATATTACATAATATTGTCCCATCCAAATATACACCGTGTGACAAAGGACGCAATCTGAATACAAAGAATAACGCAGTTATATCTTACACACATTCACTCGCGTGTATCCCAAGCATTTGACGCATGTAGACCAAATATTAGTGAAATTGTACAGACATTGTAGACCCGCATGTTGAGACATCCTGGTCAGAACACAAGTTCTAGGCATTTAACGCATGTGGGCCAAATATCAGTGTTAATGCACATACTGTGCAGATCCACATCAGGAGCCATCCTGATCTGGATCTGCACAGTTGACTCAACAAGTTGTTGTACAGTGATTTCATGGATGTAAAAGAACTCAAATCTCTACACATAATAATAACAACCAGGATATTCAATATTTTTCATCAGATTACCATTTATCAGTCCAATTGTATCCGGATTATATAAGTATACCCATGGTGTAATCATTTCGTTCATGAATATTCATGAAGTAAAGGGTTAATGAAAGAATAGCCATGTAAAATAATGACATCGTGAATATTGACTACATGCATTGGCAATGTCAATGCATGTACAATTTAGTCAATATTCACGATGTCATTATTTCTTAATTATTTTAATGACTCCGCCTTCGGCGTTGCCATTAAAATAATTTGCGACCGTTAAAAAAACCTCATATACAATTTCCGTCAAAGCGATATACAAAAATGTATTGCTTTGTTCGTATGCCGCATACGAACAAAGCAATATATCGCTTTGACGGAAATTGTAGAATCAGTTGTATATTACTCCACAAACAAACAATGCAAACCCTACAGAAGCCGTCTGACATGAGTCTGTTGTTTGCAATAGGATAAAGGGTTAACAATTTATACCCCATAAATGAGGTAATCAGGTCAAGTAGTAGAGTAACCACGTGAACACTCTATATGTCACATTTTTAATCCAATCTTAATGAAACTTATCAGAATGGTTGATTTGATAAAATCTCAGACAAGTTCGAAGGTGGGTCACGTTGAGTCAAAAACTAGGTTACTAGGCCAAACAGAAAACCTCTGTGAATACTCTATTGGTCACATTTTTGTCCAATCTTCATGAAACTTAGAATGAGTGTCCTGATTAAATCTTGGAAAAGTTTGAAAGTGGGTTAATTGGGGGCCAAACAATAGGTCACTGGGTCATATCTTAGAAAAATCTTTACACTCCAGCGGCCACGTTTTAAACCAAATTTTCCTCAAACTCGCTCAAAATCTTTGTCTTGGTGATATCAAGGTTGAGTTTGATCATGGTTGGTCGGGATAAAAAAAGTAGGTCACTAGGTCAACTCTAGAGGTCACATTTTTAGCCCAATCTTCATTTAGTCCATGAGCCAGTAGGGTTGGTCGGTACTATCTCGGGGGAATAATTCCCATTGTAATTTTTTACATCATATACATCTATAGAGGTAGAAAATATGTGATAGCATTGCATCGATGGTAGCTTTCTATGTGTTAATGCGTTTATATTATGCTATACAATATCCGCATTTCGAGACAAAATTATCAATGAAAAGTAAAGCTAACGATTTCAGATTTACAACATTTGGTATCATACCCCAACAACGAAATTATGATGGTATACCTGAATCAGGTTGTCAGTCTAACTGTCCTTCCATCTGTCCACCCCATATGTCTGTTCCTCTATCTGTCCGTCCATTCATCCGTCTGCCTATCTGTCCATTTATAGACGCAAGTGTCCCAATGTACAAGTTTGCTTAACACTTGATATTCTTATTATTTTAGTAACCAATGCACTTGCTAGTTATTCCCCCCCCCCCAAGTATACTGGGAAACATATTGCTTTTGTGTGTGGCGTCCGTCTGTCCATCCGTATGTCTGCAGCCCCCACCCCCACACACACTTCCGTCTGTCCGTTCTTCTGTTCAATTTTAGTTTATCCGTGCGGTTTCTCCAAAACCTTTGATCGGATTTTCATGAAATTTCATAGGATTGATCAGCACTATGCCTTGTTTTGTTTATCTTATTTATGTTCCGGTTCAATGATTTTCTGCAGAGTTGTGGGACTTTGATTTTTATGCACCCCAACGGCGGGCATATAGTAATCGCATTGTCCGTCATTCCGTCTGTCCGTCCTTCCATCCATCCGTCCCAAATTTCTTGTCCTTTCTATAACTTTTTTTTATCTGTGAATTGATTTCAAAATAACCTGGCACAAGTGTGATGTATCGCGTTTAACTCCCTGGTCCGTGGGTCAAAGGTCAAGGTCATCCTTTAGGGTCATAGGTCGGGGCATAGTGTTTCACAAACACATCTTGTTTTACATTGAAATTTTGTCCTCGCGGTTTCTCCAAGACATGTTGTCGGATTTTCATTAACTTAATAAGATTGAACTGCACTACGCCTAGTTGTGCTTATATTATTCCTGTTCAGGTTCGACGATTTTCTACAGAGTTATAGGACTGGAAATTGTATATGGGAAACTTTGTCCTCGCGGGGGTGGGGGCATCAATTTTTGTACAAAAAAAATTCTAGTTTCATTCGGACCTGATCATTATTTATTTATTGGTCCAGTTTCCACTTTATCCCGAAATGAAATAGTAGCCTGTAAGATGGGATGTGGCGGGGTGAGAATATTTATTATCATTAGCATTCGTTGCTTACCATTTTAGTTAGACCGTATCTAGCTCTAAATTGTTTTATTGTCATTATCTTTTGAATTAAAAGAGATTAAAATATCCTCAAACTTTCTGTCTGATGAAGATATGTGTGTCTGATGAAGATATGTGGGTATGGGCTTTCGTTGTGTTCATATTTTTCTTGTGACTGAATGTACATGTAGTGTCAAACAAAATACTCAGTAGTATGTTACTGAAGAATGTGGATATTGTCTTTCATTTTGAATCTGCCACATTCAAAGAAATCACCCGTATTGGTTCGTACACAATTACATATTCCTAGATGAACCATTGGTCATTCTTGATGGACATCTGTGTCAATCTAACATACATGCTTTCAGTGATTTCATTGTCGCACGGTATCCAATACAAAACACAATACAGATCAATTACATTGTTGCATTTATGATCAGGAGTTTAATGTGTAGGATGGAGAATGGCACATCTGAATGACATGTTGTTTAAAATTAGAACAAGGGGCAGTTGAGTTAAAAAGTGCCCAAAACCCCCCAGTGTCCTTTCTCTGAAAACGTTTTTTTTCTCTGACCGTGCATTGTCACTGACACATAAATTACAGAAAAAATATTATCATATCATTGTTCTGCCAGATTTTCTTCAAGATGATTCCCATCAGACTGAGGTTGAAGGGATTGCCCTAAAGATTATTACAAAGGTTTTAATATGATTCAATATGGAAAAATAGTCAACAGGGAGGGCCACATACGAAATGGCGCCGTACCAAACACCATCAAACAAGAAACGGTATAGCCACAAGACAAAACATAACAGGACGCATATCAAGACAAAAACATTAAACATTTAGCATATTAAACAACAAAGTCGACCATAGGCTGAAAGCAGGAGTACCGCCTTGGAACGGTCAGTAGCCAAAAACAGCTAAAAGTTTCACATTTGCTTTGCACTTGGCATATGAAGGTAGCTCTAAGATATGTTAACCTGGTGATAAGATAATGTATCGATCTGCTAATAGTAATTTTGACAGGGAATGTTGAAGAACCAGAGAACAAGAGCGTTCTTCTGCTCTCCTCCAATCTCTCCTGTTGGATCATTGATAGTCCTATGTGGCAAATGAATGATAAAACTAACGTAAAGCAAATATACATAACAAACAATCGCCCTACTTACAAATACATGTATTCTCACCGGCTACTGACATAAGTGTAGAATGGCACTATAGGCATTCACAAGTTTAAAAAACAGACATCCCAATAAATTAATACTGTTCGAAAGTTGGTTGCCTGACCACCCATCCAATGCACAAATAACATTGCCTAAGCTATAATAATTTTGAAAATTTGGATTCTGAATTACAGCCTGGTCGTTTGTATTTTTACGAGCGCTATGCAAAGTTTTCGCTGCATAGTTGTTGAAGATTACCCTTCATCATCGCACAGCAAAGGTCGCGTCTGGCATGACCTACACATTATGGTGAATGTAGGAGACAGACAAATGGCTGCACTTCATGTAACAGTTTGAAGCGGATCTTCTATTTCTAACCAATTTAAGGACTTTGCTTAGGGATTTTCTTTCCTGGTCGGGAATCCCACTGTGCTTGCCTTACTATTATAATTAAGGCCGTGCCAATGCAAAGTTACACACAAACTTATATTTTAATAGTGATGGTAATCTTCCTGATATCATGGAGTCATTGCTCCAGTCCCGCATTTCTAATATAATGGGACTCTGGTGTATGCATCAGCATGAAAAGCCAAATACATTACAAAGTATTCTGTGTTCTCTGACCAGATTATAAAAACTTGATTTACTACTTCAGTTGCATGGTCAGACTCTCGTCTACTTCATCCAGTTAGTACTGAAGTGCCGGGACCTTCTCACTGTCATTAAATGTGTTTGCTGTATCTTTCTATTGCCAATGCAATGGTTGACTCTATTTATTTAGAAACCTCCCCAAATGCTTCCTAATCTGTTTAATTGTTATGCTTAGCATCTAATGACCAGACCCTCTACTTCAAGTCATCACCACAGTTCTTGATTAATTTTTCCCTTCATAATTCAAACATAATGTATAGTCTATCACGGCCAAAGATTTTATACCACATTGATAATTAATTTCTGTTTGAGCAAACTCTATCCTATCTACTATTGCAGCACAATAACATGTACTTGGACATTGTTTACACTAGTCTATTTCTTCTGCAAATCTATCTTACTAATGTGTTATTGTTGCTTATAAATGTCTAGCATATCATGAATTCCTTTAGCCATTATGTTTCAAATGGATAACAAATTGTTAAACTTGTTAAAATTGTTTGGGGGTTACCTCTCATGTTTTGTCATTGCTTGTTGCTTTTGAAAAATCCTAAATATCACATTCTATGAATCCAAATGAACGTTGTGCAATTATTTTAACCAGAACACACCGGACTAAAATCTGCATTACTTACTTACCTCAATGTTTTAATATATTTTCACTTCTCTGTCTTTACTGTCCAAATGTATCACCAGTACCCGATGATTATTAAGTCCTTGACCTTTGCCATCTTGTGCTAATAGAGGCATTAGAGACAGAATTGGATACAGCAACTCTGATTTCATTGATTCTTTAACGTGTTTAGTGTATAGAATTGAAAACTGCAACCCATACCCAGTAACATTTACCTGACATCGGGCCAACCATCCCACCTTAGTACAATTTTGAAAGTCTTTGGTATGACCCGACCAGCGATCATACTCACAGCGTCCTGCCCGAAAGCGAACGCTGTACCATCTGGGCTAACTGAAATGCTGACCTTAACATGTACCAATGGACAAACTCACGGATGGTCAGACAAAATACGTTTTACTTCAAATTACCTTGAAGTGAAAACAATGTCTACATATAAGCATGCTAGATATGGTAATCACCATTTTATGCTCCTATATATATATCTCGCAACGTTTATGTTTCCAACTCCTCATACACCAATGCGGGCTTTGCTTCAAACTTTCGCAAATTGGCAACCTTGATGTGAAAATGACCGTTAAGAAGGAAATGTTTGTTCTGACCATTTTATCAAGAGTTACAGGTCTTGGTAAATTTCTTTACCATAAAGCATATATATGCATAAAACTTTCACAGATAAACAACTTGATGTGAAGATGGGGAATTGTGTAGTAAGCAAAATTACGGGACTTTGTTTTTGCTTTTTTCTCACTAAAATGCATACTTGACTAAAAACAATATCATCATAAGGAAGGAGGGGAGGGGATCCATTTCTTATAGTTCAAGTTGTAATGCTTATGATGAATAATAAATATACATGTACAAAAGTATATCATGAATTAGCTAGCTCTGAAGTGGTTGATCGGATAGCTATAGCTTACCTGTTACATACAAGTTTCATAAAGGGACATACTTTGGTCTAAACAATGACTGGGTTCTGGCTTAAAGGGTTCTCATCGTTAATTTGGTCGTTGATATAATCATAGTGAAATGCTGGTGAACTTTCATGGGGCCAACTCATAAGATATTTCAGTTTTGGCACAATTTGAGTGTATGGAAGATTGAAAAGGGACACAACTCTGACAATTTGCATTAAGAGATGCTATATGTAAGGGTTCTAGTCTGAAGTCAATTCATTGCCCTCATTACTGTGAATATACATATGCAGTTTTATGAGCCTAGTTATAAAGATGATGAAGGTATGCAAAACTCCGGAGAAATTTTACTTTTGCAAAATACATATGAATGTAAACATAATTCCATGTACGTATGAGAAAGAATTTACATTATAGGAACCACTTTTTGTGAAAAAAAATAACAACATTAATGAAACGTGTGTAACTACAGCTACATGCCTTTCAGTTTTCAAGTAGATACAGGATGTAACAAGAGAGAGACATCAGTTTGAAATTTAATGATGTCTTTTCTTTAATGCTAGATTTAGAAAACACTATTTTTACCATAGGGTTAAAATTGGTGAAAAAAATACAAAAAGCTACCACCGATTTACTGCTATCACATATTTTCTGATTCTAGATACTTACATCTTATCAAACAGCATTGATAGCATTATTCCCCAAAGATGGTACCGATGGCCAAAATTTGGGCTTCTGGCTCATGGCCTAATTGGTCAGGATGATTGTCTTGATAAAATCAATATTCTAAAGCTTGTTCTCCAGAACCACTGCTCATGATTCACTATCAACATTGTTCCCTTAGGTCAATATTGGCTCCATCCTTGGACTACCCAGCTATAATCTTAAATTTGTGGTAATCAGGTGAGCGATTAAGGGCCATTTTGGCACTCTTGTTTGTTTCTTTAAATGGTACATGAAAACAGAGATTTTTGGCCATGGAAGAAAGTGTTCACATGACAGAAGCTGTAGAATTATATCTATAGTACTCCATTATTAAGTAAACTGATCAGACATCTCCTCCAAGAGCCGTCTGATCTGGGTCTACTCCATTTGCAAAGGCGCAGAAAGGCATATTTATGGAGTAAAGGGTTTACATCTTCACGGATTCTTATCAGATGAAGTAAAAACGTGGCTATAACATCTTGACTAATTATCAACAAAATGGGAGTAGTTGGTCTACATGTATTTGCTTTTTCCAAAAGTTCACTGTAGACATCAGTCAACCCACGAAGTAAATACAGATCTGTATTTACTTCGTGGTCAAACACTAGCAAACTGTAGACCACACCAGTCACAAAGCTGAAAACGGCAATCTCTATATTGAAAACCAACGGATGCCAATATGTACCTACCGTGCCATTTTCCCATCCAATACACCAGAACAAGTATCCACTACAGCCATGCAATCAGAATAAAAAAGAGTGCAATGACTATTGCCAGGATTAAAAAAACTTGAAAAGTCGCCCTGTACTTCGTTCTCAGTGTTGTTATATTTTCTGGTCCTTCGGGATCTTGTTTTGATGTTGATCGTTTTGAAAAAATGAATACTGCTTAAGCCGGTGCTAGGGGCGTGAGTAGTGTTGCACTTTTAATTACTACTCATGAACAGACCCGATAAAACCGAGCAATTTTCTCTTTTTGCATTTCTACGTTTGCTTTCGAAGGATCACCCATTTTCAGAATATATTAACCCTTTACTTCATATATACACCTTTCTACGCCTTTGCAAATATAGAAGACCCAGATCAGGGTCTGTTCTGTTTATGATATCATAAAGATCTTATTCTACACTTTGTATCTTGGTCAAATATTTGTGTTCACTTTTTATTTTAGATATACAGCCAATTAATATGCATGATGTCATTACTTCTTATGTGAATATTTATAGAGTAAAAGGTTAAATAAGGAAATACTCAGGAAGCCAATGGGGTCTACCGTGCATCCCGACTTGTTTCATGGGTACCAAAATGTTTAGAAAAGTCTCCTGAATCAGAATCGCCAGTGTACTCAAGTTTAAATCCTTTTAGACTATGTGTATTTAACCGTTGCCATGGCAACCCCCGGTTTTCGTAATGATGACCCATACCTTTTCGCCCATATCACAGCCAGTTTCTGTCCTAAACGTATTAAACTGGTACCAAATTGAAGATAAGACATTGTGCTTTATTTTAAAATTACATTATTTGCATACTCATGCATATTAATGAGAACATTAAAAATCGTGAAAAAATAGAAATAACGTATAAACCTTTCTCTTTTTTATCCTACAAATATCAGAAAACAACTTCAAATGTAGTTTAACATGAAAAAATCCTCAGAAAACAAAATATCCAATCTGAGGACCAAAACATTAACTAGTAACATTTTAACCGTTTCAATGACAATACCCCCGTTTACGTAATGATGGCCCATACCTGCAAAATCGTCCATAGCACAGCCAGTTTTTGTCCTAAACCTATACAAGAGGGCCAGAATGGCCCTGAAGCGCTCACCAGACAATCAGAGGAGAAGATTTTCAAAGTTTTCACTATATGTTTCTATAGAAAATTAGCCTGCCCTGGGGCGTGGCTAATTTTGACCCAAGCGGCACAATTTATATAACTTTTGTAGAGGACCTGAACATGATGCTATGTGCTAAATATGAAAGCGGGAAACCTTCCAGTTTCAGACGAGAAGATTTTCAAAGTTTTCGCTGTATGTTTCTATTGAAAACTGGCTACCCCTGGGGCGGGGCCAATTTTGACCCCATGCCCATAATAATTTATATAACTATGATGCTATGTGCAAAATATGAAAGCTGAGAACCTTCCAGTTTCAAAGAAGAAGATATTCAAAGATTTCACTATTTGTTTCTATTGAAAACTGCCCTCCCCTGGGGCGGGGCCAGTTTTGACCCCGGGGCCATAATTTATATAACTTTTGTAGAGGACCTGAACATGATGCTCTGTGCTAAATATGAAAGCTGAGAGTCTTCCAGTTTCAGAGGAGAAGGTTTTCAAGGATTTCACTATTTGTTTCTATTGAAAACTGCCCATCCCTGGGGCAGGACCAATTTGACCCCGGGGCAATAATTTATATAACTTTTGTAGAGGACCTGAACATTATGCTATGTGCCAAATATGAAAGCTGAGAGCCTTCAAGTTTCAGTGAAGAAGATTTTCAAAGATTTCACTATTTGTTTCTATTGAAAACTGCCCACCCCTGGGACGGGGCCAATTTTGACCCCTGGGCCGTAATTTATATAACTTTTGTAGAGGACCAGAACATGATGCTATGCGCCAAATATGAAATCTAAAAAACCTTCAAGTTTCAGAGGAGAAGATTTTCAAAGTTTTCACTATTTGTTTCTATTGAAAATTGCCCTCCCCTGGGGCGGGCCAATTTTGACCCCGGGGCCATAATTTATATAACTTTTGTAGAGGACCTGAACATGATGATCTGTGCCAAAGATGAAAGCTGAGAGCCTTCCAGTTTCAAAGGAGAAGATTTTCAAAGATTTCACTATTTGTTTCTATTGAAAACTTCCCACCCCTGGGGCGGGGCCAATTTTGACCCCGGGGCCAAAATTTATATAACTTTTGTAGAGGACCTGAATTGAAAGCTGAGAACCTTCCTGTTTCAGAGAAGATTTTCAAAGTTTTACTATATGTTTCTATTGAAAACAAGGCACCCCTGGGGCGGGGCCAATTTTGACCCCAGGGCCATAATATAACTTTTGTAGAGGACCTAAAGATGATACTATGTGCCAAAGATGAAATCTGAGAACCCTGTAGATTCAGAGGAGAAGATTTTTAAAGTTTCAAATTGTTGACGACTGACGACGGAAGCCAGACATCAGACAATCACAAATGCTAACCCTGAGCACTTTGTGCTCTGGTGAGCTAAAAACTGGTACCAAATTGAAGATAAGACAAAGTTGGGCTGAAAATGTGACCCCAGGAGTCTTCACAAGGTTATTCTACTATTTAACCTGGTGACCTAGTTTTTGACCACACGTGACCCATTTTCGAACTGTCAGAGATTTTATTAAGACAATCATTCTGACAAAGTTTCAAGAAGAGTGGATTGAAAATGCGACCTCTATAGTGTTCAGAAGTTTATTCTACTATTTGACCTGGTGACCTAGTTTTTGACCCCACATGACCCACTTTCGAACTCGTCCGAGATTTTATCAGGACAATCATTCTGACAAAGTTTCATGAAGATTGGCCTAAAATGTGACCTCTAGTGTGTTCACAAGGTTATTCTATTATTTGACCTGGTGACCTAGTTTTTGACCCAACATGATTCATATTCGAACTCGTCCGAGATTTTATCATCAAAATCATTCTGTGATTTCATTACTAAAATTGTGACTACTAGAGTGTTCACAAGTAAATTGTTGACGACGCAAAACACTCAATTCTCCCAAAAGTGCTCAGGTGAGCTAACAAGAGGGTCATTAGCCCGGCCCCTGGCAGCCATGCTTTTTTTAGATTTAAACATGATTTTAACAATTTCGATAAAAGGTGACCAGGCGACTGTTCCTATCAAATACCATTCAAATTAGACTATCGGTTTTGAGAATTCTATATACAGTCAAACATGCACTAAGAGACCAACCACTCTGTGGCCATAAGGAATGTGGTCTCTTAAATTCTTAATACAGGTTAGCCTAGAAAACTGAATGTGTAAACTGTATCTTGGAATTTACTACAGTGTAAAATGTCAAAAAAAAAATCAAGGGAAATATGTATTTAATAGAGTTTATGTATGCTCCATAGTTATATAATGAAATCTAGCCCCGTCCCTGGAGGCCATGTTTTTTTTTAATATAAAGACGATTTAAACAGTTTTCGTAGAGGGTCACAAGAAGACTGTTCCTATCAAATATCATTCAATTTTGACCATTGGTTTTGGAGAATAAGCTGTTTAAAGAGTTTTCTTTTGGTTGCCATGGCAACCAAAGCTCTGCATGGGTCAAGATGTTTTTAACAATTTTGATAGAACATGATACAAAGATTATTTCTGTAAAGTGTGGCTATATTCTGCCTTGTGGTTTCAGAGATGTCATTTAAAGCAATTGTTGACGGACTGATAGACAGACGGTAGGACGCCAGACAGTGAACGATCATAAAAGCTCAGCTGAGCATACTCAGGTGAGCTAATAATCTAATTAATATAATGGCAGGGGCATAGAAATGTGAAATGAATGATGGACAAACAGATGGGTCGATAACTGGAAGTGGGCTATCACAAAACCTTGGAAACGTCGTGCTAAAACATGTCAAAGTTCATAATTTGGAATAAAATGGACAAAAACGACAAGATAATTTATTCTGTTTATTCCAACCTTGTTAATTTCTCAAATTTCTTTAAAATACGAGGCGCTATTTCATAACCATCTATACTACAGGTGTGTCCATATAATCAGACAGGTTTGTACAGCAAATCTGCCAGCTTTACATCAACCTATCATCTACCATACTATTACTAAAGCAAGCTCTCAAGTCCCTACTAGTCATGACATGGTTTTGTCCAATATATCAGCTTATTTCATTGACATTAAATCAGTAACTATTGTCCATGAGACTATGATCACTATAGTTTATGACTTTAGGTTGAAAAACTTGTTTTGCACAAGCTAACAAATGAAAACAGTGACAAGTGTACAAACTTGTATATATGCCCACGTTACTTGTGGTATGGGCATAAATAAACCTCAAAGTTAGAAACAATGCAAGCCTTATAGAAATAAAACCTATGGCATAAAGTTGACAAAGTAAAATTTTAATAAATTTCATACAAGACGAGATAAAACTTCTTCAAAGCCAGCTAATCAAGATAAAGTAGAACACTTTCTGATTTTCATCTTTTTTATGCATATATCGGAGTCTTTGACAGCAAAGTACCATAATTATTGAAAATATTCGGACATCCAAGCTCCCTTCTCTACTGGTCAGTAGAGCTGAATTTTAGTAAATCTGGCACTGTTACTATAACTACTGTAAGACATGTCTACAGCGATCACCTAAAATATGTCTGGGGCTTTTAACCCATTTCCTTATTGGCTATTTTCAGACCCAACCTCTTTAAATACATCTACTTAAAAGGAGCATGTACTAGAAACAAGAGCACCCCATGTGGGTGCCAACGCTCATATGTTCGATTGCAGCCCTTTACAAGTGTGTGAAGTTTCGTAAGATTTGCATGAATAGTAATGAAGTAATAGCCAATGTTTCTTCTAAAAACTGACAAGTTAAAAAAAAAAATTTCAAAATTGTGTAGTTTTGAAACCATTGTGATAAACAGAGCATTTGCTCCTATGGAGCAAATGCTCTATTTATTTAATCACAATGGTTTCAAAAATGTACTTTTACAGTGGCGTTAAAAGGCATCAATATAAGGAAACAGTTTAAGACAAATGTTAGCTTAATGCAGACCAACAGGAGCTTCCTGCATCCACTTACGCTTATAGACTCCAATATTTATTTGTAATCTGGGTCCCTGCTTATAAAGCTTTTAGTTGAGTCTGAGATCGTTCTCAAGTTTTTGATTGGTCAGATTTGAGCCTCCGGCTCAAATCTGACCAATCAAAAGCTTGAGAACTCAAATCTGACCAATCAAAAGCTTGAGAACGAAACTCAGACTCAACTAAAAGCTTTATAAGCAGGGACCATGGTCGCTATTGGCAGGTTGTTCTTTATATATGAAACTAATGAGGTAACATATACTGCAGATAGTGCAGCTTGTCTGTCCCAATATTTTGGATAATGCTGGCAGTGCACACTTCTACCGATATAATTTTGGAAATTTAAATTATTTTAGTAACAGATAAATCAACTGTAATCCAATCTAATTCACTTCTGTCAATTCATGTAATTTGACTGCTGTTAACAATTTCTCAGCTGGGCCATTACATGTAATTTGACTGCTGTTAACAATTTCTCAGCTGGGCCATTACATGTAATTTGACTGCTGTTAACAATTTTCTCAGCTGGGCCATTACATGTAATTTGACTGCTGTTAACAATTTCTCAGCTGGGCCATTACATGTAATTTGACTGCTGTTAACAATTTCTCAGCTGGGCCATTACATGTAATTTGACTGCTGTTAACAATTTCTCAGCTGGGCCATTACACGTAATTTGACTGCTGTTAACAATTTCTCAGCTGGCAAAGATTTAACCCTTTACATAAGATTTTATGCCTTTGCAAACAGAGTAGACCCAGATTAGAAGACTCAAGTAGGAACTGTCTGATCAGCATCTGCTCTGTTTGCTCATGTCATATTATACTAGCAGATTTGATTCTACAGTTTGTTCCATGGTCACATTTTTCTGTATTAATATTCCATACTAAAATTTCAGCTAATAAATAATTACGATGACATTAATTCTTCCATGAATATTCATTGAGTACTGGGTTGAAGAACGTTCTACATGATGATTTATTGAATATAGTGAGTTGTTAAAGGTAGGTGGTAGCTTAATGCAGGTCAAAAGTGATGCAAAAGCTCCTATAGGAGCTTTTTGCATCACTTTTGACCTGCATTAAGCTACCACCTACCTAACAGACCAGTAATAAGACCTCTTTTTACAGACCGCTTAAGACAGGATCCAATGTATATGCAACATCATGAATATTCATGCAAGAAATAATGACATCATGAATATTAATTAGACTAATTGTTAGCACATGAACACATGGATTTTTGGCCATGGCAGAAACTGTAGAATCTTTACTATATCATAAGCATACAGAGCAGGCCCTGATCAGACAGCTCCTACAGGAGCCGTCTGATATGGCTATACACTGATTGAAAAGACGTAGAAAAAGCATATTAATGGAATAAAGGGTTAATTATCCAGAAGTGAATGTAGAAAGCGAACAACCTCAGAATGCCAGCAAACTAAAACATGTGCAAGCTTCTTATGTTCCAACATTAGCCGATAAAATCAAGAAACAACAAAACATTTAACATCTTCTTGGTTAATATATTAGTCATATAACAGATACATTCTCGTACACATTACAATTAACAAACAAAGGAAGTAACTCGGGTATCCTAAGCAATCATACAATCAAGAGTTTTCTCCCTTTACAAAAGATTTGTTTTGGTGTTTATCATTTATCTGATATAAACGCCTTTTCATGCCTTTGCAAACATAGTAGTCAAAGATCGGAATGCTCCTGGGTCCAAGGTTATAAAACTTCTGAGTTTGAGATCATTCTCAAGTATCTGATTGGTTAGATTCTGAGCAAGCTCAGAATCAGACCAATCAGATGCTTGAGAATCACCTCAGACTCAAGCAAAAAGTGTTATAACTTCGGGGCCTGTATGAACCATCTGATCAGGAGATTCTCTGCTTGATTATGGAATTATACAGATCTGGTTTTACAGTTTGTACCATTAAAAAAGTTAAATGTAATAAATATTCATGATGTTATTAATTTTTACATGAATATTGAACAGGTATTTTAGGGTTAAAATTCTTAAATTGTACAAAAAATCTGTCACTTTCCTTAGGAAGCATTTTCGCCACACCTTGATAAAGTACATATGAACACACACACACATTTTGTCAACAAATCCACTCTTACATTTACCCTTCTCCTGCCACGTCCAACCTGATTAGCATTTGCAAACAGAGCAGATCCAGATGAGACACCAAGTTACTCAGCATCTCAACAGAATCTATGCTGTTAGACACTTAATCAGTAGTTTCTCAAAAACTTATAGTACCCTAATATCGGTAATAAACGTTCCCTGGGGCGTTACACTTTATATAAGGATCTTCTTGCATTGTGTATACAGGTGGTTGCTTAATATAGAATGAAAGCATTGGAGAAAGCTCATAGAGGAGCTTTCTGCATTGCTATCAATCTATATTACATTACTGCCTATATATTCTGAAAACCTATATTTCTTAATTTTATGGCTATAATATAGGGTTTTAATTGATTTATCATTCCCTACTAGCAAGAAGTTTGGGGCATTTATCAAAGTAGAATACAGTAAGTATTAAATTAGAACAGACTGAAGTTAACCATTTACTCCATAAATACGCCTTTCTATGCCTTTGCAAACAGTAAACCCAGATCAGACAGCTCTTATAGAAGTCCTCTAATCAGGGTCCAGTCTATTTGCTTGTGATATAATACGGATATGATTGTACAGTTTCTGCCATGGCCAAAACCGCATGTGTCCATGTGGTATTATAACATATTAATCTACTTAATATTCATGACATCTTTCTTAGATGAATATTCATGGAGGAAAGGGTTAAAGTAGACATGATTTTTGCAGCAGGATAAGGGTTAAAAACCATCAACTACCATAATTAACATAAGTATTCAGACATCTAATCTCCCATCTCCACCAGTTTGTAATATTTAATTTGGTGCCATATTGACGAATAAGACAAAATAGTAACCAATAGTGTAGACCCATACCAAACGGCTCCTCGATGTAGCCCTCTGGGTCTGCCCTATTTGCCTAAGCGTTTATGTCCGAATACTTAGGATAATAGAGTCATCTGCTTTTTGTTAACTGTAGCCTGTGTAACGATACAGTAAAACCTCTCTATAATGACCACTAAATTACATCAAGTATTTTGTGTTAAAGACAGGTGGCTGCTCAAAGCAAGGTGAAAGTAAAATAGAACCCTCCTATAGGAGCGTTCTGTTTTACTTTCACCTTGCTTTAAGCAGCCACCTGCCCTAATTATCAAATAATTAACAAACATTATTGGCCGTCATTGAGAGGTTTTATTGTATTCTGTTTTAAAAGAAAAATCATGTTGTAGGGGAAACAACTGCCAGGTACTGTGTGCATGCAGAAATAAGCAAGGGTAATATATCCTGATTAAGATTTTTTACAAAATGTGAAGTCTGTTTACAAAAATGATATTACCTGTATTATAACATTTTATAATCTCATTAAAACTTTAGCAGCAATATAAAAACTGCAGTCAACCCTTATTTGGCCCGCATTAGGCCGAAACAAAACTATTACTATCAAACAACAAAGCCTCAACAAAGACGTATTTACTCGTTAACATTCAGACATCAAATCTCACCTCTCCAACAATTTGCAAAAGCTGATTAAACCAGTTGTACATGTTTTGATATTTTACCTTTTACCTGATGAATATTCAGGGTAGGAATGACTGTATGAATAATAATTAACAATTTCCTATAATGGATTATGAACAAAAGAACTTTTGGCAAGTCAGAGACTATATTATCCTATAAGCAAAAGTGAACAGCTCCTGATCAGACAGCTCCAACAGCAGCTGCGTGATCTGGGTCTACTCTGTTTGCAAAGGTATAAAAAGGACTTTTTATGAGGTAAAGGGTTAAAGTTTATATCAAAATGGTGCCAAATGGAATTATTCAGCTTTACAAAAGGGGAGTGAGGGCAGACTGGGTGTCGGAATAGTTAGGATAATCAGGGCTGTACTGCCATGGACTGGGCGATGAAATCATACCACAAACTGAAAGTCTATAGACTCTTGAAGCTTTTTCTATCAGCACTAAACAGTTTCATAACAAGAACATGCATTTAACCCTTTACTCCATGAATATTAATGTAGGATATAATGACATCATGACTATTAATTAGATTAATTGTTACAATAAGCACATGGACACCGGAATTATTGGCCATGGCAGAAAATTAAAACATGTCTATATCATAATCAAACAGAGCAGATACTGATCAGATGGCTCAAACAGGAGCTGTCTGATCTGGGTCTACTCTGTTTGCAAAAGTGCAGAAAGGCGTATTTATGGAATGAAGGGTTAAGAAGAGTATACAATGCCAATAATATCAATTTGTAAAGAGCCATTGTATCACAGAGTTATGACCCTTTATAAGAATAAAGTAGCTGTGTTGAACAGGTGAATGTAGTCAAGTCTGTTTTAATACTTTCCTTCATATAAACATGTTTTCACGCATTTGCGAACAGAGTAGACCCAGATCAGACAGCTCCTTTAGGAGCTGTCTGATCAGGGTCTGCTCTGTTTGCTGATGGAATTTCAAAGATCTGTTTCATGAGGTGAAGAAATCATGAACAAATATTAAACAGGGATAGGTTTAAAGACTAATTAATTAGCATAGGTTATTATGGTTACCAAGACAAAAACGTTAATTTCCGGTCTGTCCCTTGAACCTTTTTGAATACATAATTTGCAAAGTGGAGCTGTCCACCAGTGTTGCACAATCCAAGTCCATACAGCAGGAAATGGCATCATTTTCTAAAGGATACTGAATGACAAACAGGAGCCCTCTGATCTGGGTCTACACTGTTTACACATGTCCTGCATTCAAAAGGTTAATTTTGTGCATGATTTGGGTGTACACTGTTCGCAAGTGCCAGTACACATTGTATCTGCATTCAAAGGTCCAGTACTGCAGCTAAAACTACAAATCAATACTTTGAATATTTGATTTC
This sequence comes from Azorinus chamasolen, assembly GCA_963576725.1. Taxonomy (NCBI): domain Eukaryota; kingdom Metazoa; phylum Mollusca; class Bivalvia; order Cardiida; family Solecurtidae; genus Azorinus; species Azorinus chamasolen. Next base: position 68,860,212 of record OY755236.1, on the reverse strand, counting down.
TATTAAATATTGCAACTTCCTGAATTTGTGCATGATCAGTCATATATAAACCATTCAGTAAACTATATTAACCTTCTATGTCATGAACATTCATGGAAGAAATAATTACATCATGAAAATTACTTAACTCAAGTTAACTGAATTTCTATAATATATGAACACAGGATCTTTTGGCCACAGCAAAAACTGTAAAATCAGACTTATTCCATTCCATAAACATATAGAGCAGACCCTGATCAGATGGCTTCTACAGAAGTGTCTGATGTGTGTTTACTCTGTTTGCTAAAGGTGTGTAAAAGTGTCTGTATGAGGTAGAGGGTTTAACCCTTTCCTTCATATAGACGCATTTTTACACATTTGCAAACAGAGTAGGCTCCTGATCAGGGTCAGTTCTGTTTGCTTTTCACATGGTTTATATCGGATTTTAGTTTTTGTCAAAGCAAAGATTTTCCTTGAAAAATTTACATTATAAAAATTTAACAAATGAATATTCATGATGTCATTATTTCTTACATAAATATTCAACAAGAACAGGGTGAACACAATCATTGTGCACCTGAAAACCTGAAAATCAAATTTTGAAAATAGAACAGTACGAATTATAAAATAATTTTCAGAATGTTACAACTAGTCTCATCAACTTTAGCCAAACAAAATCTTTTTTGATATCATAACATCCTTAATCACTCTCAACAATAGAGTTTCAATAGAACAATACTTTTAGGAACTTGTTCCTAAAGAAGAGATTTCTATTTAGAGATCCTGAGTGAAGGCAATTGGAGGTACGATTTTTACTGATCTTTTATGTTATATATTGTCAAGCATGTTTTTATTCACCAATTGCTTCCCCATATTTCACTCATGTCCTAAGCACACAGCAGTCTTAACCAACTTGTAGAAACTTAAATCATTTAATCCACTACCTCATAAATACACCTTTTAACATCTTTGCAAACAGACTAGACCCACATCAGACAGCCCCTGTAGCAGCTGACTGTTTAGGGCCTGCTCAGTTTTCTTATAAAACAATATAGCAGGTAGATCTGATTCTACTCCCCGTGCCATGACCACAAATCCCTGTGTTTATATGACATTATGAATATTCAGCTATGTAATATTCATAGGGATTATTTCTTACATGAATATTCATGAGGTAAAGGGTTAATAATGCAGCAATATAGTGTCTAACAGAATAACAATCCGTCCTACTGTTTCTTCTACACTCACATTAGCAGTGTCACAAGAAATGGACAATCTGGATTTTTCAAACGGACGCCAGATCAGCTGCCAGTTTGGTGTCAAATTCAGGGTCTGCATTGTTTGTCATATTTTACAGTCATTTTTTTTATCTGCTTACCACTTTCAAAAGATATGACCCTCCATATGCCATCCTTCAGATATAAGACTCCTTATTTCTCCACCAAATCCATACTAGTGGTTGATCGGAGTCTTCTCTGTTTGCCCTAGCGCCTTTTTATACAGGCTGTGGATCACATAATTATTAATCCATACTAGTGGTTGATCTGAACCTTCTCTGTTTGCCCTAGCGCCTTTTTATACAGGATGTGGATCACATAATTATTAATCCATACTAGTGGTTGATCTGAACCTTCTCTGTTTGCCCTAGCGCCTTTTTATACAGGATGTGGATCACATAATTATCAGCATACATTTATCTAGAGGCTCAGATAAGATGTGTAAATTAAAACATTTTAAAGAACATCTCCTTTATTTCTCCATTAAACACTATATTGTGAACACTCTTTAGAATCGTCCCTTCTAAAGAGAGGTCACAATATTGGGTTTGATGGGAAAATGACGAGTTCAGAATTTGAATACACACCTTTATCTGCTGTTCCGATGTTTCTATTTCCCTACTTATTTGTACCAATCTAATGCTTTTACAAAGGAGAACAAAGGCTATGAAATAACAACTAAAGATACAAAATTTGTGTCACACTGTAATACAGTAAAACAAGTTACCCAATTTGAGAAGCATCAAAATATCATAGCATCCTCAAAATGCAGGCTTCGAAATATTTCATCAGCATTAATTTATCTTGTTTTTAGTCTAATAAGAGAGAACAAAACATAATTATTGCTCTACACCATTATAAACATATTTGTATATCAATGTGCAGCTCTTCCTTTATTATTATCTCCCATGTCTCTCATGTCTGCTTTCTAACACCGTCAGAAATTGGATCCGATCGAGTCTTAAAATCCACAATCACATAAATGCATTAAATGGCTAACAACTCATTTCTCTGCAAATCATTAAGCTTCCAACTAAATTGTAAACCACTCTGAACAGATAACAAACTGGACTAATTTACTTGAGATCTGTTCATACGAAAATGTCTTGATTTCCTGATAGTTTCAACTGGTCGAAAAGAACAGATCCCAGACGAAAATTCACCTGTGGCAAGTCTAGATTAAAAAAATTTGTTATTGCTACACATCTATAACAGTTCAACAAAAAACGTAAGATATCTCTACATGGCATTAGACAGAGAGGGACACGTAACTGTTATACTGAGAAATGTTACGTTTAAGAATGTCACTACACGGCCCAAGCACACGTTCAAATCTACTGCGGTCTAATTTCACACATTTAAGAGGCCCTTTAGAAACAACAGTGGCAGCTCTCGGTCTGTCAAGGAGTAGTGCAATCTCGCCTGAAAAATACACAAAAAAAATAATTTGAGATTATGGTTCTGAAAAAAGTAATTTTCTTGCATGAACATTCATAAAGTAAAAGGGTTAACCATTTTCTTTATATAATCCTTTCCCTGTTCCAATATTCATAAAAGAAATAATGTCATCATGAATATTTATTAGCTGCATTTTTCAAGGAAATTTATTATTGTTTGCTTTGACAAAAACTGTAGAATCGGACCTATAGCATGTCAAAAGCAAACAGAGCAGACCCTGACCAGACGGCTCCTATAGGAGCCGTCTGATTTGGATCTTCTCTGTTTTCAAATGCATGAAAACACGTTTACACGAGGGAAAGGGATAAACATTTTTTCATGCCTTTGTAAAGTACATAAATACCCAGATAAGATGGCTCTTACAGGAGCTGTCTGATCAGGGTCTGCTCTGTTTGTTTATGATATGACATAGATCTGATTCTACATTTTCTAACTGGGCCGAAATGTCCTGTTCATATGCCATTACAAAAATTAATCTAATTAATATTCATGATGTCATTATGTCTTACATGAATAGTCATAACATAAAGCATTAAAAGAGAGTAAAACCGATTTTCACCATTTCTTTTCAAAGAGGTGAACACAGTGTAAATCTATTCGGGTTGTGATGTGCAGAGTTACTGAGCATCTCAGCTGAACCAGAACCATTTGAAAATGTTATAATTATTTTATCAACCCATTTCCTCCTAGGCTATGTTTTACACCCAATCTCTTTGAACAAATGTACTGAAAAGGAGCATTAACAAGACAGACAGAACATTTTAGAATTGTGTAGTTTTCAAACCACAAGTCATGAATAGAGGATTAAATTTGCTCCTATGGATAAAAATTTATGCTCTATTTATCACAATGGTTCCAAAACATATCTTTTAAAGACGCGTCAAAAGGTGTCAATATGAGGGAATGGGGTAAATGGCATAAACAGTTGTCAACATGTAATGCGTCAAAAATAGCTTTTGCAGATGCAGAACAAAAGAAACATTTTTTCTTCATGTACTGCCATTTTAGTTATGTCAAAAACTTCAATTGCAGAAATTGCACATTCATAGGTTGTCTACAATAATGGCCACCAACAAAGAGAAAATCCTGGCAACCTTTTGTGCCAACAGTATACCTTTGGTGACATAATTTGCCGATCAGCATCATCTGTTAAACTCCCACCATCTTCTCAAGTTAAACCATGTACCCAATGATTATCCTTACTAGAACTCATGACTTCAAGAATAGTCATTAACTCATTTTATGATGGCCAATGGACTATTAACCCATTACCTCATCGGCTATTTTTAGACCTAACCTCTTTGAATAAGTCTACCAAAAAGGAGAATTAATTAGAGAAATTGGAACTTTTAGAATTGTGTAGTTTTGAAACCATTGTGATAAACAGAGCATTCGCTCCTATGGAGCAAATGCTCTATTTATCACAATGGTCTCCAAAAAATGTTTTCTACAGAGTTGTCAAAGGTGTTAACCCTTCGCTTGCTATTCGCGTCAATATACCTACCTGTAAATAGTGAAGACCCAGATGAGACAGCTCCTGCAGGAGCCGTCTCATCAGGGTCTGCACTATTTACAAATTGATTGCGCAACCAGTGCACTCCACAGCAGTGATTGCACAGCGAAATACGTGTACACAGTGAAGATATATGTAATTATACAACAGGGCATGGGTAAAGAAGGAGAAATGGACTTTAAAATTCAGCAAGAGAAGGGTTAATATGAGGGAATGGATTAAGAAACTGTAGAATCAGATCTTTATAAATAAGATTGTACAGTTTCTGCCATGGTAAAAATTTCTGAGTTTAAGTGCCATCATAAAAATTAGACCAAATAATATTCATGATGTCATTATTCTTTGTCATGAAAATTCATGTAGAAAAGCGTTAAATTGTCAGATGGATGGATGCTAAAGCAGGTAATACAGAAAAAGACACAGACAGACTGCATTCAAATTTCAAAATAAAAAGTAGAAATAGCATCAATAAAGCCTCTCCTGCTTGAATATTTTTCCCAAGTGTCGTAAACTCACCAAAGTAGTCTGAAATTCCAAGTCTTCCCACTTCCACTTGTTCCTCATTCTCAGCTCGCCTCTGCAGCACTGCCGCAGTGCCCTGCAAAGTAATAACACATTAACAATTAAGAATTAAAACATCTAGCACAGAATCTACAAATGTTTGTAATCTGACATATTAACCCTTTCCCTGTTTAATATTCAGATAAGAAATAATGACATTTAGTAGTTGATTTTTTATAATGACATAATGCAAAAAGGACGCTTTGGCTCTGACAAAAGCTGTAGAACAAGATTTATATTATACCATAAGCAAACAGAGCAGACCCTGATCAGACAGCTCCTACAGGCCTGATGTGGGTCTATTCTGTTTGCAAATGTGTGGAAAGGTGTTCAAATCATATGAAAGAAACAGTTAAAACCTTATCTGATGAAAATTCATGTTAGAAATAATGACATCATGAATATTAACTAGAATTGTTTCTTATACAAAAACTGATAACCCCCCCCCCCCCCCCTCCCCCGCGGACAAAATTTTCCATGTAAAAATTTCAAAGTCCCATAACTCTGCAGAAAATCATCACGACGGAACAGGAATACGTTATGCACAACTAGACATGGTGCTGATCAATTCTATGACGTTTCATGAAAATGCAACCAAAGCTTTTGGAGAAACCATGTGGACAAAATTTTCCATGTAAAATTTTTGAAGTCCCATAAATCTGTAGAAATTCATCGAACCGGAACAGAAAACAAGAGGGCCAGAATGGCCCTGACATCGCTCACCAGACAATCAGGAGAGAAGATTTTTAAAGATTTCACTATATGTTTCTATAGAAAACTAGCCGACCCTAAGGTGGGGCAAATTTTAATTCAGAAAGAATAAATTAATCTATACTTATGTTCAAAATTTCAGATATTTTCATACATTTTCATGAGTTCATATTATTATTCATAACTTATCTTAAGATTGATGTACTTTTAACCCTTCCCATGTTCTATGTTTATTCAAAGTTTCAATACCTAGTGAATATTCATGGACAAAATAGTTGTAATGAAATATGGAAAGTGGGACAGTATAGCCATTTTAGAAAGTAAAGAAACATATTTCAAAATTCCGTTGACAAACAGATCAGACCCTGATCAGACAGCTGCTATAGGAGCCATCTGATTTGGGTCTGTTCTGTTTGCAAATGCATGAAAAGTCATTTATATGAGGGAAAGGCTTAAGTAAACATATTATAAGTACATGTATATTGTACACAAAATAAAATAATTTAATGCAATTTGCACTATATTATATCATAAGCAAATACAGCAGATTGATCAGATGGCTACTACATGAGTCATCTGATCTGGGTCTACTCTGTTTGCAAAGGTGTAGAAATGCATATTTATGGAGTAAAGGGTTAATTGTTTTATTTACAGGTCAGATCTAATTTGCAACTGCCATTATCCAGAAGGGAGGCAATCCAGTTGTAATCAAAAAGTGTGAAAGGGAAATAACCTACCTTTCATGTATGCTTAAAATAGCCAGCTAAAAATAGACACTGCTCTCCAAGATACAATAGAACACTTGAATATGTATTAAGCTGAACTCAGTTATAGGATCTATATTGATAGCTGACAGCTTAATGCAGGGCATAGATATGGAAAAAAAGCTTTAAGAGCTTTCTGCATTTTGAGAATTATCTACATAGTTTTCTCAATCTAAAATGAGTGTGTGTAATTTGTCTAAACACAATTTCTACTCTACTGATCAGGCTAAGGGTGATTACCAATACACTCCCACTGGCCAGCTAGTCCTATCAGAGCACTGGCTTATCTCTGAATATGGGGAAAACTTTAACCTGTAGAACCTTTAGACTGTAGTTTCTGATGTGAAAAAGTCTATATACACAGGGCAGTGCCAATTTTAACCTCAGAACTATGAGATTAACACAACTCATAAAGGTATGCTAAGTTAATCTATACAACAAATATCTAAGCTCTGGGACATGTAGTTTTGACAAGAAGAGTTTCAAAGTTTTTCCTATGCATATATAGTGATCTCATGGGCTGTTTAAGCAGTCGGCTACAAAAAAATGTCAATCCCTGGGGTGGGGCCAATTTTGACCCTAGGGGCATAATTTATATAACTTTTGTAGAAGACCTGAAGTTGAAGCTATGTGTCAAATATGAAAGCTGAGAACTTTTTTTTCTTTTTTTCTTTTTCTTTTTTCTAGTTTGAGAGGAGAAGAATTTCAAAGTTTTCACTATATGTTTCTATTGAAAACTGAAAACCCCTGGGGCAGGGACAATTTTGACCCCAGGGGCATAATTTATATAACTTTTGTAGAGGACCTAAAGATGATGCAATGTACCAAAGATGAAAGCTGAGAACCCTGTAGATTCAGATGAGAAGATTTTTAAAGGTTGAAATTGTTGACAGCCGACGACGGCCGACGCATGCCGACGGACATCAGGCGATCACAAAAGCTCACCCTTAGCACAAAAGTGCTCTGGTGAGCTAAAAATATGCACAACTAAGCATAGTGCTAATCAATCATATTAAGTTTCATGAAACTCTGATCAACGGTTTTGGAGAAACCGCATGGACAAAAAATTTCCATGTAAAAATTTCAAAGTCCCATAACTCTGCAGAAAATCATCGAACTCGTACAGAAATAAAATATGCACAACTAGGCATGGTGCTGATCAATACTATGTAGTTTCATGAAAATCCGACCAAATGTCTGGAGAAACCGCAAGGACAAATTAAAATCTTGCAGACAGATTGACAGACAGACAGATCTGTTTCTATAGAAAACTGGAAACCCATGGGGCAGGGCCAATTTTAACCCCTGGGGCATTATTTACACAATGTATATAACTTTTATTTATAGGACCTGAACATGATGCTATGTGCCAAATACGAAAGCTGAGGACCTTCCAGTTTCTGGAGATTTTCAAAGTTTTCACTATATGTTTCTTATATAACTTTTGTAGAGGACCTACATATGATGCTATGTGCCAAAGATGAAAGCTGAGAACCCTGTAGATTCAGAGGAGAAGATTTTTAAAGGTTCAAATTGTTGACAAAGCAGGCCACGCCTATGGACATCAGGCGATCACAAAGTTTGTGAACTGGTGAGTGACTATACATAGGCGTCAAAAGGCTTCAATATAAGGGAATGGATTAATATGGGACCAAATTCAATTATTCAATTTGACAAACTGGTAGAGATGGGAGATTGGGTCTCAGATTATTTAAGTAAAAGAGCATACACAGGGGAAATTGATACTTACCTCCAAGATAATAAAGAAGTCATCCCCTGGGTCACCCTGTCTGACAATCTCCTGCCCGTCCTCGAACTGCACGGGCTCCAGAGAATCAGCTACTGTCAGTCTCTCCCATTTGTCAAGATTCTCTGCAAAATTTAAACACAAGCATATTCATTCAGGCAAAGTCTAAACATTATCATGCTAAAACAAGAGGGCCATTGGCCCTATATCGCTCACCTGAGTTACAGTAATACATGTATATTGACATGTTAATTTTTCAGTGGACAACATTTCTAGCAGATGAAATAAGCTTAGTGCACTGCTTTCACCCTTTAACTGCTGAATAAACTTGAACTGAATTCAGAACTAATACCAAGTGACTGGTTGACCAAGACCTAAACTGTTTACAACTTGTGCCATTTTTGCCTTAGCTCAAAATGCCTAAAACTGGTCTTTGAGAAATTCAAATGACTTCAATAAAGCTATGCAATTATACCTTGACCCAGGTATATAGGCAAATAGAGTGCTAGGCAGTACATAATGCCAGTTTTTGTGTGAAATGACCAATAAGAATATCTTTAAAAATCGTTTAACCCTTTCCCTCATATAAAGCTGTTTTTATGCATTAGCAAACAGAGTAGACTCAGATCAGACGACTCCTACGGAAGCTGTCTGATCTGGGTCTTCTCTGTTTCTTTTGACACAATATAGATCGGATTCTACAGTTTTTGTCAAAGCAAAAACTTCTCTTCAGAGAAATAATGTGTTTTACACATTAAAAATAAGAGTAGACTAGATCAGACGGCTGCTATAGAAGCTGTCTGATCAGGGTCTGCTCTTTTTACATTTGACAAGATATAGATTTGATTTTACAGTTTTTTTCAAAGCTAAAACTTCTATTTATGGCAATAACAATTTTTTTAAGCATTAGCAAACAAGAGTGGTCCCAGATCAATTTTTGTTAAAGCAAACAGGTTAAGGGTTAATAGGTGTTTAGAAATAATTCTAGCTCTAGGTGTGAATATCGGGGGGGGCAAATGCATTATCATGTTTTCTTAAGAATTACCATGACTTATATCAGTTGGGCCATTTCATAATCATGTTTTCACAGTTTTCTTAAACATTACCATGACTTACATCAGTTGGGTTTGGACCCAGATCAAAAGTCTAGATGGTGATCATTTTCCTTGATTGCCTGAATTGTTACTTTCCTATATCTCTCACATCTAATTTGAGAGACATTGGAAGACACCATTTAACATCACTCACACTACACACTGGGGTTAATGGGTCAAAATGCCTTTAATGTTTCGTCTGCAACAAAAAGTTATTGTCATCTGCTTCAATTCTTAAAATAAACTTACTTTCATTTTTTTGCAAAAATATGGTTAAGATGACAAACAGTTTGGATCCTGATGAGACGCCGCAGTATGCGGCCTCTCATCTGGATCCAAACTGTTTGCATAGGTAATCAGTTTCACCACTAGCATGCAAAGAGTTAAGAGTCAGCATTGACCTGGAGAGATTTTACTGCCCAGCAGCTGTAACTTTGACCTGCTGCTGGTCTGCAGATCTGGAGTTGTTTATTTAACCCTTAATTTCTCTCATGTAAACTTGTTTTCATGCATCTGCAAACAGAGTAGACCCAGATAAGGTGGCTCCTATAGGATCAAGGTCTGTTATTTGCTAATGGAATTTGATAGATGTTTCTATGCCTTCTAAAACAGCTACACTGATTCACCTTCAACATTTTATTATAAATAGTTATAAATAGAATGATACTAGCACTCCAATGCAGTTATCTCCCTTTGTCCCTTATGGCTATGCTGATGGGACAAGGGAAATAACTGTGAGGAAATTACCTTTTAAGTGTTACAGATTCTGATGTTAAGTAGCATAAAACCCCAGGGTGAGACCATTTATGGCCCAGGGGTCATTATTTGAACACACCTGGTAGTGGTATATTAGGTGATGCTTCATACCAAATATCTTAGCTCTAGATTATGTGGTTTCAGACAAAAAGATTTTTAAAGGTTTCCCTATATAAGTCTATGTAAAAACTACAAGCCCCAGGGCAGGGCCATTTTTGGCCCGGGGGTCATCATTTTAACAAACTTGGTAAAGGACCATTAGATGATGCTATATACCAAATATCAAAGCTCTAGAAATTGTGGTTTCAGAGAAGAAGATTTTTAAAGATTTAAAAAAAAAACCTGTAAAAGTAGTGGGGCGGGGCCATTTTTTGCCCGGGGGTCATGATTTTAACAAAACTGATAGAGGACATCCTAAGGTACATTTCTGTGAAATTTGGTTGAAATCCTCCCAGTGGTTTAGGAGAAGAAGTCATTTGAAATAAAAGTGAACGGACAGACGGACGGACAGACGGACAGACGGACAGACAGACAGACGGACAGACGGACAGACGGACGACGGACGACAGGCGGTCACAATAGCTCACCTTGAGCCTTTGGCTCAGGTGAGCTAAAAATGTCATTTAATACTTCAGTCTGTGGGAATACCGTATAATGGGTAATTTTTACTGCTGTAAAAGTTTACGTTTTTGGGGTAAAAACACATGATTTGATTTTATAAGACTTTTATTTTTACGAATCTATGAAGACACGTAAAAAATTGGCTCATCAAAAGTTTACATCATCAACAATTCACAATAGTTTGGTTAATACAAAGTCAACTGTATGTCGCAGTTTGACAAGTGTTCACACCTACCACGGTAACTGTGCAGCAAACACATGTACCGGCTATCGCCATGGGCATCAAACAACATAATTAACGTAATTGACCATGTTGTACTACATGTACACATTTATCCCAATGTTTGTTATGGTCCAGTGTTCTGCCACTGCCGCAGAAATGAAGTTGGTAAATAAAATACACGTTATGAGCGCCATAGCAATAGGGACGAAACTGATGCAGCAATGGTACCCCGCTTTATCTGACAAATTCAGTAAGTGACTGAAACCAGCTACAATATCGTAATCAGTTAGTAACCGTGCATCTGATTGGATGTCTGTCTCATCTCCTCTCGTATGTTTCGATTTCGGCCAATAGAAACGTTTGTCAGATAATGTGTTGTTTCTTCATATTTTGAGTTGATGCTGATAGCCTATTACATAATGCACTGAAACACCTGTACACTACATGCATAGGTATTGACAATAACACGTCGCGCTAGTGTATCGGAAGAATAGGGTGACTTTGATAAGATTACCATGCTTACGGTTAAATTCAAATGCTAGATACTAGATCTTTTTACCGGAGTTTACGCGGCGAAAATATATGAGGAATATTTTTACGAAAATGACTTTGGTCGTAAAAATAAGTAAAAATTAGCAGCAGGTAAAAATAACCCGTTATACGGTATTTACTTGTGTCCAAATCATGCAAGCTTTTAAGAAACTGTTGACCGATTGTCAAACAGCTTGGATGCTGATCAGATGCCAAGTTACTTGGCATCCTATCAGTATCTGGATCCAAGCTGTTTGATGCAAGCTAGGTCATGATTGGCACAATGCAAGTTGTGAACAGAAATAATAAATAATAAATATTTGCTGAGGCCCGAGTGAAAGATAGAGCTCGATTAGTCATCTTAATTGCATGTGTTTTAAAGGAATGAAAACCAAGACAAGCCACCAAGTGTTTCTCACACACTAGCATTTGTAGTATTTAACCGTTTATTTCATAAATACACCTTTCTACACCTTTGCAAACAGAGTAGACCCAGATCAGATGGGTCCTACACCCGTCTGATCAGGGTCTGCTCCGTTTGCTTATGATTTAATATAGATATATGTAACCTCTAGCACTCTACTAGCTAATATAGATATGGTTCTAACATTTTTGCCATGACCAAAAATCCCTGTGTCCAATATACTATTATAACAATTAATCTAATTCATAATGCCATTATTTCTTACATGAATATTCATGGAAAATAGGTTAATGTCAAATGTATCAAACTGCTTTTTCTTGTAGATGACATACGGTACAGGGAATTATTCAAAACGTGTATCACTACTATACTACAGATCAGAGGGCTCCAAGAAGAGCCCTTTGATTAGGGTCTGCACTGTTTGTGATTTAATATCCTCTAACAAATTCAAAACATTATACCAAATGATTTCTATCCTTAACCCTTTCCTTAATATAAATGCCTTTTCACGCATTTGCAAACAAGAGTAGACCCAGATCTAATCAGGGCCTACTCTGTTTGCTTATGGTATAATATAGATCTGAGCCAAATTAAAAAAAAAATTGAAAACGACAAAGGGCCATAACTCCAAAATTTTGAAATCAAGAATTATGATTCTTATGTAGGGGCCTTCCCCTCAATGAGATCTGCTAACCTATGAAGTTTCATGTTGATACCTCTTATACTTTTTGAGTAATGAGCTACATTAAAGTTTTTGCAAGCCGACGACAACGACGACTACTACCCAGTGATCACAATAGCTCGACTTTTCTTCGAAACAGACGAGCTAAAAATAGCATTGTGAAAGGTCAGATGTCTAAGGTCATCTAACACTTTACCTAACAGAGAAGGTCTCTGATGCCTATGTCAACAAAGTAGACCTAGATCTGGCAGCTCCTATTACAGCCCGCTCCTATTACAGCCCTCTGATCAAGGTCTGATCTGTATTGCTTATGGAATAACAAACGTACATAGATCTGATTCTACAGTCATTTTCTGCCATGGCCAAAAATGCATGTACATGTACAATGTATTCATATAGACATTATACCATTATAAAAATTTAGCTAATAAATATTTATATCATATCTCTTACATGAATGTTAAATGGATTAGCACTTTTCTTAGTTCTGATCTAGGTTGGTCATAAATAATCTGACTTTGTTCAATATCCACTACAATGATGTTCTCTTGGACAGTTACAAACGATATTATCAATTGAGATGTGGGAACAAAGGTTGGGTCACGGCTTTTGTCTGTTTGCAGCCGCAGCTTGAAAAATACCAAAGCAACTAACAAAAGGCAGGTAGAGCAGACCTTGACAAGACACCATATTGCATGGCAAATTCCTATTCCACAATGAAACCATCAATATGACAAGTTTGTGCCAGGGACAATCTTGAGGAATTGGACTGACACGGACAGCTTTTGGACAGCTATCGGAAGGCTGTAATCTAAGAAGTAATGAGAAATTCCTGTAATGTTGATTACAACCCACTTTATAGGCCTCCAGAGCGTAGAATAGAAACTGAGCAGAGAAGGACAGTGTTTTATTACTTGCCGACAATAGATATTTGGTCTTTTAAAGAAATCTAGATAATTTTGTTGACCTCATCAGAAACGTGAGAATTGAAAGGGGAAGTGGTTTGTACAGTATTTAACCTAAACATTAGGTTACCCTGCTGCTTTTCTCAGAGAATTTGTACCACTGAATAATGGTGCACCCTTTTGATACCTAAATGTAACTTACAGGGCGGCAAACAGTGCTATCTTGATGGTGCTCCTCCAGAAGCAGACTGATCTGGGTTTGCACTATTTGCCGAAGTTTGTCTTCTCACTAGTTTAGGTTATTACTGTACTTTTTTTATAATTCCTTTTAGAAAACTTAAGACATCTCATTCAGTTCCCTCATTCTCTGAATGTTATACAGAGTTCTCTGTTTCTCTGACCATTATACAATGGTTGAAAGAGTTCTCCGATTCTCCCAATGTTACACAATGACTGAAAGAGTTCTCCGATTCTCTGACCGTTACACAATGATCAAGTCTTCTGACATTGAATAAATTTGAACTTATACATTCATACAGTGTAACATTCCCTGAAAATATATTTAGGAATGGCCTCTGATCTGCTGAATAATTGCAGGTACCTTCAGATTGGAGTGCATAATTCTTGTTTTTTTAATCCTTTACTGCATGAATGTTCATGGAAGAAATAATGACAACATGAGAATATCAATCAGATCAATTTTTGCCTACTCATGATGTAATCTTGTTATCTCACTTGTTAACCAATTTTATACATTCACACGAGTGTTTGATGAACGCATGTGTCAGCATAGTAAGATTTTCATAAAAATCATAAACATCAACAATTTCTAATATTTAACTGTATTCAACATAAAAGAATTGCAAATAAAAACCTTGTTAAACCCATTCCCTCATAGGCTATTTTTAGATCCAACCACTTTGAATAAATCTACCAAAAAGGAGCATTAACTAGAGAAAAGGGATTTTTTTTTTTAGAATTTTGTAGTTTGAAAACATTGTGATAAATAGAGCATTTGCTCCTATAGGAGCAAATGCTCTATTTATCACAATGGTTTCAACAGGTGATTTTTACAGAGGCGTAGAAAGGCGTATTTATGGAGGAAAGGGTTAACCCTTTATCTGACGGAGACGACTTGATACATTTAGAGTAGACCCAGATCAGATAGCTCTAGTAGGTCATGTCTGAATAGGCCTGCACTGTTTACCTATAGAAAATTATAGATAGGATTATTACGGTTTCTGCCATGGCCCTAAAAATCTTGAGTTCATAATTACACCATTATAAATATCAGGTAATAATTATTCATGATGTCATTGTTTCTTACATGCATATTCATCAAGATAAGGATCAAGTGAGGACATATGCTGCCTTGTTCTAACCTTCAACTAGAATGCTTCCTGAAGAGGGAAGAACCTGGATCAAACAGAAAACAGGACAGACCCTTGGAGTCAATAAATTGTGTAGACGGTCTGTGTTTCATCTCAAAATTGGTTCTTCTATAACAAAAGCTTAATCCTAAATCTTTCCCCTGTTCAATATCCATGTAAGAAATAACAACATGAATATATATTATATGAGGGCATGTTAATGATGACTATGTACACAGCTGTGTTTGGTATTTGTCGAAACTGTAGACAGATCTATTCTCTAACAGAAGCCATCTGATCTGGATCTACTCTGTTTGCAAAATCATGGAAAAGCATTTCTATATGAAGGGAGTGGCTAACTTCATGAATATTCATGTAAGAAATACTGACAGTATGAATATCAATTATCTGAAATGTATAATGTCATAATGAGCAAGAGCATATTTGACCATGACACAAATTGTAGACCCAGGCCTATATATAACTTCATAGGCAAGTAGAACTGTGAGCCTGATGAGAAAGCTCCTATAGAAGCCTTCTGAGCTAGGTCTAACTCTGTTTACAAAGGCATCAATAGACATCTCTATCAGGAAAAGGGTTAAGCTTGTTCATCAAAATGTTGTAATAAAAAACATGTTTTCTCCATTCATTCACATGCTTAATTTAACATTTCTTCTCAATTATCACAGCGTCAAACTGTTCACTTCCTGAAAAGCCGTGTTACTCAGCGTCTCATCTGGATCGAAACATTTTCACCCACAGCACGGCGAAGGTTCATGTAAATCAATGATGGTTTTTCTTTCTGTATGATTTGCTATATTGAATGTATTCAATGTAACAAATGAGTATTGTATGAAAATATTCTCTATGATGTCTGTCATATACAGTAAAACCTCTCCTAAGTGACCTCATAGAAAAACAATTCTGCCTTAATGAAGGTTTATAAGATAGATGGTAGGCTTAATGCAGGACAAAAGTAATGCAGAGCTTTGCTTTTTGCATTAGTTTTGTCCTACTTTAAACAGCCATCCGTTTTTTTCAACTACAGTACAAACCCCGCTAATGCGACCACCTAAAAGAGGTATAATTCTGGGTGCTAGATGCAGGTAGTAGCTTAATGCAGGACAAAAGTAATGCAGAAAGCTCCTAGAGGAGCTGTCTGCATTACTTTTGTCCTGTATTAAGCAACCACCTGATTATAAAGACATCCATGTTCATTCATTAAGTGGTCACATTAGAGGGGTTCTACTGTATGTTTATTTAGTTAGAGTATGCTTAGAATTTGTTCTACTGTACAGGAAATTATTAATTAATGATCCCTGAACCACTATGACAAAACATACATCCATGCATTTGTATGCTTCATCAAATAGATAGGGGAGATCAAAACAAAGTAATCAGAATCACAACGATATGGTATCACCCACACACAATGGAGGCAAGAGCTAAATTTCTACAATTACTCTGCTATATCTAGACTTTCCCTTGTATGTGGGGAATAGTATTATCTCTTATCCTGTAAAGAACTATCTGTCAAGCATTTGCAAACAGTTTGGATCCTGATGAGACACCATGTTTCTTGGCGTCTCATCTGGACCACAATGGAAATACCGGTAAGA
Source organism: Azorinus chamasolen (assembly GCA_963576725.1). NCBI lineage: Eukaryota > Metazoa > Mollusca > Bivalvia > Cardiida > Solecurtidae > Azorinus > Azorinus chamasolen. The sequence goes on along the minus strand of OY755236.1, from coordinate 68,843,977 downwards.
GTATCTGTTACTCTTGGCATATCATGTTGATTGACATGGCTTTTTTATAATCATACATATTGTTGCTTGTTTATAAATGTATGTTTTAATAACAGATTACCATGTGATTGTACATTTTATGTAGAAATAAATCTATCTATCTATCAGGATCCAAGCTGTTTGAAACTTAGGTCAGTAGTTTTCTAAAAACGTTGAAAGGAATCAGAAGTAAAACATGCACTAGATCAGAGTTAGGGACGAGACATTCTTTTTTTTCTCCAGCACGATAAATTAAACTCAGACTTTGTTATAAATCAACATTTCTGACAGAACAATCAATAACTGGCTGTTTCATTGATTGCTTACATTTGTCAGACTTTAATTGAACAGAATAAAACAAATCAAGAGAAATAATTGGGCAAAACCTAAGCCAACAGGGTCATGACGGCCCAATATCGCTTACCTGAGTCAATACATGTAGGTCATGTGATCTACCGTGTACAAAAGAATGTTTAAGTCCAAAATGCTTAACCCTTTAATTCATATTCATGAATTTTAACACATTAGCAAACAGAGAAGACCCAAATCAGATGGCTCCTATAGGAGCAGTCTAATCAGGGTCTGCTCTGTTCAATTATGAAATCATAAGTGATACGACTCTACAGTTTCTACTAATTACCAAAACAATTCTGTATATACATATACCATCCTGAATATTCAGCTTATAAATATTCATAATGTCATTATTTCTTACATAAATACAGAACAAGGAAAATCACTTCATAATTGGAAACGTAATATTAAATTAATGTGACTTGAAAAAATACTTTGAGCATGGTAAGGAAAAGTTGTTTGCATTGAGAAAAATTTATTGCTATGGGAACCAATGGAATCATGTCCTCCATTCATGCTTCGGTTTTTACTGGATTTTACATCGTTTTAACTGTGTTTCAGTTATATCATGACATCCAGCTATATACAGGTGGAGGAGGACCCCAGAGGTTCTTTGTGCACAGAGGAACATCCAGGTAGAACCACCAACTTACCGCAAGCCAGCTGGAAGGTTTCCTCACATGAAAAATCCAAATGCCCAGATCGGGCCCCAGTTTCACGAACATTCTTAAGTAATTACTTAATATCAGGCTTAACTTATTAGGGGTATTACACTTACATTTAGAGAAGATATGTCAAAAAAGTTTATCTTAACAGAAACCTTAGAGACATTCTGTTACCGTATTTCCTCTTATAGAAGTGCTGGGGTGCAATGTAAAATGCAGACAGAGCACTCTTATTTCATACCAAATATTCTGAGTTTTTACTATGTCTGTCATGGTAGAGACTGTATAGGCTAAAGAATGATACATTACATACTCGGAAATTTAGTCATATTTGCGCCAATATAAGACTTGAAATAACCCGCAGACATCCTACTTGGTTCATTTGTTGACCGAAATCATACAAATCATTCATTTCAAACTTAATCTTTGGTAGATTAATGACTTTTAAAGTGAAAGTAAGAATCGTGTTTACCTTTTGAGGCTCAACTTCCGCTAGACTGCTCTACAGCAAAATTATCAATGAAAATTAAGGGTTTGTGTGTTCTAAAAGGAAATGTTCGAAGACCCTTTCGCTTTACCATAATGCTTGTAAAAATACTACTGTAGAATGCACTACACAGAAATGAAGGAAAACTGGACGAAATTGAGAATGAACAAACATTGGTTTAATCCGTTAGGCAAGTGGAAAATAGAATCGCCTTTCAATTAGGTATGGGAAATAGTCAGTGACAGTTTTTAAAATTAAAAAATTTAGAATTAAAGAGCGATACGTAAGTGTGTCAGTGTAAAAATGAAAACCGAATTGCTTGCAGAAGTGACATGTACAATGTAACATGGTTTACAGCACCGAATAATCAGATACCAGCGCTTTTCGCCATCATAGCAAGTCGACGAGAAACAAAATAACCTACCAGTATGCCACAACAGTATAAAATAGTTTCAGTGTAATATGCTTTCCCTAATTATTACTGGTGATGATGCATTGAGAATTTTTTTCTTGGCCAATTATTTTACTTCGAGGTAAGGTGAGGCGGGTGGGGTAAGTTGATCCCTGATGGCTTTGCAAAGTGTATATTAAAGGTGGGGGGGAGGGGGCCTACTATTAGGGAGGGCGCTATAGATAGGGGAAATACGGTAATACCGTATATTTTTTAATAGAAATATCTTTGAATAGAACATAACAGTTTTTGAAAGGAACAGCTAATTAAACCCAAAATGAATTTCATAAATTTTTTAAGTCTGTTACAAATTCTTAAATATTGTTTTTGCTTTAGATCACCTTCAGTTATTATCAAGTACAATATTTGTTCTTAAAATGATACTGGAGCAAACCTCTAACCCCTTTGTGTCACAATAAACACTAATTTATGAAAATTTTGCTCAGTTGAATAGGCTTAGCTTGGTAATTACTTAAGAATGTTCGTGAAACTGAGGCCGGGATTCGAACCCACAGAGTGAGGAGCTAAGTGATTGTCAGTCGAAGACTGTAACCACTCAGCCACGGAGGCCCTTCCATTCAATGGAAACTGTTGTGAAAATCAATTATGTATATCGTATGTTCTCATTTAGATGTACATGATGATGAACTATTACATAGTAGACATACTCTTTCGCTGTTTTCTTTGACCAATTTTTAGTAGAGCATCCATGCTTAACCCATTCCCTGTTCTATATTTTGTAATTTTAATACCTACTGAATATTCATGTACAAAACAGTTATAGTGAAATATGGAAGGTGGAACATTGTAGCTATTTTAGAAACTAAAGAAACAGATCGATCAAAGTCCATTATCAAACAGAGCAGACGGTTCCAATAGGTGCAATCTAATCTGGGTCAACTCTGTTTGCAAATGCGTGTAAAAGCGTTTATATGAGGGAAAGGGTTAATATCAACTTCCATTTAGTGGTTTCTGAGATGTTGTTCGAAAGACAGATAATGGACATTGGATGACAGATGGTAAGCGGTCACAACAATTCATCCAAAGTGACACGCCAAGTGAGCTAAAAGCACTCGAGACACTATGCAAAACTCACTTCCATTTCAGAATGTTTGACAACACAAGTACAGTAAAACCTCTCTATAACGACAACTAACTTGTATTAATTAGTTTGTATTTTGGGCAGGTGGTTGCTTAAAGCAATGTGAAAGTATAACAGAACGCTCCTATAGGAGCGTTCTGTTTTACTTTCACCTTGCTTTAAGCATCCACCTGCCCTTAACACAAAATACTAGATGTAATTTAATGGTCGTTATAGAGAGGTTTTACTGTAAAAACTTACAGCTCCTTTAATTCTTTACTGATAAACATACTAATGTAAAAATTAATGACATCATGAATATCTATTAGCTTCCTGTAATGGTATAAGAACACTATACTTGGGTATTTGTATTAACCCATTTCTCAATATTGATGCCTTTTGACACCTCTGTAAGAGTCAGTTTTTGAAATCTTTGTGATAAATAGAGCATTTGCTCCACAGGAGCAAAATTTTGCTCTATTTATCACAATGGTTTAAAAAAATATAATTCTTAATTTTTTTTGTTTCTCTAGAAAATGCTTCTTTTCTAGAAGATTTATTCAAAGAGCCTGGATTTTAAAATAGTCTATGAGGGAATGGGTTAATCATCCTGCAAACCAGATGCAAGTATCTGTACAGAGCAAGATCTTGCAAATTATTCGAGACAACACACATGATAATTGATAGTGAACACAAAACATTATCCGTCTGTCCTGGACAATAAGGTCATCACCTCAATACTTACCGAGTATTGACACCTTGGTTAGGAATTCTTCATACATCTTCCTCTTTCTAATGGTACTACCCTGTAAGATACAACCAGAATGATATACATGTACTATGAAAATAATACAGTAAAATTTTACCTCTATAAACGAGACCTTTATCAACGCTTTCCCTAATAAAGATGCCTTTTCACGCCTTTGCAAACAGAGTACACCTAGGTCAGATGGCTCCTGTAGGAGCTGTCTGATCAAGGTCTGCTCCGCTTGCTTATGGAATTCTATAGATTTGATCCTACAGTTTTTGTCTAAGACCAAAAAATCCCTTGAGAATTTTACATTATGAAAAATATACACAAAGTGATCAGTTCATGCACAAAACGGGTTACAGAAAAACTATTAAAGGTTTCTATGGTAATTATGCCTATATCTCCAAAGAGCTACTGCAATTTCCCTTTGCAAACACCATCATCTGCATTTATTTTCAAATTAGGTTTTGTCTTTTTTCCCATATCTGTTAAAAGCCCTCAGTGTAACACACTTCTGATTCTGATAAGGCCTCAGTGTAATACAGTTCTGATCCTGATAAGCCCTCAGTGTAATACAGTTCTGCTCCTGGTAAGGCCTCAGTGTAATACAGTTCTGATCCTGATAAAGCCTCAGTGTAACACAGTGAACTGTTCTGATCCTGATAAGGCCTCAGTGTAATACAGTTCTGATCCTGATAAGCCCTCAGTGTAATACAGTTATGATCCTGATAAGCCCTCAGTGTAATACAGTTCTGATCCTGATAAGCCCTCAGTGTAATACAGTTCTGATCCTGATAAGCCCTCAGTGTAATACAGTTCTGATCCTGATAAGGCCTCAGTGTAATACAGTTCTGATCCTGATAAGCCCTCAGTGTAATACAGTTCTGATCCAGATAAGGCCTCAAGTTACTTGGTTCATCTGACATCAAAACTGCAGCAAATTCACAGAGAGCATGATATTCAGATTTGACGATCAATGTCAATAAGTGATATTTCTGTATTCCCCCCTAGACCTATTATTTCAGAAATTACACAGCCAAAATCGAAACCCAGACTGAGTATAATACAGAGGAATCTTCAACCTTTAGAATGCTGAAGTTTAAAAGTGGAATGGTTTATTATAAGTTAACAGTAGAGACGAATAATTATAAAAGTTTAAATTTGCCAGAAAGGTTTAAATGACATACAGTGCAGACCCTGATCAGAAGGCTCCTCTATGAACCCTCTGGCTCCTCTATGAGCCCTCTGATCTGGGTCTACAATACACTGTTTGCCTATGTCAGTTAAGAAACTGTTGCTTCTAACATTCCAAAGTTTAACAACAGTTAATGATGAATGAGTAAACGAGTTAAATGATGCTACTATCAGGTCCAGATCAGATGCATAAATTAAAAACATTTTCAAGAATAACTCCTTTCTCCATCAAACCCCATGTTGTGACCACTCTTTAGAATTGTCTCGAAGAATAACGATTTTAGTATCCGAGTACACACATTTACCTGTAGTGAGTCTGTACTATACTATACTAGAACATAGCTCCAAGAAAAAGATAAATTCATCCACCCTAATTGCTTAACTCATTGCATGCAAGGGGTGAATTCTATCACCATTTATGACCTATGCAAACAGTTTGGATCCAGATCAGGCTTCACAAAATGTGGGGCTTGATCTGAGATTCAAACCATTTGTTACTCATGTTTAATTTCTTGCAAAAAATAAGGAAGAAAATTAATAAAATTTGAGTAGATGACAAAATTACTACGCATGCAAAGAGTTAATGCAAAGTGTACATATACTCATTGATTCATGGTAAGAAATAAGATGTTAAAAATTGTGTCTGCAAAAACTCTGATCAGTTTATACTTGTGTCTGATTCATTCAAGCATTAAAGAAGCTGTTGAGCAAATGTCAAGCAGCTTGGATCCTGATGAGATGCCGAGTTACTCAGTCTCTCATCTGGATCCATACTGTTTGCAAATGTGAGTCAGGTTGAACTTAGCATGATAGGGATTAATGCACGCCTGAGCCGAGCCTATTGGCCATAATGGCATGATTGCTGTCTTATTGCCCCTTAGACTAATGGCACAACTGGTGCCATAATAACCTGAGGGTTATGGTCTAGGAGTGATTATTACAAGTCATGCCATTATGGCCAATAGGCTTGACTCAGACACTGACCTTTCTAATGTATATCTTGCTATGAAACATTTATCTGAATAAATATATACACATTTTTTTTATACAAGAGAAAGTGAAACTAATGTTACTTATGATCATAACCCTTTCCTCCATAAATATGCCTTTCTACGCCTCTGCAAACAGAGACGACCCAAATTAGATGGCTCCCTAATAATAATCATAATGTTCATGATGTCATCATTTCTTACATGAATATTCATGGAGTTGGGGGTTAAAGGTTCTCTTTGTTTATGTATGCTAAGTAGAGAGTTGGAACAAACCTACACAGCATTTTTATTGTTCCTTACTCAGATAATATCCAAAAGACCTACACAGCGTTTTTATAATATTGGTCCTTATCCAGACAATGTCCAAATTTGATTTGTCAGCAAGTTAAGAACGAGGTTGCTTGGCGATTTTGAGATATGTTGCTATATGCCTTCGACATTTTCCTGTCTGTCCAGGCAATAATGGATAAAAGCTTATGCAGCGAAATGGGCCATTATCAATCCCAAAATGAGATTTGCTATGATTAATTTCAAGGATGTCTTTGTTACTATCTGCAAATCTAGTAACAAATGTAAGTATGTATGTATGAATTGGTTAATGCAAAATACTTTTCCAGTCTCCTAAAATGTTACCCTTTCTGGACAAGTTTTGCAGTGCTGATCAAGATCAGACAATTCAGGATATAACAGACTAATATCTAGCACTGTCTGTTCTGTTTATATAATTATCTATTACCATTTAAAACAATGTATGTAAGTATTGCTTTGATATTTTTTTCTCCATGAACATTAATATCAGAAATAATGACTGAATGAATATTAATTAGCTGAACTTTTATAATGGCATTAGGTGCCAAAAGGCATTTATATGGAGTAATTAACTAATACAATATGGTAATATATATGAATGTTATTTTACCATGAGGATTCTTCGATAACTGTCTCTGTCAATTCCCCACAACTTCACATCACCTCTTGCCTGAAAAAGAAAACAAAGACATACAATTCATTGATATAATTTATCCATTTTAAAACTGTGCAACTCAAATGGTCCCCTGCTTCAATTTCTAATCTACAGTAAAACATCCCTTTCCCTGTTTAATGACGGTCATGTCAGAAATAATAATGTCGTGCATATAAATTTTATTAGCTGAAAATTAGTGTTATAATGGCATAATTATGTACACAGGATGTTTTGGTATTGATAGAAACTGTAGAGTCAGATCTATTATAATTTCATAAGCAAACAGAGCAGACCCTGATATGAGCCATCCGGTATGTTTGCAAATGTCTACCATGTTTGCAAAGGCATGAACAAGTGTTTAAGAGTATGAAGGAAACTTTTTAGACTGCTTTACCCATTCATACGTTATTATGCTATTTATAGACCCAACCTTTTTCAATAAATCTCCCGAAAAGGAGCATTTACTAGAGAATAGGACAGTTTTAGAATTGTGTAGTTTTGAAACCATTGTGATAAATAGAGCATTTGCTCCTATTTATCACAATGGTTTCATAAAGTGATTTTTACAGAGGCATAATTTCTTACAAGTATCACTAGTAGTTTTGAAGTTCAGCTGTATTTTGGCGAATTAGAATAAATGCGAGCCTTGGCGAGCATTTAACTACTTTTCTGACAAGCCAAAATATATACAGCTTAACTTTAAAACTACTAGCATAGTAATTTATTTATTATTATGCAACACCAAGAAAAAATGGAGAAAATGAAGAAACAGAAAGTTTGCTCAAGCAGTTTCGAACCCTGAAAAAAAACCCGTACAAGTGCAATATACATGACGTCATATTGGCGTGCAGTGATGTTGTTGACTTTTACAAAATAAACAAACATGATTTAAACCTTTAATATAGACAAATAGTTGAGAAAAAGGTGAGTAAATGTAATGTTAAATTTCATGTTTATAAATGTTAAATTATGCCTTTCTCGTTCTTGTGTTTTTCTCCTATTGGCTGAACAAACTTTGCATCCCAGTGGGGTCAATACACATGCACTATAACTCACAAAATACAATGTTGGTTTGGAAAATATTATGCTAGTAGTAGGAAGTGGCTATATTTGGTGATGTTGCATGAGAAGATGTGTAATTTAAAACATTTTCAAGAATATTTTCTTCCACCAAACGCTACGTAACATGACCACTCTTTAGAATTGTCTGTTAAAGACGATTCTAAAGAGTGGTCACAACATAGAGTTTGGTGGAGAAATGACGATTTTAGTATTCGAGTACGCACCGTTATCTATTGCTCTATACACTCATTAGGTAAAGCGTTAATCTCTAAATGGCTCAATGAAAACAGAGAAAATCCATTTCAAACTAAGCCACAATTGCATTACAAAGCTGTCAGGATGTTGAGAATGCTCTTAGTTGTCTCTCCAGTTGAATTAATAACTCTTAGCATTTGAAACAAATCTCAGATTGTATTTTCTCATTCTTACCTATAAACAAATGTTACATCCAATTCATTTAAAAATAACCAGGATCTGAATGTGATGTAGTTTCCATCCTGATTAAATGCAATGTTACTAGACATCTCATCTAGGTCTAAACTGTTTGCAATGGTCATCATAAATTTCACGGATGACACTTACAGAATAAAACAATTTCTCAAAATGTAGGAGACAGTTCATGTAATACGGAAAATGTAATTAGCCTAATATGATGAAACAGGATGTGACATTTTTGCTATAACACATTTTTCGACATACAGTAGAACATGTCCTAAGCGGCCATTCATTTATCGAACATAGTCTTAACAAGCAGGTGGTTGCTTAATGCAGGGCAAAAGTAATGCAGAAAGCTCATATGGGAGCTTTCTGCATTACTTTTGTCTTGCATTAAGCTACCACCTGTTTTTCAGACTCATAATTTGACTTCTCGTTGATGGCCGCTTGAGACAGGTTCTACTGTACTATCCTTGTCTTCATCTTTGTTATGTCAATCTGGAGTGCATACTACAGAAACTATTGTAGATAGTCCTACAGTCCTAAGATAACATTTATATCATAAATAGATCACTTCATAAATATTCATTTCATTAATTTAATTTTTATAAGATAAATCTTTAAATAACTGTAGGATCAGATCTATATAATTTCATAAGCAAACAGAGGAGACCCTGATCAGACAGCTCCTGTAGTCTGATCTGAGTCTACTCTGTTTGCAGAGGCAAGAAAAGGTGTTTGTATGAAGGAAAAGAGTTGTTATATGTCCCTGTTACACTGTCATAACAGGGTTGTTGATAAGTAGAGTATCTTTCAAAATAAAATAAAATAAATAACTTCGCCAAACCCCATCTTGTTGCAGCTCATTAGAATCGCCTCTCCAAAGGAATTCTAATGACTTGTAGCAAGATACAGTTCAGCTTAGAAATAGGAGATTTTGATAGATCGGTACACATATTATCTACCGACCTGTCATAGTGACTCCTGACAACTCTTGGAACATACTCTTGGGCTGTCGCAACAAGTGAAATTAGTGAGTTGCCACTGAAAAGTCCTGGCAGCTGGGCTTACACGCAAAAAACATTCAAAAGCAAAATGAGACAGATCAAAAACTGCCCTGTAATCTGGGCCTACACTTCCTTTTTCTTGTAAGCACCAAAATACTGGTATTTGCCTTACAGTGTTTAATCGCTGGACTGATTAAAAGCCTTCTGACAGCTTCTCTAGTCAAGTCTGTCATTTTTGACAAGCTGTAGTGCAATCACCAAGACAATTGCAATCAATATTTCCCCATACTACCCTAATTACTTGAAGTATTCGCACAGACATATGTAGGCAAATAGTGGAGACCCAGATCAAAAGGCTCCCCAAGGAGCTGTTTGATCAGGGTCTACACTATTTGCTATTATGTCTGTCTAATTCAAGGTTATCAAAATGGTGACAAATTGCATTATCTAGCTTTACAAACAAGTGGAGAGGGGAGATTGTATGTTCCCATATTTAGGACAGTTACTCTATATACTCCGAGTATCTTGGATATCAGCAAGCATTGGGGCAAAGCAAATATAAACTGCCTAAAAGTGTACATAAATGAACAAAAGCAAGATATCAGCAGAACCTATGGATACTCCCCGAGTCAAACATTTAGATAATATGGCATCTCTTTATATGATTAAAATTTCATCAGATTCTAATAACCCTTTCCCGGTTTTATGTTCATTTCAGTACCTACTGAATATTCATTTACAAAATATCAAGTTCTATTAGCAAACAGAGTAGACCCTGATCAGACGGCTCCTCTAGGAGCCATCTGATCTGGGACTACTCTGTTTGTAGATGTGTGAAAACATGTTTATATCAGGGAAAGGGATAAACAGTCCTGGCAAAACTTGAAAGGACAAGAATGGCATTACATTATTGGCTGCATGTCAGTTGTAACTACTTGGCTGTTTCAGGCAAGCTCAGCTGCATTAGTTCTATACTATACTTGTGTGAATGTTTCCAAAATTTATGTTCAAAGTCATTATTCATGCAGTAAGACAAAAAGAAAATGTCTCTGAAGCAGTAACAATTTCTTGCGTTTCAATCAAGTTACGTTTTAAAATGTCTCTTTTATGAATAATGACAGCTTGAACAGCTTTGGTGTAGGGTTGCCTAAATGAATATTTTTACTTGAATATTATTGAGATCTACCCAGTAGTTTCAGGAGAAGAGTTTTGAAAGAAAAGTAAGACCCGTACCTTTTAGCCATGTATTTAATAAATCACAACGGTTTGAACAATTTTGATTGAGGGTCATCTAAAAAACCTTTCTGCCAAACTAGATCTACACTGAAATCTTCCTAGCCATTTCAGACAACTCTAAAGAAAAAATATGACATAACTAGAAATGTGTCAATAGGATACTGATGCCCCCACTTAAAGATTGTTTGTCACAGAAAGTAAGGGCCATAAGACATTCAAGATGCACATAAAGGAGAAACATCTTTGAGTGTTTCAGGCAAGTGCTACTAACAGTGTAGGAGTATGATACATTAAGACATTTTGACTGTAACAGCTTCTAAAGTATGCAACGACTGAAGTGGTTAACATGGCTATCGAACTTGATCAAGATATAATGGCCACAAACGTGTGTAAAGTTTGGTTTGGTGAAGATTGGACAAATACTTTCCAAGAAATAGTCCGGACAAGATATTTTTTAAGTCATTTTTGCAAATAATTATGGTCGCAACTCCTAAAGGACTGAAGGGATTTACATGACTATTGAATTTGACCAAGATATAATGGCTACAAACATGTGTGTAATGTTTGGTGTGAATTGGACAATTACTTTCCAAGAAAAAGCCCATACAAGATATTTTTGCAAATAAAGGGCGGCAACTCCTAAATGACTGAAGCGATTTACATGGCTATTGAACTTGACCAAGATATAATGGCCACAAACAGTAAAATTTGGTGTCGATTGGACAAATACTTTCCAAGAAAGAGCCCGGACAAATTCTTCTAGATGTGCATACAGATGTATGTACGGACAAGGGCAACCCTAATATGCCACCACTTTGTGGGGGCATAAAAATACAGCCAGAGTGTCAAACAGTTCTGATCCCGATGAGACCCTGGGTCACTTGGCCTCTTGTCTGGATGAAAACTGTTAGCACAGGTCAACACAGACTGATATGACACTAGAATAAAAGACATAGTCATCAAGAAAAACAACTAAATTTTCACTAATCCGAACGTTTTACTTAAATGCGTGTGCGTCTTAAAACCGCACAATACTCTTTTAGTTCCACATAAAAAAGTACCCGTACAACAATAAATCATCATAAACTCAACACTGCCTCTTTAAATGCTAAACAGTCACTTCCACTAACAAGCTAATTATGTTCAAACAGGACTATTGATTGTCTAATTGCCTCTAATAGCTAATTCTGTTCTACAAAGAAAAGCCGTTATACAATTTTGTAATTTATAGCGTCATTCAACCACAAGCTTGTTTATCAACAATCAATGATGGCATTTATGGTAGGAACTTGGTGATTTCAGCTCGACTGTTCAAAGAAAAACTGTATTAACTCTAATAAAATCTCAGAGGTGTTACATTTTTTTTAAAAAGAGCTTCTTGCATTTTGTACACATGTGGTTACTTAATGCACACTTAGATCAATGCAGAAAGCTCCTAGGGGAGCTTTCTGCATTGATCTAAGTCTGCATAAGGCTACCACTGGTATTTTGAGAAACCTATATATCTTTTTTTTAATGGTTATTATACAGGGGTTTAGTTGTTGTACTGATTGGTAGGTTTCCCCTCAGAACCGAGGAGGAGTGAATAAATCAATCTGGCACCATTTTATATTTATATTTTGACTGAATCAACAGAGCTGTAACTCATAGGTGTTCAATGCGATTTGACTGGTAATCAACCTTGGTCAAAATCATTCTCTGCAAGGTTGGTGAAGGTCAGATGAAACTAATTGATTTAGAGAGCAGACAAGGCTAAAACAGCAATTTTGACTGAATCAAGGGCCATAACTCAGGTGTCTAATGCAATTTAGCTGGTAATCGAACTTGGTCAAGATTTTAAACTGATGAAGATTTCTCTGCAAGTTTGTGAAGATCAGATGAAAACTGTTTGAGTTAGAGAGCATACAAGGCTAAAACGGCAAATTTTGACTGAATCATTAAGGCCATAACTCAGAGGTGTCTAATGCAATTTAGCTGGTAATCAGACTTGGTCAAGATTTTACACCTATGAAGATTTCTCTGCAAGTTTGTGAAGATCAGATAAAAACTGTTTGAGTTAGAGAGCGGACAAAAAAGCATGATGGATGGATGGACTGAGGGACAAATTGATTACTATAGGGCACCCACATAAAAGGTGTGGGGCCCTAAATATTTGACACACTGAGGGCAGACATACAGTTGACACCCTGAGGGCAGACATATAGTTGACACGCTGATGGCAGACATACAGTTGACACACTAAGGGCAGACATACAGTTGACACACTGACAGCAGACATGCAGTTGACACACTGAGGGCAGACATATAGTTGACACGCTGATGGCAGACATACAGTTGACACACTAAGGGCAGACATACAGTTGACACACTGACAGCAGACATGCAGTTGACACACTGAGGGCAGACATACAGTTGTCACACTGACAGCAGACATGCAGTTGACACACTGAGGGTAGACGTACAGTTGTCACACTGACAGCAGACATGCAGTTGACACACTGAGGGCAGACGTACAGTTGACACACTGAAGGCAAACATACAGTTCACACGCTGACGGCAGACATATATTTGACACACTGACGGCAGGCATACAGTTGACACACTGACAGCAGACATACAGTTGACACACTGAGGGCAGACATACAGTTGGCACACTGAGGGCAAACATACAGTTGACACACTGAGGGCAGAAGTACAGTTGACACACTGACAGCAGATATAGTTGACACACTGAGGGCAGACATACAGCTGATACACTGACGGCAGACATACAGTTGACACAATGACGGCAGACGTACAGTTGACACACTGACAGCAGACATACAGTTGACACTAGTACGTTAACGATTACCTAATTAACCGTTGCCGATTACAAAATGGTGATTAAATGTTACAAACTTAATCAGATTGGCTACTTCCCTTAGTTGTTGTTGTCGTCCTTAACGGCCATTTATCCTTCCTTATATTAGTTTCATGTTCAATCAAACTGTTGAAGTATATGTATTTATTGCAAAACTTTTCTATTTAGCACGTCATACCGATTGATTTTCTTCTTTGGTATAGTTATTTGTAAAAGTTTTGAACGAATTGTGATGAAAATATCAGCTTAACTTGATTTTGATAAGACGTTATATTGATAAAAGACGTCTTTCCAAAATTCAACTTCTTTTTGCAAGTTTGAAGTCACACTCAGTCTATGCGTAACACAAACTTGTGCTTCTCGCAAGATAGTATTTTGAGAAGGTCTCTGCAGCCATGATAACAACTGTAATCTCATGAGATGCACTATTTTAATAGCTGATAGTTGTAAACAATGACAGAAAGACAAGTGTTTGAAGTTTGAACATCTGATGACATTTCTTGAGTGCAGAAACATCAATATTAGCACTAATTGTGAACATATAATCAATAATAACAATGGTCCTTCTCATTGCTTTTTCGTATATGTTGATATATGCAGTTGCACACAACGCATTTAGTACAAAGATTTTCTGTGTACCCAGGTTTGAATGATTGTATGACAGAGCTCTGATTCATTGGTTAATCGCGGATAATACTCCCAGTTAACTAGTTACAAATTTCCAGTAGCAATTTCAGCACTAGTTGACACACTGGCGGCAGACGTACAGTCGACACGCCGATGGCAAACATAAAGTTGACACACTGAAGGCAGACATACATGTACAGTTGACACGCTGATGGCAGATGTAGTCGACACACTGAGGGCAGATATACAGTTGACCATTTAGGTATATTTTAATATGCACCGCTATCTATTGCTCTGCTTGACAACCTTTACAATATCAGACGTAGAGAAAGATGAGTAAGTTAAATCATTTTCAAGAATAATGTCTTTATTTCCCCACCAAATCCTATGTTGTGATCACTCTTTAGAATCATCTCTTTGAGACGATTCTAGAGAGTGGTCACAATATAATTACGGTTTGGTGGAGAAATGACTATTTTAATATTTGAGTATGCACCTTTATCTGTTGCTCTGCAATCTGTTAAACCCTTTCTACGTCTCTGTAATAGTTGCTCCTGTAGGAGCAAATGCTCTATTTATCACAATGGTTTCAAATTACAAAATTCTAAAAAAAAATCTTTTCTCTAGTTAATGCTCCTTTTGAGTAGATTTATTCAAAGAGGTTGGATCTAAGAATATCCTATGAGGGAATGGGTTGAAATACTGATGAGATGCTCAGTTTGGGGCAAATAGTTTGAATCCAGCTGAGACAACAAGGGGCAAATAGTATGAATCCAGGTGAGACAAGGGGACTTAGCATCTCATCAAGATCTAAACTGTTTGACACAATGAATGCTTTAAAGAGAAAGACACAAAAGAGAAGAACTAATTTTCAGAGTGATAAATTTTGCAGACAACAATTACTTAATGTGCAAAGAATAAATGAAAAATCTGCAAACATTGGAAATCCTTTATAATAATGTCTAGGCATTATTAGACAATGTCAATGAACATGCCTACTGAGAGGTCCTGGAACACAATGGGCTTGATACAAAGGGCGCCTGTGGTTACTATGGGTTGGTTTCCGGTTCCCAGCCTTAGTAACAATGTATCCTCTAATAACAATTAACCTTTTGAAAGTGGGAAACAAGGGTAGCGGCATTTGCAACCAGTGTAGACCCAGATCAGAGGACTCCTACAGGAGCCTTCTGGTCGGAGTCTGAAACGTTTGTCATTAAAAAGTACAGCCATATTGAATGGATTCTGCTGAATTTTCAAATGGACTATTCTAAAATTCAAACAGGTCAAGCTTACGCTGAATATTTAGGGATTTTTCTAAAGAAAAGTGCAACATGACAAACAGTGCAGACCCTGATGAGAGGGCTTCTCCAGGAGCCCTCTCATCTGGGTCTACACTGTTTGCAAAGAACATTAGTGACTCATGTCCCACACTGTAAGGGTTATGATGGCCAATTCAGCATTGAAAGGGTTCATTCCTTCACAATTCATTCTATCAACTCTTTGCCTGCTAAGCGCGACCCGACTCGCATTTGCAAACAGCTTGGATCCAGATAACACAGCATCTCATCAGGATCCAAGTTTCTCAAAAGCTTGATGGAATCGAAAGTCAGCAACAATGGTAGCAGATCGGAGTTTGAGTAGAGAATATTTTTTCCAGCAGGCTAAGGGTTAACATACCAGATATTGGCTCGGATTGATTTTTTATTGATTGCTTATCAGAACTCCAAGCAGGAAACTTGTAAACAGCCTAGACCAAGGTCAGACAGCTCTTGAAGAAGTACTTTGATCTAGATCTACACTGCAGGCAAATGCTTAGTTAGCAATTTCCAGCACGGGAAAAGTTAATTTCATCTGACAATAGGAGATTGATCTAGCCCGCCACTTCAGACAAGCTCCTCCTCTTGCTACATGAATAGTGGAAAAAAATACATCTGAACCAAAAGCTGTAATCGATACATCTCTTATGATGCAAATTGCATGCACTGTTGCGATAAGAATCTATTCCAGGGAATATTTAACCAGTTTCTTGGACACGACATGACTGACAAAAGGAAACTAAGATGAATTACAACCATATTCAAATTAGTCCTTCAAGGCATCAAGAACAGGAGTAACAAGCCTTGTGCTGCTTTACCATTTCAATAGTGAAATTTCAAAGTGGAATTCTCCATCATTTTAACCATTTCCTAATCTTATAAATGTGTTTTCACGCATTTGCAAACAGTGTAGACCCAGATCAGATGGCTCCTATAGGAGCCATCGGATTAGGGTCTGCTCTGTTTGCTAATGGAATTTGATAGATTTGTTTCTTTGGTTTCTAAAATGGCTACAATGTTCCACTTCCATGTTTCAGTATAAACTATTTTGTCCATGAATATTCAGTAGGTATTGAAACTTGGAATAAATATAGAACGGGGAAAGGTTTAAATCAGTGAACAAGTCTATTCAATTTAACCCTTTCAACCCCAAATTATCAGTGTTGAATGGCCTATATGTCCGCGCAATATGGAAGGTTTAAACTTGCTAGAGGATTTTGAATGACAAACAGTGCACATCCCATTCAGAGGGCTCACCTACGATCCATCTGATCTGGGTATACACTGTTTGCAAATGACAGTACATGTGACAATCTGGAGTTTAAATGGATTAAATTTTTTTGAAGGATTTTGGGAGACAAACAGACTTTGATCAGAAACCTCCAACAACCATCTCACTAGGTCTACATTATGTAATAAACAGAGCAGACCTTGATCATGCAGCTATTACTGGAACCGTCTGATCTGGGTCTGCTCTGTTTGCAAAGGCGGATAAAGAAATAAAGGGCCGCAACTCCTAAATGAATAAAGCGATTTACATGGCTATCAAACTTGACCAAGATATAACGGCCACAAACACGCATGTGTGTAAAGTTTGGTGTGGACAGTGTAGAGTGGACAAATACTTTCCAAGAATGAGCCTGGACAAATTCTAGATGTGCATACGTACGTACGGACAAGGGCAACCCTACATGCCACCACTCTGTGGGGCATAACAATAGACATTTATTTATTTTGATATATGAAATGTATTAACCTTAAGCCTATGAATGCTGAAATTTCACAAATAAATGATCCAATCCATGTTTATTACCATGCTAACTTTTCAAATGGACTATTCCGAAATTCAAACGGTGAATATACATTGTATAGCTATAGGGATTTTTGCTTCAGAAAAGTAACATGACAAACAGTGCAGATCCTAGAGGAGCCCTCTCATCTGGGTCTACACTGTTTGCAAAGGACATTAGTGACTCATGTACTACACAGTAAGGGTTAATTGCAGAGTCCATTCAGTATGAAATTCTGTTTTTGCCCAAGGATTTTGAATGACAAACAGGGTAGACCTTGATCAGAGGGCTCCTCTAGGAGCCCAGGTCTGATCTGCATATACGATGTTTGCAAATGACAGCACATGCATGCTCTGCATTCAAAGGGCTAATAATAGAATTTGTAGGGAACCAACATAAAGTCATGACTGAAGATTGGCTGAAATGGTTCTTGTACATAAAATTACACTTGTGACTTATAAACAGATATGATGCGTAAATTTAAACATTTTCAAGAATAGCTCATTTATTTCTGACCAACAAGCCCTATACTGTGACCACTCTTCAGAATCTTCTCAACATCAAACCCTATACTGTGACCACTCTTTAAGAATCGTCTCGAAAGAGATGATTCTAAAGAGTGGTCACAGTATAGGGTTTGATGGAGAAATGAGGAGTTTTGTATATGTGTATGCACCTTTATCTGTAGCTCTTTTAAACATCACCAATATACGTCCTAAAATATGACATGGTTATATATCCATAAATCAAAGTCTTTTGCCATCATGGCATGGTGTAAGATAATTTAACCCATTCCCTCATATTGACGACTTTTGATGACTCTGTAAAAGTCACTTTGTGAAACCACTGTGATAAATAGAGCATTAATTTTGCTCCTATAGGAGTAAATGCTCTATTTATCACAATGGTTTCAAACTACAAAATTCTAAAATTTTCCTTTTCTCTAGTTAATGCTCCTTTTTGGTAGATTTATTCAAAGAGGTTGTATCTAAAAATAGCTTATGAGGTAATAGGTCAATAGCCTGTAGATTTATCTAGGATTTTAAATCCTAGCAGATTCTAGATGTCATATCTTTTAGTCATGAATATTCGTTGTCTGGAATCTTGTTTAGCATTCTAGGTGCTTTAGACAACGATTATTATACCATCAATATGACATTGTGTGGAACTGAAGCCAAAAGTATCTTGTCATATAGCCAGTTATAGCAGTTATATTAAGAACATTTTGCCAAACAGTATCTCCTTTTCAAACAGCATTTATTGTAATTCCTCTAAGCATGCTGACAGACTAATTCCTCTTAGCATGCGGACGGACAAACGTATGCAAATAGTGCAGACCCAAATCAAACTTTCCTGAAGGAGCAAAATGATCTTGGTCTACACTACTTGCTCCTCCATCAGTCTTTATTCAAAGTCACCAATATGCTGCTGCATTGATTTATTCGGCTTTAAAATTGTACCAACATTTTAATGCTGAATTTTAAAATGGACTATTCAAATAGGTCAAGCTTATTTTGAATATTCTGAGGTATTTTTTTTTAAAAAAAATTGCAACATGATAAACAGTACAGACCCTATTGAGAGGGCTCTTCTAGGAGCTCTCCCATTTGGATCTACAGTTGAACCTGTTCTAAGCGACTATTCATTTATTGAACAAAGGAGTCTTAAAATATAGGTGGTTCTTAATGCAAGGCAAAAGTAATGCAAAAATAGTCCTATAGGAGCTTTCTGCATTACTTTTGCCCTGCATTTAGCTACCACCCCTTTTACAAATCCATAATTAGACCTCTTTTAGATGGCTGCTCAAGACAGGTTCTACTGTACACTGTATGTAAAACAGCAAAAACTTACTTATGTCATACACTGAAAGAGTTATGGAGAGACTTTGTGTCTGAATATGTAAGATGAATATGGTACATATGAAACCTACTTCTGAATATGACCAACTACGACATCCATCTTAGACTGATTTACATATCTAAACTCTTCCCAACACCAGCTGTAAAATCATGATGAAACAGCATTTCTTAGGACTTTCTGATCATGTTTATTGTAGACAGTATGACAGATGACAAATTTTTGAAGACAGCAATTACTGGAAGGTTTATCAAGCTACGGAGGTCCAGATAAGATGCGTAAATTTAAACATTTTCAAGAATAGCTCCTTTATTTCTCAAATAGACAATTCTAGACAGTGGTCACGGTATAGGGTTTGGTGGAGAAATAATGACAATTTTAGTATTTGGGTACACATCCGTAACTGTGTTATAAACCACCAATACACATCCCAAAATATCACATGGGTGTGATTTTCTGATGATGAAGTATTGAGAAAACTTTGTCTTATCAACATCTAAATGCTTTATCCCTTTGACAGAGTAGACCTTGATCAGACAGCTCCTACAGGAGCAATCTGATCTGGCTCTACTCTGTTTGCAAAGGTGCAGAAAGACATATTTATGGAGTAAAGAGTATATGATAAAAGTCCTTTCAGTATGAAAGGGTATAATTTACGAGAAGAATTTGAATGACAAACAGTCTTGACAATGATCAGAGTGTTCTGATTTGGGTCTATACTGTTTGTAAATGCCAGGTCACTTGTTTCCTGCATTAATGAGAGGGTTAAACACTCTTGAAATTTTATTTTATATGCATAGATTCTTATATGAATATGGATGAAGTAAAGGCTTAATATCAAGATGTAGTACCCTAGAGACGAGACACATCCTGACTACATGATGAAGGTCAAAGTTACAGTCTGTAGAAGAATCATTATTGAGTTTCCCTCCTACATCCCATAACATCTTTCTATCAGTCTAGACTCCTTGACTCTTCAGTATGCCATAACATGTCAGAATCAAGATACAGTACAACCCCTTTAAACCAGACACTCAATTAAGTATAAATATAGCTCTTGGAGACAGGTGGTAGCTTAATGCAGGGGGGAAAGTCATGCAGAAAGCTCAGCACTATTTTCAGCCTGCATTAAGCAGCCACCTGCCTTAAAGTATCTAAATTCTTCTATTCTAGTATTTTGGTTTAGAGAGAGTTTCCTGTGACATAATTACTCTAAACATTGGGCAAGTCTAATGTTGGCAAATAGTGTAGATCCAGATCAAACTTCTACTGAAAGTGCAGTTTGATCAAGGTCCACAGTCTTTGGTTGCTCCATTAGTTTAAGTTAAACTTACAATACCATCCTGAATTGAATTAGCTTGACAACCCTGTGGTGAAGGACGGGAGGAGGTATCATTATTACATCATGAATATCAATTACCTGAATTTTATAAACGGTAATATGACTACAAGTACTTTTGACATTGCTAGAAACAGCAGAATCAGATCAATATGTCATAAGCGAACAGTCTCAGCAGACCCCAATCAGACAGCTTCTAAAGGAGCTGTCTAACCTGGACATGCTCTGTTTGCAAATGTAATGTAAAGGTTTCCATGCTTTAACTTTATTTTTTTTCATCAATGGATTAAATTGTAATGACACCCCAGTTTCCATTTCTTTCAAAAACAAGATCAAAGTGTTAAATGGTTTGGTTCCTGATGAGTCAAATGGTTTGGTTCCTGACGAGATGCCAAGTCTCCTGTTGGCGTATACTTGTTAGCGTATCTGGATACAGTTGGTTCAACACTGAGTATAGTTACAATCATTTCCCATAAAGCCCTACACCATACCTGTTTAACCCTTTCCCTGTCCTCTGTTTATTCCAAATTTCAATACCTACTGAATATTCATGGACAAAATATTTAAATGATACCAAGAACTGAGTCTATACAATCTTAAAGCTTTTTCTATCAGCACTCAACAGCTTCACAACGCAGATCCTCCTACAGGAGTTGTCTGTTCTGGGTCAACTGTGTGTGCAAATGCATGAAAACACATTTATATGAAGGAAAGGGTTATCTCTGTATTCCATGAATATTCATGTCAGAAAATTGTATGAATGAATATTAGCTTGTTTCTGTAATGGCATATGAGCAATATGAGTTTAGGCCCTGGTATTAACCCTTTCCCTCATATAAACATGTTTTCACGCATTTGCAAACAGAGTAGACCCAGATCAGACGGCTCCTAGAGGAGGAGCCATCTGATCAGGGTCTACTCTGCTTGCTAGTAGAATTTGATAGATCTGTATCTTTGCTTTCTAAAATGTCTACAATATTCCACCTTCCATATTTCTTTATAACTATTTTGTCCGTGATTATACAGAAGGTATTGGAATTTGTAATGAACATAGAACAGGGAAAGGGTTAACTATATAATCATATCTATATACATTTAACTCCTTAAGCAAACAAGCAGACCCTGCGGCTCCTATAGGAACCAATTGATCTGGGTCTAATGTGTTTGCAAAAGCAATAAATGGTGAACAATATGGTGTAAAGTATAGCTTTGTGAATGAGTTTCATCCCAACTGGAAGTAACATTGCCACTTTAACAATTTCCCTCATATAAACACCTTTTCACGCATTTGTGAACAGAGTAGACCCAGATCAGACAGCTACTATAGGAGCTATCTGATCAGGATATGCTCTGTTTGTTTTTGACATGATATAGATCTGATTCTAGTTTTTGTCAAAGCAAAAAGTATAAATTATAAACAAAATTGAGTGTATAAATATTGATGTTGTCATTATTTCTTACATGAATATTGAACATGGAAAGGGTTGCTGTAAATTTCTTACATGAATATTGAACATGGAAAGGGTTGTTGTAAATTTCTTACATGAATATTGAACATGGAAAGGGTTGCTGTTGAATAAGGAGCCAAATATGATGAGTCTGTTGGCACAACTCATTCAATGATTAATGACATAGGCCACCTATTAACTCCTTGAATGCTGAATAGTCAAAGTGGAATGATCCATCAATGTTCAATGGTAGAGTCTATTTAGCATGATAGGTTTTAATGTCATACAGGGCACTGAATGACAAACAGTGAAGACCCTGATCAGAGGACTCTTCTATGACCCCCTGATCTGGATCAACATTGTTTGCAGATGCAAAGGCACTCATTTTCTGCATTCACAGGGTTAATACTATGCTTCAGGAACTTTTGATAACAAGGATTGATGAATCAATTTCAACATTTTGGCAACTGGTCTATTTGGAGAACAAGCAACGCAGCGACCCAAGTTTTCCCTATAGAGCATTTGCATAGCCAAAGTCTTGGTATGGAATAATATTACTTTCTTTGTTCATACAAAAAACATATTTAACCTTCAGTACTCCCTGCGCTTTTCACAAACAGCTTGGGTCCAGATGATATGACAGGTAGCTTACTGTTTTATCAGGGTCCAAACTGTTCAACACTCGGATAATGTGTCTAGGAAGAAACATTAGAAACTAGAACTATCACTAAAGATGATGGAATACCCCCACCCAGTAGCCATGATCGCAAATAAATCAAAAACGTAAACAAAATTCTATTGATTTAAAAAGGGCCATAATTTTGTCAAAATCTTTGTTTGTGGGGGTATAAATATCTACATTTGAGAATTATAGCAGATATTACTTGCTGATAACAATCGTTTAGAATGATAAGGGTTAACCCTTTACTACATACAAACGCCTTTCTACGCCTTTGCAAACAGAGTATAGACCCAGATCAGAAGGCTTCTATAGGAACTGTCTGATCAGGGTCTGCTGTTTGCTTATGAAGTTATAATAGATCAGACTCTTTAGTGTCTACCAATATCAAAACATCCTATATACATATGCCATTAAAAAAATGCAGCTAATCAATATTCATGGAGTAAAGGGTTAACGTGATCATATGTACTGAGAAATCTTTATGGAAAAGGAATCCTGGGAAGGGAATATCGCTCCCTAGGAATTAATTTTCAAGAACACTTGAAGGCAGATCAAAAGCACCGCTAGCAGACGGGCCATCCAAAGAGCTGTAGATATGAGCGCTAGCAGACGGGCCATCCATAGAGCTGTAGATATAAGCGCTAGCAGACGGGCCATCCATAGAGCTGTAGATATGAGCGCTAGCAGACGGGCCATCCATAGAGCTGTAGATATGAGCGCTAGCAGACGGGCCATCCATAGAGCTGTAGATATGAGCGCTAGCAGACGGGCCATCCATAGAGCTGTAGATATGAGCGCTAGCAGATGGGCCATCCATAGAGCTGTAGATATGAGGAATGTTTAGGAAATCTAGTTAACCCTTTACTCAATTAATATTCATGAAAAAATAATGACATCATGAAATTAAAAATATTCATGACAGGAATATTAATTAGCTGAATATTTATAATAACATATGAACACAAGATTTTTTGGCGGTGACACAAGATTCAGAAACAGGTCTATACTACTTCATAAGCAAACAGAGCAGATCCAGTCTTATCATCAGTACTGAATGTTTGTTCACGCTTTTGAGTACATTCACTAAATGTACAGTCAGCTGAGCAGTCATTCTCACTGAAAGTAGACTATAACTAGGTACTTTACTTTTTGCAAACAGAGTAGACCCAGATTAAATGGCCCCTGTAGCATTGTCTGGTCTGAGTCTGCTCTGTTTGCTTATGAAATTATAATAGATCTGATTCTACATTTTCTAAATATACCAATACCAAATAATCTAGTACATACATTGTATGCCATACAAATTTTCAGCTAATGAATACTCATCATCATTATTTCTAATGTGAACATTCAACAAGAAAAGGGTTAAAATAACCCTTTACTTCATATAAACACATTTTCACGCATTTGCAAACAGGGTAAACCCTGACCAGCCACTTCATATAGAAGCTGTCTGATCAGGGTCTGTTCTGTTAGCCTTTGCAGCTTATAACAAAAATTTATGATGTCATTATTTCTTACATGACTATTGAATAGGAAAAGGGTTAAGAATATAGATGAGCTATAAAACAGACATAACTATTTCCAATGCCAAACATAACTTCTCCTAGCTACATGACAAACTTATATTTTGGAACAGTAATAATATTACACATATTGATTATGATGAGTTCATTTGATCCTGATGACTTCCATAAATCTGCGTAAATTTGAACATCTAATAAATCAAGCAAACCATTACAGAATATAATTATATTGTCTGCCTTTGTGATTTATAGGAGATATATATTTCATTTTGTCGGAAAATAGCTCATGAGCTAATGTTATTTGTTATTTATATCCGACGTAAAATAAAATTTCTTGTATCTTGTATCTTGTATCTTTTAAAAAGTTTTTGAGATGCATGAATTCTACAAGATCTGATTTGATAAGTGTAACTGGTTACAGGTTTAACACACCCTGTTACATGTCTGCAAAGTTCACAAGTTTCTGTAACCCCTGATACAAGTGCTCACTAACTCTTTTGGCTGAAATAAAAACACAACAAAAAACATAATCTTGATAGTAAACATGCAAGACCTCTTGAAATCATTTTACTAAAGATCATAGTTACGACTGAAATTATCTCAAGTTTTAGTCAAAACCCTGATATTGACATCTCTGTAAAAGTCACTTTTTGAAATCATTGTGATAAATACGGTCATTTGCTCCATAGCAGCAAATGTTCGATTATTACCGTATCCGCATGAATATAAATCGCAAAGATGTATAAAACGCACCCTTAGTGTCAAGGGAAATCTGGAGGGAAAATGCTTACATGTGTAAATAAGTCGCATCTTAAAATATTGACCCAAAACACAGCATATCCATTTTCCTGTGCGCAGATATTTACGAAAGATTCATTCAATGTGGTGTTTGTGTAACGCTACAGTTAGTTAGCCAGTTCCGACGTTTAGCCGGTTCCGAAGGATTCCGAAAATTATTTCTAAATAAAGTAGGTCACCGAAAGAGAAAGTAATCAGATGTGTTCCTGAATATGTATCACATTAAATACTGGCACAGGTTTGATGAAATTTGTTCTTTAACTTAGTTAAATATCCCGATAAAATGTGAAGGGTTGCAGATATCCGCTGAATCAAAATGGCGGAAAATGTCAATTTCAAGACTTGGTTGCATGTCACGAGTACGTTTGGAGAGAATGCGAAAATTTTATGGTCTTGTATATATACCTTATTTATATACAGCACATGCTTAAAGTTTAATCAGTAGCAATCCATTTGTTCCAACAGAAAAGTAGACATTAGTGATAGTAGTACACTTAGCCAGTTCCGGTGCAGTTTGTGTTCAACTTTGTTCATGAGGCGCCATGTGGGAAACACCGATAAAACAAGAAAAAAAAATCTTTTTTTTTTTTTTTTAATTTGATCAAATCGACATATTTTGTATGGGTCATGCATGTCTATTTGTCTATGCAACAGTATATATTATCTCCATTATATAACTTTTTAACCATCTGGCTGATATAGACATTCAGTACTAGGCCTATATATACATACTGTATGTAACATTCTAACTTACATACATGACTATATGTCTCTGCTGGAAACAAAGCAAGGTACAATGTAATTATGTTGGTGTACTGCTACATCAAACCAATCATGGTAATTGTATTTCTTTTGTCATTAAAATTTTTGTTCCAGTTCAAATTAATTAGAATTTAAGCTCTAAATTAATGAACATTTTTTCTGAGATAATTAATCATTTTATATTGCCATTCAGTCATGTTTCGCATACTGAACTGACATAATGTATTATTGGATTAACCTTTTCCCTACTGAATATTCATTGACAAAATAGTTATAATGAAATATGAAAGGTCAAACATTGTAGCCATTTTAGAAAGTAAGGAAACATCTTTTAAATTCCACTAGCAAACAGAGCAGACCCTGATCATAGGGCTCCTACAGGAGCTATCTGATTTGGGTCTACCCTGTTTGCAAATGCATGGAAATGTGTTTATATGAAGGAAAGGGTTAAAATATGTTGTTGATGTGACAATGTATGAAATTTTATATATTTTTTTAAACAGGAATAATGGCCAAAACTAGGATTAGCAGTGGCCCTTGCAAGACACCTTGCAAAAATACCAGAAAGCATGGGACTAATATTTCCAGTCCAGCACAGACTAAAGCCTCAAAAATAAGTTTGAAATATAAGAGAGGTTATAGAAAATCTCCTGGTAAAGAAACTAACAGAGGATCCAGGCGGTTGGGTCCAATGTGATATCTGTGACAGTTGGATCCATGTATCATGCATACCTAAAGACTATGAGTATGACCATGCTGCTCTAACATCAGAAACAGTAGAGTTTTTCTGCCATATCTGTGTTAATTGAATGCAGACTTAATTGACTTATACAGTAGAACCTCTCTTAAGTGGCCATCAAAAAGAGGTCTAATTCTGGGTCTGTAAGGCAAGTGATAGCTTAATGCAGGGCAAAGGTAATGAAGGAAGCTCCTATAAGATTTTTCTGCATTATTTTTGCCCTGCATTTATTAAGCAACCACCATTTACATATGTTCAATAAATAAATGACCACTTAAGACTTGTTCTACTGTGTGTATTTGTGATAATATGAGTCAGTCCAATGTGATATCTGTGACAGTTAGATATAGGTGTCATGTATACCTAAAGCCTATGATTATAAAAACTACTGTTTCTGATGTCAGAGCAGCATTTGGGAATTGAATGCAGGCTTATAAGTCTGCATTCAATTCAGTTTTAACAGTATAAATACAGTAAAACCTCTCTTAACCCTTTACTCCATAAATATGTCCAAGATTCTATGCCTTTGCAAACAGAGTAGACCCAGATCAGACGGCTCCTAGAGGAGCTGTCTGATCAGGGTCTGGTCTGTTTTATTATAATATCATATAGATATGATTCTACAGTTTCTGTCATGGCTAAAATTAGCTGTGTTCGTGTGCTGTAATAACAAATTAATCTAATTTAAAACATTCACGACGTCATTATTTCTTACATAAATATTCATCGAGGAAAGGGTTAAGCGACCATTAAAAAGTGGTTTAATTATGGGTTTGTTAGGCAAGTGATAGCTTATCAAAGCAGTTGTGGGGATATTGGTCATGTATTGGCAGTTCTAGTTTAATTTCAGAAAGTCCCACTTGGTAGTTTAATTGTTTACTTGCTTTATTGACACCATTTGAGCAATAGAAAATAATATCAACTATTATGCAGTTTAACATTTGTTTACTGGATACTCTTAACAGTATACTTTGGCACACTAAAACAATTATCTTCATAACTGATTACATGTATACACTCTGGTTACAAAATTGCCAAATAAAAGTGGTTTACATAACATTATTTGCAGTTGTTAATTGTTTTTTATCAATGTGATTTTCATTGCCTCCTTCTCAGGCATGGAAGCTAGAGCATCAGTTAACAACACTAAATCATTCTGTTCATTAGTGTGAATCACATAGTCACATGGTATGACTGCACCCCCTCCTGTTGCATCTGGTGCTGGCCATGGCGGGAAACTTGGGCAAGGCTCTCCAGTGGCTATAGCAGTGATTGTCCCATCCGATTCTAAAATGTTTCTAAAAACACCTGCAAGTCCTCTTGGAACATGGCCTATAGGCAAGCCTGCAACATCAGACAACATTAAGAACCGCTTGCTATCAGTAACAATCTGTCTCATTTCATGAGGAAAGTTCTCCAAAGGTGGAATCCACACTAAGGCTGCATTCTCATCATGCACATTTGTATATTCAAGATCTACTTTTAACTCCGATTGCATTGGTGGCCTTATCTTGAAATGATGATATCCTTTAATAACACTGTTTTCGATTTTAATATCAAACATGGCGCTTAAGAACTTTTTTAATGATCTAATTTACTTTTTTTGGGTCTGCGGTGAGATAGTTGTTGTGGACTGGTGATCCAGAAATTTCCCGTTGGGTGCCTCTTTACGTATTTTCACGAATTGGCTTAAAAAACGATATGCGCCGGAACCGGTGAAAGTGCTTCGAAACTGGTGAAATAGGGTCTATGTAAACAAGTATTGCAGCCAAAAAAGTGAATGCAACTTCGAGTTAATATTTACGGATGTTTAAGCTAAGACTTATGTCAAACTGTGTGTACATTAATATTTTCTTTCTTCTGCGCTTTGATTTAGTTTGACCGATTAATGTAAAAAGTGCGTCGGAACTGGCGAACGAACTGTACTTGCCACATATGCACATAATAGGACTAGTAAATTTTAATGTGTATCGATGTGGGTACAATAAAGATTTGGAAATTTCAGTATTTGTTATGATTTTATGTTTGTATGACAGCATACATATATATGCCACATAAAAGTATGTGTGTAAAGTCAAGATTTTGAAAATACTTCCATACCGTGTCGGGCGTATCAAATTCACCACTCTAGGCAACATTTGTAGACAAGCTGATAAGCTCAGGTCTAATTAACGGGTAATCCACATGTGTAGAGATTGACAGTAATCCACAAGCCTGTCAGACCACAATCTTTTGTTAAAAAGTCATAAACCGATAGATAACGTGACCATTAGCGTGTTAGTGTGATAGTGTGTTAAAACAACAAAGATGGCGGTCATTACAGAAAGGTCATGTGTCGTGTTAAAAATCTCATTGCAGGAAAATATTTTTGGATCAAGTTCATTAGCATATAAGCCCCGCCCTCCTCATTAGAATTTCAGTGGATACCATAGCCCAGCACTTAACCTTTTCCCTATATGAACGTTACACTTTCCTAAATGAATAAACTGTTCGTGCACAAATGAAACAAGTTAATAATTTTTGTACTGTGTCCAGTATTCACATATAAAATGCATATAAAGCACGGACTTTCTTTCCAGGTAAGTTTAAAACACTCAGATAACACTTAATTGTAAATAATAATCTATTATGGAAGTTCTGCAAGAGTTACGCAACTTGATACAAGATGGCGGACTCGAGTCGGAAGATTCGATAGATGCCGTGGTAAATTTCATTTTTACTCGAGAATAATATATTTTTTTGCAATTCTGTGTATACGACGCACCCATCCTATTGAGTATCGAAACCTTGGGAAAAAACTGCGTCTTATATTCATGCGGATACGGTACAATCAATTTTAAATGGTTTAACCCATTCTCCCATAGGCTATATTTAGATCCAATCTCTTTGAGTAAATCTACCGAAAAGGAGAATTAACTAGAGAAAAGGAAACTTTAAGAATTTTGTAGCTCTGAAACATTGTGATAAATAGAGCATTAGCTCCTTAGCTCTATTTATCACAATGGTTTCAAAAAGTGACTTTTACAGAGGCGTAGAAAGGCATATTTATGGAGGAAAGGGTTAAAAACTACACAATTCTAAAAATTTCCATTGTTTCCAGTAAATGCTCCTTTCCGGTAGATTAATATTCAAAGAGGTTGGGTCTAAAACTAGCCTTTGAGAGAATGGATTTACATTCAAAGATCATTTCTAGCGAACAATATTAGCCTTTATTGCTGCAAACACCAATGTGTAATCCAAGATTTAATAAATTGTCTTAAATTATGACTTATAATTGTTTAGTATCAACATTGAAAATGTTGCAACGGTTATCACTAGTGGTGTAACAATGGGTCAAACTATCAGACGTTGAAGAGCTTCCAATAGTAATATGTAGTTTGAGAGTAATTCTGACAATCGAGTATTATTGCCATTAGGCAATTCAACAATCTCTACTCTGTTTGCAAAGATATGAAAACATGTTTGTTTATACCATTTAAGGGTTAAATGTCATGCATAGGTATTTGCGTTGCTTTGTATGCTTTTTTTTATAATTATAGACAAAAGAAGACTGATCTTAAGTGTTGATCTAGTATTGAATACTATTGATCTAGTCTGTTTGATTTGCTACCCTTCTCGCGTAAGTTTAAGAAGAAAATTATCGTGATAGTATTGCAATTATAAGGTTCTAAGCTATTGCAATTTAGTATTGTGATAGTATTTTGACTATCGCAATACTATCGTGATAGTAATTTTGGCTTCAAAAGTCACCCCTAGTTATCACATAATTTTTTGCGTTAACCTTGAACATTTGCAAAGGTTATCACATAATTATTTGCTTCTACAATGAACATTTTGCATTTAGGTTATCACATATTTGCCCCGGATTTACCATTTTGCAAAGATTATCACATATTTGCTTAAACATTGACCATTTTACATGTTATCACATATTTGCCTCTACATTGACCATTTTGCAATGGTTATCACTAAATTTGCCGCTACATTTTTTGACCATTTTGCAATGGTTATCACATATTTGCCTCCACATTGACCATTTTGCAATGGTTATCACTAATTTGCCACTACATTTGACCATTTTGCAATGGTTATCACATATTTTTATATATTTTTTTTTTAATATTTTTTTTTTTTTTTTGACCATTTTGCAATGGTTATCACATGTTTGCCTCTACATTTACCATTTTGCAGGTTATCACTTATTTGCATCTACATAGACCATTTTGCAGGTTATCACTTATTTGCATCTACATTGAACATTTTGCAATGGTTATCACATATTTGCTTAATCCTTTCCCTGTTCAATATTCATGTAAGATTTAATGATATCATGAATATAGCTGAACTTTTAAAATGTAAACATTTTCTGGGATTTTTTTTGCAGTGATAAAAACTGTAGAATCTGATCTCTATGTTATAAGCAAACAAAGCAGACCTTGATCAGACGGCTCTTACAGGAGCGGTCTGATCTGGGTCTTCCCTGTTTGCAAATGCGTGAAATTGCATTTATATGAGGGAAATGGTTAAAAATTGACCATTTTGCAGGTTATCACTTATTTGCCTCTACACTGACAATTTTGCAATGGTTATCACATATTTGCTTTAAACAATGACCATTTTGCAAAGGTTATCACATATTTGCCTCTACATTGAACATTTTGCATTTAGGTTATCACATATTTGCCTCTACATTGACCATTTTGCAAAGGTTATCACATATTTGCCACTACAATGAACATTTTGCAGGTTATCACATATTTGCCTCCTCTACATTGACCATTTTGCCAAGGTTATCACATATTTGCCGCTACAATGAACATTTTGCATTTAGGTTATCACATATTTGCCTCTACATTAAACATTTTGCATTTAGGTTTTCATATATTTGCTTAAACATTGACCATTTTGAAGTTGTTATCACATATTTGCCTCTGCATTGAACATTCTGCAAAGGCTATCACATATTTGCTTCCATATTGAACAAGTGTAAAACAGTACAGCCTTGATGGTTTGAAGGAGTTTGACTGTAATCTACTAGATACATATCAATATATAGAGAAACTTGTAATATGAGAATTTTCTAATGGACCACTCTGTTGATTACACAGCTCCCATACTTGTTCTGTTAACTCTTGTCGATACTCTTAATACCCTAAGTATTTGGACATCCAATACCCCCTCTTCATGAGTTTGTAAAGCTGAATAAGTCAATTTCACACTATTTTGATGACATTAATCCTTTAGTCCATAAATATGCCTTTGCAAAAAGAGTAGACACAGATCAGATGGCTCCTAAAGAAGAGTTCTTATCAGGGTCTGCTCTATTGCTTATGTAATACAAATGTAATATCGATCTGACTCTACACAATCTTTAAAAAAAAATCCCATGTTTATAGTGATACAATAAAATTCCAGTTAATTAATATCCATGGTAACATTATTTATTGCATGATTTTTCATGGAGTATAAAAGGTTAAATAAGACTGACATAGTACTAATAGTGAAGACCTTGACTAAACGCCTCCTTCAGTCTGCACTATTCGCCTAAGTTTGTCTGCTCTAACACTTCAGGCAATAAGGGTCAGATTGTTCAATGTGCAATCAAGTAACACACTATTTTCTGGAAATACAGTCTTATTTTATGCTTCCCTGGGAATGAAAAGCCTACCGTCATACTTCGCAAGAATATTCGACACTACCCTCTGTGGACAAAGCGACTCAGCCAATTCTGACATTTCTGTCTCAGCAACATTATCTCTGTCAAATGCTCTAGCATTACATTCTGTCAAGGGACAGTTATAGGATTTATCATAACACTGAATGACTTTCATTTTCAAAAACTATTTTCTTCAGTTCTTATATCACACTCTCCTGTCACTTCCTTCAGTACCAAATTTTCAAACAATTTGGAGCCTGGTTAGATACACTGTCTTGGTGTCTTATTAGGATATGTTTAACCCTTTCCTCCATAAATACGCCTTTCTACGCTCCTATAAACGTCATTTTATGAAACCATTGTGATAGAGCATTTGCTCCTATAGGAGCAAAAGCTCTATTTATCACAATGGTTTCAAACTACAAAATTCTGAAATTTTAGTTTTCTCTAGTAAATGCTCCTTTTGGGTAGATTCATTCAAAGAGGTTGGGTCTAAAAATATCCTATGGAGGAAAGGGTTAACTTTTTTCCTAATGAATAGTTGTGCGTGAATTAGTCACTTCTTTAATATCCATTAACCTTTCATTCCATAAATACTCCTTTCTACACCTTTGCAAACAGAGTAGACCCTGATCAGACAGCTCCCGTAGGAACTGTCTGATCAGAGTCTGCTCTGTTTGCTTATGGTATAATATAGATATGATTCTACAGTTTCTGCAAAGGAAAACATGTGTCCATGTGCTATCATAACAATAATGGCAACAATAAAGGAATATTTGGCCATGGCAGAAAACTGTAGAATCACTCAGTTTGCAAAGGCATAGAAAGGCCTATTAATGAAGTTAAGGGTTAATATGCTGTTGCCAGAGGTGTTTGTGCATTAATTCTTTCAGACGGCAGAGATGCTACAATGACTGCAACAGACATTAGCATAAGCTCTTAAAGGTTGTAGCAGCCATGCATCACTTATAAGCTCAGCGCATAAAAGACAGACAATATGTGGGAATAGTAGGATTTCTTAGTTTGGTTATTATATTTTCTATAAAACATTATAATTAATGTTGGCATGGCTTAGTCACTTAAACTAATTTACTTTGATTGGGTGACAAAACCCTGTTATAATTGTTACCTTGGAAACAGGTCATATACAAAAATTGGGTCATTAACTCACCTTGACTGTAGCTGCCCTAGGTGTGCCGTAAATCAAAGCCAACTCTCCGAAACTTCCACCCTCTCCGATTGTAGACACATGATCATTATTTACAAATATCTGGAAAAGAAAATAGAAAACAAATTCAATTTTGTATTTTGAAAACAAATCTTTCATGTTTTAACCCTTTCAATACCATTTTTTCAAAGGTAAGTGTTCCATCAGTGTTTAACCATAGTACAATTAATATGAAAGTATTACATTGCTAGAGCATTAGAATGGCATACAGTGCAGACCCAGATCAGAGGACTCTGAATGAGTTGGGTTTTACGGCACTGCGACACTGAATAGGTCATATAGCGCCAGTGAATGATGAGATGACATGATGATGATAGACGATATCAGAAAGATGATTTCGGCTAATCTCATTCACTACAAAGCAGTGCATGGGATCAAAACCACTGACCTGCCTTCCTTTTAGTTCTTGGCAGAGGAGATAATCTCCGTCAAATAAACAAAAAATTCATGTGTCCATCTGCTAATATAATAATTATTATAATCCGATTAATATTCATGATGTTAAATTTTCTTACATAAATATTCATGAGTAAATGGTTAACAACTAGTTCTGGGTCCATGCTTATGAAACTTTTAGTTGAGTCTGAGATTGTTCTCAAGTATTTGATTGGTCAGATTTGAGCCTTTGGCTCAAATCTGACCAATCAAAAGCTTGAGAACTCAAATCTGACCAATCAAAAGCTTGAGAACGAAACTCAGACTCAAGTAAAAGCTTTATAAGCAGGGACTCTGAATGTCTTATATTGATGCTAACACTGTTAAGAAAATTCTGAAACGCCCGAACCCTAAATTACTTGGGGAATATGCATGTATACAAGAAATAATCACATAATGAATATTTATTGTCTGATTTTTTATAATGGCATACCGACATTGTGAGGATTGCTTGGCCATTGCAGAGACTGTAGAAACAGATCTATATCATTACATAAGCATTTTCAATATTTGAAGACCCTGATCAAAGCAAACTTTCATGAGCTTAATTGATATTGCTTTCTAATTACCTTCTGATAGATTTTTCACCAGTACCAGTAGGTGATCTCAAGTACGAAACCAATTGTCCCACTTTATAAGGGTTGAACAAATGTCAAAGTTTGCTTAGATTATGCAAGGAAACAAGGACTGCTGCCTGCTTCATTTTTAAAGTACAGGTTATTTTCTCTTTCTGGACAGCTGCCGTATATTCACCCTTTACCTCATAAATATTCATTAAGAAAAAATAACATGAATAATAATTCGCTGAATTTTTGTGATGACGTAATAAATTATAGACAAAGGAATTTTTGGCTATGGCAGAAAGAGTGGAGTAATATATCGATACACAGAAACTGTCTGTTCTCAGTCTATCCTGTTTGCTTTTAGGTATTATAAAAGGTGTA
Organism: Azorinus chamasolen; assembly: GCA_963576725.1. Taxonomy (NCBI): domain Eukaryota; kingdom Metazoa; phylum Mollusca; class Bivalvia; order Cardiida; family Solecurtidae; genus Azorinus; species Azorinus chamasolen. The sequence goes on along the minus strand of OY755236.1, from coordinate 68,809,273 downwards.
TTTATGAAGTAAAGGGTTTTAATCTTCATTACCCCATTATATACCGGCATTTAACCATTTCCCTGTTCTATATCTATTCCAAATTTCAATACCTACTGAACATTCATGGACAAAATAGTTATAACGAAATACGGAAGGTGGAACAGTGTAGCCATTTTAGAAAGTAAAGAAACAGATCTTTCAATTTTCATTAGCAAACAGAGCAGACCCTGATCAGACGGCTCCTATAAGATTTGTCTGATCTGGGTCTACTCTGTTTGCAAATGCCTGAAAATGTGATTATTTGAGAGAAGCCATCTGATCTGGGTCTACTCTGTTTGCAATGGTGTAGAAAGGAGTATACAAGGAGTAAAGAGTTAAAAGCAGATGATAGTATTTCGCGGATGAGTGCTAAATAATTTCGACATTAATGAAATGCCAAATGCCTGATTCTGATCCAAACAGTTTACAAATATCATCACAGAGTTTATCTCTTCACTTCTTTTATGTTAAATTGACAGTAAGAATGATGTAAGATCTTAATTGAAATAATAGAGGTGATAAATTCTCTCTGGATTTCAATTTCAAAGGAAGTCATTGAATTTAAATTGGAGCCAACTCTTTACATGCTCGCGCAAATTGTGAATAAATTTAGCAAACAGTTTGGATGCAGCTGAGATGTCGAGTAACTTGGCATTACATCAGGGTTCAAACTTGAACTCTGAAATTTAAGTGAACTTTATTTATGTAACTGCAGCCCTGAAAATAAATTTGGCAGACAAATATTTATGTACTTAATGTGTTAAATCTTTTGACTAGATAAATGAGTCCCATGGGTGGATGAATAAATCAAGTTTCTAAGCATACAGAAGCTATTCAGTACTACTTTTCTTCACTTTCAGCAGTAAAAAGGAGAAAACTGACTTTGAGAATTTCTATGATCTAATTTGTTTAACCCATTCCCTCATATTGACACCTTTTGACACCTCTGTGAAAGTTACTTTCTGAAACCATTGTGATAAATAAAGCATTTGCTCCATATGAGCAAATGCTGTACAGTAAAACCTCTCTATAACAACCACTAAATTATGTTAATTAGTTGGTATTAAGGGCAGGTGGTTGCTTAAGGAAAGGTGAAAGTAAAACAGAACGCTCCTATAGGAGCATTGTTTTACTTTCACCTTGCTTTAAGCATCCACCTGCCTTTAACACAAAATACTTGATGTAATTTAGTGGTCGTTATACATGTAGAGAGGTTTTACTGTATTTATCACAATGTTTTCAAAACTACAAAATTCTACAATTCTCCTTTTCTCTAGTACATGCTCCTTTTTCGGTAGATTTATTCAAAGATGTAGGATCTAAAAATAGCCCATGAGGGAATGGGTTTAAATGCTGGAAAGAGCCGTTTGATCAGGACCTGCACTATATGCCACTTTGCTAGTCTAATTCAAAGTTATACAAATAGTGCCAAATTGAATATACCAGGGTACCGACAGCTTAACCCTTTCCCTGTTCTATTACTTATTCCAAATTTCAATACCTACTGAATATTCATGGACAAAATAGTTATAATAAAATATTGAAGGTGGGCCATTTTAGCCATTTTAGAAAGTAAAGAAACAGATCTTTCAAACTCTATTAGCAAACAGAGCAGACCCTGATCAGATGGCCCCTATAGGAGCCATTTGATCTGGGTCTACTCTGTTTGCAAATGCATGAAAAGGCGTTTATATGAAGGAAAGGGTTAACAACTGTTTAAAACGAGAGCTTTCAGGTGTCCGAATACTTGAGAGTAATTAGGATGAGCTCTCAAAAGAGTTTGGAACGAATGAATATGTGAAAACTGCAAAGTGAATGAATAATTGATGTTGGAAAGACTGAATGCTTTCTAACACACAAAGTACAAGTGGGCCTGAAATGAACACATGATGACATTCTCCTGTACTTTTGGTTCTGTGCAGTTACCTGATGGATACTGAAGTCAGAAATAGTAGAATCATGAATTTATACTTATTAGCTGAATTTTTATAACAGTATATGAACAAGCATTTTCTTGGCATGGCTGAAACTGCAGAAACAGCAAACAAGGTAGACCCTGCAGCAATTTATTAGGAACTTTTTGCTATACAGTAAAACCTCTCTATAACGGCCACTAAATTGAGTTAATAAGTTGGTATTATGGGCAGGTGACTGCTTAAAGCAAGGTGAAAGTAAAACAGAACGCTCCTATAGGAGCGTTCTGTTTTACTTTCACCTTGCTTTAAGCAGCCACCTGCCTTTAACACAAAATACTTGGTGTAATTAAGTGGCCGTTATAGAGAGCTTTTACTGTAGTTGTTTGTATCCCTTTTAGCTCTGTTGGTTTGACTGTTTGGCCCCAACTTTAAAGTTGGCAATAATTTTGTCGCCATTGCACATACATACTAAACAAACTTGGCATGCATGTGCAACTTATGGAGGCACACATTTTTAGGGACAACTTGTTAAGGTCAAGGTCATACATCAAGGTCAAAGGTCATATTGGGGGCATAGTGTTTTACAAACACATTTTATTTTCAGGGGCAATTTCTTTTGCCACTATTCTTAATATTGAGTAGACTATTCTGTCATTTATTTCAATGTCATCCTTATCATAAGAAAGGGCCAGCCAATTTGGCTTGTGATTGAGACATCTTCTTATCTGGCACAGTACCTTTAATGCTTCTTACCAGGCATGTAGTCAATCAATAACCAATCTACAACCAGTTGGCAGTCCATCAACATGCCATATCAGGGATCGATCCTTAGACCTCCCTAACCATTTCCTTCACATAAACACCTTTTCACTCCTTTGCAAACTGAGTAGACTCATATTAGATCAGGGTCTGTATAGGTGCCGTCTGATCTGATAATGGTCTGCTCTATTAATTTTGCTTTTAATGGTATAATATAGATCTGATTCTGCAGTTTCTGCATGAGCCAAAATGTCCTGTGTTTAAATGCCATTATAAAAATTAATCTGAATTAATATTACTGGAGTCAGTGGATGCCTTGTTTACAAGGTCAAAGACCCAACTATTACATTTGAATAATTTTTAACTGACTAAAGTCAAGGGCACACTAACACTTTGAATACTGAACATTCAGAGTGGAATAACCCAGTGCACAATAACCCATCACTGTGTACTGTGTAACTATAGAGCCCATTCTGAATGAAAGGCTTAAATGCTGGAGGATTTTGTATTACAAACAGGGCAAATCTTGATCAACTTCTCTGGGAGCCTCCTGATCGAGCTACATTGTTTGCAAATGTCAATAAACTTACTTTCTGCATTCAAGCGGTTAATTACTTTAACCCATTACCTCATAAGCTAATTTTAGATCCAACCTCTTTGAATAAATCTACAGAAATGGGAGCATTAACTAGAGAAAAGGATTTTGTTTTAGAATTTTTTAGCTTGAAACCATTTTGATAAATAGAGCATTTGCTCCTACAGGAGCAAATGCTCTATTTTTCACAATGGTTTCACAAAGTGACTTTTACAGAGTCGTCAAAAGTTGTTAATATGAGGGAATGGGTTAAGATTCAGTGAATATTCCAATGTTTTATTGACGTGGCATCAAGGGTTTTCACATTATCAGAAGAAAGTCTCAGAATCTCTCAACAGACCTCATATTTTCTGAGAACCAAATCTTGTCTTGTTAACTAAATTACTGACTGGTTCCTGGCCAAGTTTTAAAAAGGTTAGACTCTGATCTGTATTTCATTTGATTCCCAACATTCCCTGACTTTATCCTTTGAATGCAGGACATGCATGCATCCACTGTTAATTGCAAACAGTGTTGACCCAGATCAGAGGGCTCCTATAGGAGTCCTCTGATCTGGGTCAGCACTGTTTATCATTTAAAATCCTGTAGCAAGTTTAAGCCTTTCACACTGAGTGGACTCTATAGCCAAACACTGATGGGCTATTCCATTGTGAAAATTCAGTGTTGTAAGGGTTACTATTGGCAGAGTTACTTGGCATCTAATTGCGACCTCCTCTTGTCACGTTTGCCATGGTTTTATTGCATAAAAATCCTGATTAAAAACATCACCGAGGTGCATAACATTTTCCAGAAGTGTGTTATTAATCCTTTATTCCATGAATATTTGTTAAGAAATAATGACATCATGAATATTAATTAGCTGAATATTTACAATGACATAATTATGAACACAGAGAAAGTTTTGGCCATGGAAGAAACTGTAGAACAGATCTATATTACTTTAACCCATTCCTCCATAGACTATTTTTAGACCCAACCTCTTTGAATATATCTACCCAAAAGGAGCATTTACTAGAGAAAAGGAACAATTTAAAATTTTGTAGTTTTGAAACTATTGCTCTATTTATCACAATGGTTTCATTAGGTGACTTTTACAGAGGCAAAGAAAGGCGTATTTATGGAGGAAAGGGTTAATAAGCAAACAAAACACCCTGACCAGATGGCTCCTACTGGGTCTATTCAGTCTGCAAACTTTAAAAGGTGTATCTATGGAGTAAAGAGTTAAAGATGGCAAAAAATACTTGAATAGAAAACAAGTACATGTATGATTACAGTAAATATGGTTACTTTGTCATGTTGAGAAAAGCTTTGAAACTTTTATACACATGTATCATGTGTTTTGAATGGGTGGGATAGTCTCAGATCTCATGGTAATGTTTAATGGGTTGGCTATTATAAGTCTCAATTGTCATGGTAATGTAATCTACTGTTTGAAAAGACCTTTACCTTATTTACTCTGAATGTGGGACACACATACAATGGAACTTGCAAACAGCGTTGACCCAGATCAGAGTGTCTGCATTGTTTGTCATTAAAACTCCTCAAGCAAGTTTAGGCTTTTTATGCTTAGTTAAACAATGGCCGCCATTGGACCTAAAATTTGTCACCAAAATGTATACAATTTATAGCAATTAAAATTGGAAAACAAGAGATGTTTGTAAAACATGTATACCCCCCAGACCCCCTGACCTTTGATCTAGTGACCTCAACTATAGAGGTCATCTAGCGGTCATGACTAATCACCACAGCAACTTTGAAGATCCTAAGCCAAACCACTGATCATTTATTGATCTGAAAACATTTCACATATTAAGGTCATGGTGACCTTGACCTTTGACCTAGTGACCTCAACAACTATAGGGGTCATCTAGTGGTCACGACCAACTACCACAGCAAGTTTGAAGATCCCGAACCAAACCATTGAGCAGTTATTAATTGGAAACCATTTCATCAGTTAAGGTCATGATGACCTTGACCTTTGACCTAGTGACCTCAAAATCAATAGGGGTCATCTAGTTGTCATGACCAACCACCACAGCAAGTTTGAAGATCCTAAGCCAAACCCTTGAGCAGTTATTGATCGCAAACCATTTCACTAGTTAAGGTCATGGTGACCTTGACCTTTGACCTAGTGACCTCAAAAATAATAGGGGTTATCTATTGGTCATGACCAACCACCACAGCAAGTTTGAAGACCCTAAGCCAAACCCTTGAGCAGTTATTGATCAGAAACCATTTTACAAGTTAAGGTCATGGTGACCTTGACCTTTGACCTAGTGACCTCAAATACAATAGGGGTCATCCAGTTTTCATAACAAACTACCGCAGCAAGTTTGAAGATTCTAAGCCAAACCCTTCAGCAGTTATTGATCGGAAACCATTTGACCAGTTAAGAGCATGGTGACCTTGACCTTTGACCTAGTGACCTAAAAAACAATAGGGGTCATCTAGTGGTCATTACTAACCACCACAGCAAATTTGAAGATCCTAGGCCAAACCCTTGAGCAGTTATTGATCGCAAACCATTTCACCCTTTAAGGTCATGGTGACCTTGACCTTTGACCTAGTGACCTAAAAAACAATAGGACTCATCTAGTTGTCATGACCAACCACCTAAGCAAATTTGAAGATCCTAAGCCAAACCCTTGAGCAGTTATTGATCAGAAACCATTTTACCAGTTAAGGTCATGGTGACCTTGACCTTTGACCTAGTGACCTCAAAATCAATAGGGGTCATCCAGTGCTCATGACCAACTACCACAGCAAGTTTGAAGATTCTAAGCTAAACCCTTGAGCAGTTATTGATCGGAAACCATTTAACCGTTTAAGGTCATGGTGACCTTGACCTTTGACCTAGTGACCTCAAAATCAATAGGGGTCATCTAGTGGTCATGACCAACCACCACAGCAAGTTTGAAGATCCCAAGCCAAACCCTTGAGCAGTTATTGATCGGAAACTATTTCACCATTTTAGGTCATGGTGACCTTGACCTTTGACCTAGTGACCTAAAAAACAGTAGGGGTCATCTACTTGTCATGACCAACCACCACAGCAAGTTTGAAGATTCTAGGCCAAGTCGTTTATTAGTTATCGTTCGGAAACCATCGATCTACCGACCGACCGACCGACCGACCGACCGACCGACAGACCGACCGACCGACCGACATGTGCAAAGCAATATACCCCCATTTTTTCAAAAGGGGGGTATAATAAGGCTTATTGAGATGGTGGCCCAGAACCCTAATTATAGTGCTTAATTTTGTGATTTAAGGCTTATTGAGATAGTGGTCCAGAACCCCTATTATATACACTACTGATCTATCTATCACAATGGTTTCATAAAGTGACTTTTACAGAGGCGTAGAAAGGTGTAGTATGGAGATTTTTCTTGGGTACATTTTTCTTATGCCTTTTATCAACAGCTCAATGAAAGATGATTGATCAGACCACATACAGCAGCCATTGATTCCTTTAAGTCTTCAGTTTATTCAGTAAATCTCTTGCCAGTAGAACTAATGAAGAAGCCAAAGCCTAATGGCCCATAGAACTCAGTGACAGGCAATAAAGTCTGCAACTTGCCATCATACCGTCATACCTTTAACACTGTCTTTCATATAAACACTTTTTTGCATCTTTGCACACAGTAGACCCAGATCAGACGGCTCATATAGGAGCCATCTGACCGGGATCCTATGTGTTTGCTTATGGTATAATATGAATCGCATTCTGCAGTTTCTACCTATATATTAATCTAATTAATTATATTAACCCATTCCCTTATATTGATGACTCTGTAGAAGTCATTTTGTGAAACCATTGTGATAAATAGAGCATGTGCTCCTATAGGAGCAAATGCTCTATTTATCACAATGGTTTCAAACTACGAAATTCTAAAAAAAAAATCCTTTTCTCTAGTTAGTGATCCTTTTTGGTAGATTTATTCAAAGAGGTTGTATCTAAAAATAGCCTATGAGGTAATGGGTTAAATGATGTCATTATTTTTACACAAATTTTAAACCTTTCAATTTGGGAAATTAGCACATTTGCATTTACATTACTAGTGTTGGGACCCAAAAATAATACTCTATCATCGGCACATATTCACGATCGATCATCAATTAAAAATCATGATTTAAAGTTCTAACATAGCTGGCTTATTTGAATTTTAGTAAAGGCCAAATACCGGTATTATAGGTTGTAGGATTACAATCAATGTATATCCAGACCAGTCTCTTTGTCTAAAACATAACTTAATGAGGGTAAACTCTCTTTTAAATCTTGGATTACAAAATGATTCTGTTCAGTTAAAACAATGTGACAAACAGATATTTAGCCTTGTATGGCTTTTCCTGTTTGCTAATCTGTATGGTCTCCATACAGTTATGTATAAATTCTCCATGATGAAGATGACCTGTCCCTCGTGGATCATCATGTCGGAACCTTCACCCTGTGAACTGTGATCTGAGAGTGCTGCGATTAATTGGCATATCACTAGCATTTACAGACAACTCCTTGAGGAGCCCTCTGATCAGGGTATGCAGTTTGCATTAAAAATCTTCAAGCTAATTTAAGCCGTTCATACTGAAAGGTGTTAAACACTGATAACCATTTAGCTCTCAAATTGTAAACATCTTCTGCTTAACCTGTCTAAAATGATCATTAGGCAGAAAAAGTCTAATTCAGGGTCTTTTAGGAAGGTGAAAGCTTCATAAAAGCTATCTGCATTACAATTGACCTGTATTAAGCTACCAGACTCCTGTAGGGGGGGCATCTGATCAGGGTCTTTGCTTTTGAAATAATTCAGAGCTGATTCCACAATTTATGTCATAATTGAAACTTGCATGATTAAATTTCAGGTACTAATATTCATACATTAATTATTTCTTAATGAATATTTATGAAGTAAACAGCTATTTTGAATTAAAATCTCCAAGCGACTCTAATGAGTATAAGCGAGATAGGGTTTGGCATAAAATATATATATAAAGTTGGTAACAGACAAAAACAAGAGCTGTCACAGGACAGCTCGCTCGACTATTCTCAGAATTGTTAGTGTAAAAATGCTTGATAGTGGACTAAAATTGTGTCCAATGATACTAGAAGCAAGTAATCAAAGTCTCAGAAAAATATCAATAGGATATATATCTGTAGGATCTCTTTGAACTCTTTAATGAAAAAGAAAGTAAACACGGGCCATAATTCTGTCAAAATGCTTGACAGAGTTATATACTCTTGCCTACAGATGAGGCTTGTGGTGGTGAACAACTGTTCCAAGTTTCAAAGCTTTATCTCAAAGGGTTATATAAATAGGTGGACTTTAACAAAAACCTCAACCAAACATTCTAAGTTAAAAAGGACCATAATTCTGTCAAAATGCTTGACAGAGATAGGTTCTCTTGCCTACAGATGAAGCTTGTGGTGCTGAATAACTGTTCTAAGTTTCAAAGCTTTATCTCGAAGGGTTATGTAAATAAATGGACTTTAACAAATATCTTAAGTTAAAAAGGGCTATAATTCTGTCAAACTACTTGACAGAGTTATTGTACTCTTGCCTAAAGATGAGGTTTGTGGTGGTGAAAAAGTGTTACAAATTTCAAAGCTTTATTTCAAAGGTTAAAGGTGTGACGCAGCTCCACTATTCTTTGAATAGTTGAGCTAATAAATATTACATAACTAGAATATTTAGAATATTAATTAGCTTAATACCTAAAATGACATAATGAACACAACAAAATAAGACCCTTGTAAAAATCTGTACATTAACATGTATATAATTCCTTAAGAAAACAGAGCAGACCCTTATCAGATGGCTCCTAAAGGAACTGCTCTTAAAGGAACTGTCTGATCTGGGTCTTCTCTGTTGCAAAGGAAAAAAAAATGAATCTATGGAGTAAAGGGCTAAATATTTCTGCATGAAGATTTCCAAAATAAAAATAATTCCTTTGGATACATGGGCATGAACAGGTTATTATTACATTCTGGCCACGATTTGAAAGTACAAGATGAAACAAACTTACACCAGATTAAACAACAAACATATTCCACAAATACCATCATATTATAATCTGAGCTAATAAAAACCAAATTCTCATTCAAACATTGTTAGATTACTCTGCTCATGTGAAAATCAATTAAAGGATGAATAATTACTAGTTTTGTGAAAAGGAAGCTGATCTTGGATCAATATTGTTAAAATTAATAGAATTAAAAACTATCTTAACTACTATCTTGCTTTTCATGACCACATTTGCATTTGCAGTTCAGATACAGATGAGATGTCGAGGTAATGTTGCAAGCTATTTATTATTAATCAATAGTTTCTCAAAAGTTTGTTAGAATCTGTAGTCAAAATTGCATCAGATCCAACTTTGAGCAGACATTGTTTCACAGTGGGGTAAGGGTTAACACTGTTCAATCAATTTATCATCGTCATAATTTTTTCTCCTAAGGTTGCAATCCATTACTAACAGTTACATGAGACAGGCTTTTCTTTAACTCTTCGCATGCTAATTAATTTTTCCTCTGCAACAATTATTGTTGTTTACTTCATTTCTTAAAATAAACTTTTTCCGTATTTCTTTGCAAAAGTATGACCAAACGTTAAACAGTTGGATCCTGATGATACGCAATATGTGTTGTCAAATCTCAATCCAAAATGTTTGCAAAGGTTGTCACGATTTCGCCACTAGCGTACAAAGAATTAATTCTTTGCATACCAGTGGAAAATATGTGATTACCTTTGCAAACAGTTTGGATCCAAATGGCATGTCAAATAACATGGCCTCTCATGAGAACTCAAACTGTTTGACACTCTGACAGCATGTCTAAAGAGAAATTAATGAAATTTACATTCAGAATAACAGCAGGTGACCATGTTTGCAGCCGTCTGATCAGGGTCTGCTCTGTTTGCTAATTGAATTCGATAGATCTGTTTCTTTAGTTTCTGAAATGGCTACAATGTTCCACCTTCCATTATAATTATTTTTTTCATGAATATTCAGTAGGTACTGAAATTTGGACTAAGAATAGAACAGGGAAAAGGTTAACCTGCAAAGAGTTAACTTTCTTTAAGATTTATTACCAGGAGCACTGTAGTTCCTCATGGCTCTTAACCCTTTCTCTGTTCTGTACTAGGGCCAATTTTCACTTTAGAAAGCAAAGAAACAGATCTATCAAATTCTATTAGCAAACAGAGCAGACCCTGATCAGATGGCTCCTCTAGGAGTCGTCTGATCTGGGTATACTCTGTTTGCAAATGTGTGAAAACATGTTTATATGAGGGAAAGGGTCATCTAGATGTAAATGTAGAGTCACTGTTAAATGCCTCCTAAATCTGTATTGTACTATTAACTACCTCATCTATTTATAATGTAATTATGTTTAACCACTTTTTTTATTGAAACTTTTATTTAATCATTTTTCAAGATAATGGCAGAAAGATATCCCTTTACCTTGTGGATATTAGGGATAGTCATGTAAAAAATAATGACATCATGCATATTAACTAGCTGAATTTTTTTTACAAAAGCATACTTATTATGAACATAGACTTTTATTGGCTTTGGCAAAAGTTGTAGAATAAGATATATGTAAATGATCAAACAGCTCTTACAGGAGGAGCATCTGATCTGGATCTACGCTGTTTACAAAGGTGTGAAAGACATCTCTATCAGGTAAAGAGGTTAACCATTTTTAACCCTTCTCTTGCTGAATTTTAAAATACACGTCTCCTTCTTTACCCTTGCCCTGTTGTATTATTACATATATCTTCACTGTGTACAAGTAGTTCGCTGTGCAATCACTGCTGTGGAGTGCACTGGTTGCACAATCAACTTGTAAATAGTGCAGACCCTGATGAGACAGCTCCTGCAGGAGCTGTCTCATCTGGGTCTTCACTATTTACAGGTAGATATATTGACGCGAATAGCAAGCGATGGGTTAAAAGCGCAATTCTACATTTATGCAAACCCTACTATTTTAAATTTTTACCCCTTTTCGTGCAGGAAATGAGTCACTAATGTCCTTTGCAAACAGTGTAGACCCTGACAAGAGGGCTCCTATAGGAGCCCCTAGGAACCCTCTCATCAGGGTCTACACTACCTGTCATTTTTACACTTTTCTTTATAAACCCCCTGAATATTCAAGGTAAGCTTGACCTGCTTGAATTTTGGACTAGTCATGATTGCATATGCAATTATATCAGATCTTACTCTGCAGTTTTTACCAATACAAAAACATCCTGTTTACATATGCCATTATAAAACTTCAGCTATAAATATTCATGATGTATTATTTCTTACATGAATATTCAACAGGGATGGGATAAATATAGTTGCATTGAATTATTGATGACCGTAGCAAACAGTTTTGATCTAGAAAGGATATAGAGTTAACTCTTTCCCTTATAGTAACATGTTTTCACGCATTTGCAAACAGAGTAGACCCAGATCAGACGGATTGAGCCTAGAGGAGCCGTCTGATCAGGGTCTGCTCTGTTTCCTCATAGAATTTGATAGATCTATTTTTTTATTTTCTAAAATGGCTACAAAGTTCCACCTTCCATATTTCTTTATAACTATTTTGTCCATGAATATTCAGTAGGTATTGAAATTTGGAATAAACATAGAACAGGGAAAGGGTTAACTCATTATTTTTATAAAGACTTTGAAAGCAATTCTCCCAAACAACAAAGGAGACCGTTGTATATGTGTTTACTTTTCACAACAAGCATCCATAATATATTGCCTTTTGTGCAGTAACTCCTGGCATGGCTATATATCAATGTGGGAAACAAATATGGTCGATACCATTCCCAGAATCAACAAACCAGTTTTTAAGTCATTTCTTGCATGTTGAGAGCACATTAGTAGCGTTTCTGCACAAATTATGGGTTTAAAAATGGGGAATTGAAACCTAAAGGATACAAGGCTGTAGATCAGTGTATCAGAATCTCTTATTTCTCATGACATCTTGCTTCTACTCATTAGAACTACGTCAGAGAATGAATAGCAACTAGAGAAAGTATATATTATACTAAGATTTCCTAATTAGCGGAGCCGTCTGATCAGTGTCTGTTCTCTTTGGTTTCTAAAATGGCTACATGCACATGTACAATGTTACACCTTCCATATTTCATTTTAACCCTTCGCTTGCTGAATTTTAAAATACATTTCTCCTTCTTTACCCATGCCCTGTTGTATAATTACATATATCTTCACTGTGTACAAGTATTTCGCTGTGCAGTCACTGCTGTAGAGTGCACTGGTTGCACAATTAATTTGTAAATAGTGCAGACCCTGATGAGACAGCTCCTGCAGGAGCTGTCTCATCTGGGTCTTCACTATTTACAGGTACGTATATTGACGTGAATAGCAAGCGAAGGGTTAACATAAAGGGGCACAGACTCTGAGGTACTTTTGATCTGTATTTCATCTGGATCCAAACTTTTTGCAAAAGTATTTAGTGATTTGTCAGTATGAGGCTTAAAGTTTGACCTTGGCAGAATGGTCATCATGTCCTTTACCTGCTCACCTGTGTCAAAAGGTCATCAGGGTCAACAAGCTGTGCATAAGATTGTAAACAATGTTGTTTTCTCTAAATGTTCACCACCTCCAGCTGCCATAACTGCCACAGTTATAGTGAAAACAATTTTAGGAATTTGGTAGATGTTTAATCAAGAAAACATTTATGTGAACTGACTGTATAACGACTATGAATATACACTGGAGCTCCGTTATAACGCGGTGCTTCGGAGACATAAAATTCAACCCACGGTAAATATAGAACTGCGTTATAGCATTTTTTTTATCTGGGTACTTACATAAACCCCCATCATCCTAAAATAAAGTAATTTCGAACGAAACTGACTAGTTTATTTTGTTTCCCCCACCTACTCACATACTGGAAAGGTACAACGTAATTCAAACAAGTACTTTTCATAAAACAAGCTTGTTGACAGGATATAAATTGCGTAAGGGAGATATATGTTAATTGCCTCTGGGCCAGTCAAACCCCTAATCCGATTAAAACCTGCTGTCTTAAAACAATAAATATGGCTGTCACTGTTTTCCGAAAATGAAAGGGTCACTGTTTTCCGAAAATGAAAGGTCACAATGTCATGTGATGTCGCGTGATTTATTGCGGTTTTTAATATCATTTGATTGGTCATAGAGTACACACCCTTTTCTACATTAGCATATAACCTCCGACCTAGCTCTGAGTCTGGGGTTTATGACGTATTTCCTGTTTCAATGTTTACAATTTTTTGCAAATGGCTGCTGAATTAAATACTGAGGCAGTTACACGCATTAAATCATAGCATCTCAATTATACACACAATTAAATGTGTGAACTACAAACACCAATTGGGTTAAGGTTAGAGCTACAGCATTAATTCGACTGTATGACGAAAGACTGATGTTACTCAATAAAAATTTAGTGGGAGTTGGAACATTATTTCGCTTAGCAGTCGCTAGTCTCGCAACCCACGTATCGATTTTTTGGCTCGCTGCCGATATTGGGGTCTGTAGTGAAAGTTATGCAGTTTATTTTATGTTTCATTGTGATATTCAATCATATAAGGTATTTACAAATAAAAAATTCGGCGACACAGACCACCCGCGGTATAACGGAGCTCCAGTGTATAGGTTTTTGCTTAATGCAGGACAAAAGTGAGCTAACCACAACTTACAACTTTATCCCAACTTCAGAGCAACAGATAACGGCACATACTCAAATACTAAAATATTCATTTCTCCACCAAACCCTATGTTCGAGACAATAGGAGTAGGCACAACATTTGGTTTGGTGGAGAAATAAAGAAATTACACTTGAAAATGTTTTAATTTATGCATCTTATCTGTAGCTCTGCAACTTGAAGAAGTGTTTTGTTTTGGAGCTTAAAATCAGATTTGTTCAAATACATGTTTGGGCAAGTTGATTTAAATATTCTGTGAATTGTACAATGTTTAGAAGACAATCATTATACTCGATGGAAAGGATATGTCAACAACACTTGAAAGATTGCCGAAGACATCAATATAATGGCAGCCTTACATGGCTTCTGCATGCCAGTGACACCATGCCATGTAGGCTATTGTCCGCAGATAAAAATACTGTTAGAGAAGCTCTCAAAGTGTCTGGAGAATTTCCTGGCGGCTCTAGCAATTACTAAGCCAGATTACAGCGCTAAGTTAATGTCAACCTATGTGATGCTTGATGGGTTTGAGCAGATTTTTCCTGCACATTCTTGCTGTAAATTAATTTGCTTTCTGAAAATGACAAGAAAGTACAAGACAGTAAATAATTAAGATTGTCGGAAACCAAATTATCCTAAATCTGTTAATCTGCTATGGTATATTGGGCAGACATGTTAAGCCTTATCATACCCAAAAAATGGTATTGTGTCTGCAATTCTGGTCAGCTGCAAATTTTACTTACTACACAGATTGCTAAGATTTGTAAGAAACTAGTGACTCAGTGTCAAACTCTGTAGTGTTGGTGTTTCAGCGCAACCATACCTTGTTGCTATCTTAGCCAGACTAACTTGTTGCTATCTTAGCCAAACCCTACATTTTGGTACTGTACCAAACCCTACCTTGTCAGTATAAAATTAGTCAAAACCACCATTGCTATCATAGCCAAACCCTACCTTGTTGCAATCTTAGCCAAACCCTACTTTGTTGCAATCTTAGCCAAACCCTACCTTGTTGCTATCTTAGCCAAACCCTACCTTGTCAGTATCTTAGCCAAACCCTACTTTGTTGGTACCCAGATAATCCTTTTATTGTAATTACCCTGAATTTTCAGACACCCAATCTCTCCTCGTCACTGAGTTTTAAAGCTAAATAATTCTAATAAATGTTAAACTGGTCTAACATTGTGGCAAATATTGTAGACCTTGATCAGATGGCTCTTGAAGGAAAAAATATTCTAATTAATGTTCATGATGTCATTATTTCTTACATGAATATTTAACAGGGAAAGGGTTCACTATGTTACTTCACTATGTTACTTACATCCACTTCTCCTTGATCTATGACATAAAAGTTATCTCCCTCATCACCTGGAATGAAACAAGCAGAAAGTAAAGCAAACAGTATCATGACCAAAATACTGGTCTTACTTAGCTCATGAATATTCATGACAAATAACAACATTATCAGTATTTATCAGCTGGATTTTTATAATGGTATATGAACACAGGATGTTTTGGCTCTGGCAGAAACTGTAGACACTGATAAATCCATAAGCAAACAGAGCAGACCTTGAACAGATGGTTCCAACAGATCAGACCTTGATCAGATAGTTCAAACAGGAGCCATCTGATCTGGGCCTTCTCTATTAGTTTGGAATTTGGACCCTGGTGAGACACAGAATTTCTCAGCATCTCCTCTAGATCCATGTCACCGCTAGTTTGTGAAAAGCTAAAGAAGATTTCAAGATTCATTTTTTTATTGGGCTAATTTATCTAGATCATCTAATCCTTTAACTGATCAATATTCAAACACAACTCCATCCATTATAAATATGAATTCATTCAATTTGTATATTTAAAATAAGGATTTTTTTTGGCAAAAACAGAATCAAACCTAGCAACAGTAGCAAACAGACTGAGCAAAAAAGTCGATACCGGTCAGACAGTTCCCACTGAAGCTGTCTGACCTAGGCCTATTCTGTTTGCAAGGGAAAAGGCACCATTATTAAGAATGGGTTCAACACTTTGAATGCGGGACATTCATGTTTTGCATTTGCAAACAGTGCAGACCCAGATCAAAGGGCTCCTCTGATCAGGGTCTGCACAGTCTGTTCATACTGTTTGTGCTCTATCTATAAACAATGATGGACCATTCCATGCGGAAAATTCAGTAATCAAAGGGTTAAAAATATGAACAATCTTAAAACATTGAGTAAAATCATGGGCCTTGACAATCTTTCTGATCAACAAGAATAAATTACTTATCCTTAACTCTTTCCCTCATATAAACGCATTTTCACATATTTGCAAACAGAGAAGACCCAGATCAGACGGCTCCTATAGGAGCCGTCTGATCAGGGTCTGCTCTTTTTGCTGATGGAATTTGATAGATCTGTTTCTTTAGTTTCTAAAATGGCTATTATATAATATATTAAGGCGAGTCTTCAAATACAGAAATTATCATTTCTCCATAAAACCCTACATTGTAATCACTGTAAAATTGTCTAGAAGAGACGATTCTAGAGACTGGTCACAAAATAGGGTTTGGTGGAGAAATGAAGGAGTCATTCTTGAAAATGTTTTAATTCACACATTATCTGGACTTCTGTGTCTCCAATAACATTTCAACACCATTTCCTACACCAATTTTTTCCCAGACACAACAATATGACAATTGACAAACTGATCACGTGAAAAAGGTTATTCATCTCTATTCAAATGTTCAAGAGCGACCATGTTAGAATCCTTAACTCATGAATACTCATTTAACCCTTTTCCTCATATTGATGACTTTCTACGCCTCTGTAAAAGTCACTTTGTGAAACTATTGTGATAAATAGAGCATTTGCTCCTACAGGAGTAAATGCTCTATTTATCACAATGGTTTCAAACTACAAAATTCTAAAGTTTTACTTTACTCTAGTTAATGCTCCTTTTCGGTAGATTTATTCAAAGAGGTTGGATCTAAAAATAGCCTATACGGGAATGGGTTAAGACATAATGACATCAAGAATGTTTATCCGCTGAATTTTTATAATGGTATATGAACACGGGAGTTTGGGGATTTGGATGACACTGCAAGATCAAATAAAGTGCTGATTATACAGTATCAGTACCACCGTTTGCAAAGGCATATCTATCCAGTAAAGGGTTAAAGAAACAGAATTATGGGTATCTAACCCTTTATTTGATAAAGACACAATTTTTATGCTTTTGCAACCAGCTCCTTTAGGAGCACTTTGATCAGGATCTGCTGTGATTGCTTATGTAGTAACTGGTAATACAGATCTTATTCTACAGGTAGCTGTGTCCATATGCCATTACAAAAGTTTAGCTAATTAATATTCATGATGTTATTATTTCTTGCATGAATAAGGATGAAGCTGCTCGAAGTATAATCACCAACAACTACCAGTAGTACCGCTCAAGTTGTTGTTTGATTGTACTTTCTAGACTTCCCACAATACGAGTGTACTTGCAAAGCCATTCATTTCACTGTGACAGGAATATCCATGCTAAGTACTATCTTTTGCCAAGTATAATGTGCAAAGTGTATAGCACGCACCTGGTTTTTGTTTTCTATTCTCTGGGAAAATGTAAAATAACTTTTGTCGTCTGCTTACATTCCACCTATTTCTCTTTCAATATACAGTAAGAATGTGAACTATTTTGGATTCTGATGAGGCACTCAGTTACTAGGAGGTACTATCAATGTGAAAAAAAGTGTAATACGGCATCTTCATGAAACAAACAGTAACACACTGTATCATCAGGATTTAAACAGTTTGTCATTCTGTTTGCACGTCTGAACCCCAAAACAGACAATATTGATAACTAGTTTAGAAAAATATCGGAAGAATATTCATGTAACGAATATTTTATTTATCAGCTGGAATTTTATAATAGTATAATTATGATCACAAGCCATGACAGAAACTGTAGAATCCAATCCATAAGCAAACAGCATATCCTGATCAGACAGTTCATACAGGAGCCATCTGATCTGGGTCTACTCTCTTTGCAAAGGCATCAAAATGCATCTCTATCAAGTAACAGGTTAAAGAAATTCATAAATTAATTTTGGGCTTAGCCCTTATTCATCCCTTACAGAAAGATATTAAGAACCTACCTTGTTGAATGATCACCTCTCCCGCATGTCTGTGAACAGGGAACATGGCATCGAAGATGTCACTGAAAAATTTAGATAAATTGGGTCATCATACAGTACTATTTCTAATAAGCACTCATGGAGGCATTACATATTTTTAAAAGGAGCTTCTTGCATTTTGTACGCAGATGGTTGCCTAATGCAGAATGATATCCATGCAGAAAGCTGCAGGAGCTTTCTACATTCCTTTCAATCTGCATTAAGCTACAATCTGTATTTTGTAAAACCTGTATTTCTTTCATTGCTTGTAACAACAGTTATCTAATCTTAAAATTTTCATAACAGCTTTATCATTCAATATGATGGTCAGACAGATGGATGGCAAAGATTATATAAATGTTGCAGTTTGAAAACTAAACTTGGCCGTACACACTGCAAAGAGTAAAGAGAATAAAGCCCATCATATCTGTAGTTTGAACCATTTACTTACTTTTCTCTGGTTCACACAGGACTGCATTCCATTTACTGTAAAACCTGTCTTAAGCAGCCAATCATTTATTGAAACCAGGAGTCTTAGAAAAGAAGGTGGTTGCTTAATAAAGGGCAAAATGCAGAAAGCTCCTATAGGAGCTCCTATAAATTTGATCTGCATTAAGCTACCACCTGCCTTACAGACCCAAAATAGACCTATCTTTGATGGGTGCTTAAGGCAGGTGCTACTGTACTTGTTTGGCTGATATAATTGTCAGTCTGTTAACCCTTTCCCTGTTCATTCCAAATTTCAATACCTACTGAATATTCATTAACAAAATAGTTATAAAGAAATATGGAACTTGGAACATTGCAGACATTTTAGAAAGCAAAGAAACATATTTATCAAATTCTATTAGCAAACAGAGCAGACCCTGATCAGACGGCTCCTCTAGGAGCCGTCTGATCTGGGTCTACTCTGTTTGCAAATGCGTGAAAACACGTTTATATGAGGGAAAGGGTTAACCCTTTACACCATCATCTATTGTGTAAGTAATTATGTCATGAATATTTATTAACTGAATTTTAATGATGGCATGCATATTTATTAACTGAATTTTTATCATGGCATATGAACACAAGATATTTTGGCCATGCCAAACTGTAGAATCAAAATACATTGTATACATTATTTCATAAGCAAACAGATCTCGAGTGACCATGATAAGACAGCTCCTGTCAGAGCTGTCTGACCTCCATCAACACAGTTTGCAATGGTATACAAATTTGTTTATATGGAGTAAAGACTTAAACAACTGTACCGTACATGGAGTTGACTAAGGTAATAGGTATCGTCTATGTATATAAAATGATGTAAAGATGTTTATCAGCGAAACATTGACGTAAAACATAAAATTCCTTGTTTCTGAAATAGTTTTGTTCATTCGAACATGACAAACCAATTACTTTCACAATCAATGAAACCCTCTTTTCTCGGATATCTTTTTTTTTTTAAATGCGGATATACAAAGCAGTCGATAAGAACAAGACTGTCATTAGTAAGATGCTAATTCAGTGACTGCGCTGGATCTGCACTGTTTGTAACTGTTTGAGTGCTTTCTTTGGTAGTACAGTCAGCACTATGAATCCTTTCCTTCATACAAACACTTTCTCATGCCTTTGCAAACACAGTAGACTCAGATCAGACGGCTGCTGTAGGAGCCATCTGATCAGGGTCTGCTCTGTTAGCTTGTGGAATTATATAGATCTGATCCTACAGTTTTTGTCAAAGCAAAACATTTTCTTGAACATATTACATTATAACAAGAGCACCGCGAGTGGGTGCCAACGCTTGCTGTCGTCATTGTCAGCGAACATGCATACCAAAAATGAAGGTTATAAATCAAAAATTGAAGAAGTTATGGTTAATGTTACAATGACGCCACGGATGCCGGAGTTACGACAATAGCTCGTGATTTCTTCGAAACAGACAAGCTAAAAATCAAGTTAATGAATATTCATAAAGTGACCATCAAATGTTCATTAGAGAAATGGTTAAATAAAAACATGATTCAAGTGTCAATTTAGATTTTGATAAGACACAGCTTGCAAACATTTCATCTGTATCCAAACTGCTTGCCTTATCACAGTCATCGCTAGCATTCAAAGACTTGATATATAGATAGAGAGGACTCAATTAAAGCTACAGAGACTTAATATATAGAGGACGCAATAAAAGCACCTTGATACTCGCTTCTTCTATAATAATGTCTTATTTCCGACCTTGTAAGATTTCCTTTAAAAGGAGTGTCCTATTACAAACTCTTAGACTACCATAATTGCTCTAAGTATTAAGACATCCAATATCTCCCCTCTCCATGGGTATGTTAATCTAAGCAAGCCAATTTGGAACCATTCTGATAATTTTTAAGCAGACTGACATAGCTGCAATGTAGACCCTCATCAAACTAGTCCTGAAGGAGCAGTTTGATCTGGGTCTGCACTATTAGCCTAAGTCTGTCTGTTTGAATACTTACGGTAGTTAGGGTAAATCTTCTCCTTTCAGTAAAGTAACAGCTAGTCAGGTTTCTGAGGTGATCCTAAGTAACTTGGAATATCATCACGATTTTGATATATAGCAGTCATCTGAGCTGGGTCTACTCTATTTGCAAATACGTGAAAAGGAATTTATATAAATTTATAATTTATAATTTTTATAACCCTTTCCTCTATAACTACGCCTTTCTACGCCTCTGTAATAACCACTTCTTGAAACCATTGTGACAAATAGAGCATTTTGCTCCTATAGGAGCAAATGCTCTATTTATCACAATGGTTTCAAACTACAAAATTCTAAAATTTTACTTTTCTCTAGTAAATACTTCTTTTGGGTAGATTCATTCAAAGAGATTGGGTCTAAAAATAGCTCATGGAGGAATGGGTTAAGAGGGACAACAGTAACTGCTCCTTATATGAAGAGAACTTACCTTCTCTCTGTGTCATCCAGGTGGGAGAAGAGGACGTTTTTTGAAATAGCCTTGGAGAGGGCAGCCATAGTCTTATAGTCCTTGGGAACCACCTGAAAGTAATCAAGCAAATATACATAGAATCTTGTCAATTCCATAACACATATATTTGTTTTTAAACAGCTTGTTCAATCTTCTGAAGGGTTCATCATCATTTAATGGTTCAGTATGAATGTGCATAATTTGCTTATTTAAACCCTTTCCCTAATAATAAACGTGTTTTCACACATTTGCAAACAGAGTAGACACAGATCAGACGCTCCTGGAGGAGCCGTCTGATCAGGGTCTGCTCATTTGATGATGGAATTTGAAAGATCTGTTTATTTACTTTCTAAAATGGCTAAAAAATTCTACTTTCCATATTTCATTATAACTACTTTATTCATGAATATTCAATAGGTATTGAAATTTGAAATAAACATACAACAGGGAAAGGGTAAAAGATTCTGAATGACAAACAGTGCTACCTTAGGCCTATATTGTGTGCAAAATGCCTGAACCAATAAGTCATGTTTGTAGAATCACTCAAATATATTAAATTTTTAAAACAAAATTAATCCTTTACTCCATGAATATTAATGAAAGAAATAATAACATCATTAATCTTAACCCTTTACTCCATAAATACACCTTTCTACGTTTTTGCAAACTGAGTAGATTGGCCAGATCAGATGGTTCCTGTAGGAGCCGTCTGATCAGGGTCTGCTGTGTTTGCTTATGAAACAATATATATGTATGTTTCTACATTTTCTGCCATGGCCAATAACATCTGTGCTCATAACGCTATTGTAAAATATAACAAGAGCTGTCCGCAGACAGCGCGCTCCACTTTCTTAAGTGCTGGATAGTGTAGTGGAAGTCTAAGTCAGAAAGGGCAGATAACTATTGCAAAATTAATTATAAGGTTACCTGCCCTTGTGGAATAGGCCCCCCCCCCCCCTTGTAATAGTTAACATGCATACCAAATTTGAACCAAATGTCTTGGACAGTTTCTTAGATATGGACCTGAACATAAAACTTAACCAACAATGAAAATTCTAAGTCGAAAAAGGGGCATAACTATGGCAAAATTAATTTTAGGGTTACCTACCCTTGTGAAATGGGTTCCCCTTGTGATAGTAAACATACATACCAAATATGATCCAAATATCTTTGATGGTTTCTGAGAAAAGGACCTTAACAAAAAGGTTAACCAACGCCGACGCCGACGAGAGGGTCATGACAATAGCTCCACTTTTTGAAAAAGTGGAGCTAAAAATGCACCTAATTAATATTCATGATACCATTGTTTCTTACATGAATATTCATGGAGTAAAGGGTTATCTGAATTTTAATGCTGGCACTATGACCAATGGGCATTTTTTATCTTGAGAAAAACTGTAAAATCAAATCTATATTATTTCATAAGCAAACAGAACAGACCCTGATCAGAAGGCTCTGCAGGAGTCATCTGCTATGGGTCTACTTTGTTTGCAAAGGTGTAAAAAGAAGTATCTATTGAGTACAGGGTGAAGACTAACAGTCATGTTCTTCAGCAATCCCAGTACACAACAATAACCTTTTAGATGCAGGAAATTAGTTAAAATATCATTGGTAAACAATGAGAGCTCTCTCCTTACAATTCTGGCATATGCTTTACAAATTTTTACCTTTTAACCCTCATAGGCTATTTTTAGATCCAACCTCATTGAATAAATCTACCGAAAAGGAGCATTAACTAGAGAAAAGGAATTGTTTTTTAGAATTTTGTAGTTCTGAAACAATGGTTTCAAAAAGTGACTTTTACAGAGTCGTAGAAAGGCGTATTTATGGAGGAAAGGATTAATACTAATTGGATTTTACTGAAACCTTTTACTCCATGAATATTTATGTATGAAATAACCACACCATGAACATTAGTTAGTTTGATTGTTACAATGGACACAGGAATTTTTTACCATGGCAGAAACTGTTGACTCACATATGCATTACATCATAAGCAAACGGAGCAGACCCTGATCAGACAGTTCCTATAGGAGCCATCTCATCTGGGTCTACTCTGTTTGCAAGAGGCATAGAAAGGTGTATTTATGGAGTTAACCCTTTCCTCCATAGGCTATTTTTAGACCCAACCTCTTTGAATAAATCTACCAAAAAGAAGCATTTACTAGAGAAAAGTAAAATTTTAAATTTTGTAGTTTGAAACCATTGTGATAAATAGAGCATACAATAGTTTCAAGAAGTTGTTATTACAGAGGCGTAGAAAGGCGTATTTATGGAGGAAAGGGTTAAACAATAATAGATCCTTCCACTTCCATTTAATTCATCACTCAAAGCTTTATTTGCACACTAGCTGCACAATGTTTACCTATGCAAACAATTTACATGCAGATAAGATTAGCACGTCTTTTGAAAAAACACATAACTCTATAATTATCTGATGAATATTTATGCAAGAAATAATGGTATCATGAATATTTATTAGCTGTAATTTCGTTATGGTATATGAAACTTTTTTATAAAGAAACTTTGGTCATGGCAGAAACTGCAGAATCAGATCTATGTAATTCCATGTAAGCAAACTGAGTAGACCCTGATCAGACTTTACAGCATACTATATTAGTCAATGTCCACTCCGTATACAAGGTACGGTATACAAAACAGTTTCTGGTGGACAGGTGACAAACATGAAGATGACAATTATAAATGATGTTTACATCTCTGTCACAGCAGAAACTTGATATCATTAACCCTTTCCCTGTATAGTGCTCATGTAAGAGAAAATAACACATATTATTGGATTAATTTTTATAATAGCACATGTACACGCCTATAGGAGCCGTCTGATCAGGGTCTGCTATGTTTGCTTAAGGAATTTGAAAGATCTGTGTTTCTTTACTTTTTGAAATGGCTACACAAGATGTTTTAACATGGACAGAAACTGTACAATTATATACAAAATCTATATACATGTAATTCAATAAGCAACAGCCCACTCTAATCAGGCGGCACCTGTAAGCATCACCTGATCTGGGTCTACTCTAGATCTGTTTGCAAGAAGTATCTATGGAGTAAAGGGATAAAAGTCTGTGTCTGCTTTTTGAACATAATGAATTATCGCCAAGATTTTATATGTTTTGACGTGAAAAAGACGGTGAAATGTTATAAAATTGAAATGCCTATTATACACGGGGAAATTGAGCAGTACCGGTATTACTGAAAATATAATACAGTTGTATAGTCACCAGGAGACTGTAACTGCAAATAATTAAAGGCTCTGAGTTTCTACTGGCAACAGGCTCCTGTGGGACTATCTGACAGATATGAAACATTCAAAACAACTGAAAAGATGTTATAAAAATGTCAATAGGATTTGCATTTTATTTCTCAGCACGTTTTATCCAATCCCCGACAATATTTCTCACTCCTGATGAAGAAGTCATAAAAACTACTAACCTTTTGCCTACTATCTGCAACCTGACACCCATTGACAAACATAATTATTGAATCCAGATGAAACGCCAGTAACTGACTGCATCTCATCAGGATCCATGCTGCTTGACATTTGGTGAATTAAGTTTCTCAAAAGCTTGATAGAATCAGAATGAGTCAAAACTGCAGAAGATCAAATTTGAGCAGACAGTATTTTTTTGGCAGCAGGATTGGGGTTAATTGAAACCTCATGAGATATCTTGCAATTCAGTTCCAAAGCAATTTCAGTTGAGGATGATTCAGACACAAACCAAGAGTACCATAACTTGAAGGTGATTAACTCCTTTCCCTGTTCTGTATTTATTCCAAATTTCAATACCTACTGAATATTCATTAGGAAAATAGTTATAAAGAAATAATTATGGAAGGTGTAACATTGTAGACATTTTAGAAAGCAAGGAAACAGATCTATCAAATTCTATTAGCAAACAGAGCAGACCCTGATCAGACGGCTCCTGCAGGAGCCGTCTGATCTGGGTCTACTCTGTTTGCAAATGCGTCAAAACACATGAATATTTATTAGCTGAATGTTTATATTGTAAACTTTTATATGAAGGAAAAGGTTAATATCCCCATGAAAGTGCTTGTGAGGATTTGTGATATTATGTGATATTTTGAATAGACTCAGGGACAAAAAATTGTGAAATACTCCTCTGACCAGAATATTATAATGATGTGGTATGCACATTTTCTCTTGATGATAAGGTTGTCTGGTTAAGTTTCATTGAAATCCTTTAATAATTGCTGAAAACTTATAGCTCGGATAAGAAAAATTAACAAGCTGACCTAGGTACAGAGAGACTGACATCAGGTGACCCCTACATATAGGAGCAGTTTGATCAGTCTACCCTATGAAAGTTGGTGCCAAATTGACTTATTCAGCTATATGGCTAACAATCAATAAAACAATTAAAACCCTACATCGTAACCCTTAAATAAATACAGGTTCTTTCAAAATACGGGTGATAGTTCAATGCAGACTGAAAGCTATGTAGAAAGCACTTCTAGGAGCACGATAAAAATAATTGCAGACTGAAAGTAATGCATTAACCCTTTCCTTCATTATAAACGCCTTTTCACGCATTTACAAACAGAGTAGACCCAGATCAGACGGCTCATACAGGAGCCGTCTGAATTCAGGGTCTGCTCTGTTTGCTAATGAAATTTGATAGATCTGTTTAGTTTCAAAAGTGGCTACTATGTTACACCTACCATATTTCAATATAACTATTTGGCCCATGAATATGCAGTTATGAGGTATCGAAATTTGGAATAAACACAGAACAGGGAAAGGGTTAAGCTTAATGCAGACAGGAAACAATATAGAAAGCTCCCCTAACTGTGTACAAAATGCAAGGAGCTCCTTTTGAAAAGGTATTATGCCCCCGAGAGTGTTTATTAAAGATAAAACAGTAGGTTTCACAATATTAAAGATGAACTGAAACTTTTTCTTGAATAATTATAGTATGCCATAAATAACCATCAATTAGTGTCTATTACTTCCAATGCAAAATGTTTAATGTCAAATCTATTGAGAAGGGATGGGGTGGTTAAAACTTCATCTTTAAGGTTATTTTCACACAAGTCATTCATTCTCAAATAACGGGTATCATATTGAATTTTGATAGGAAACAACCAAAACAGAAGTACACTATTTACCTCAAAGCGTTAACCCATTCCCTCATAGGCTATTCTTAGGTCCAACCACTTTGAATAAATCTACCGAAAAGGAACATTAACTAGAGAAAAGGATTTTGTTTTAGAATTTTGTAGTTTGAAACCATTGTGATCACTAGAGCTTTTGCTCCTATTGTATAGAGTGCTCCCAATTGCACTGCAGGTTTCAAAGTGGCGCCCTTTTAAGCATGATTAAATGTATGGATTCAATGAATAGCCACAAGAGAACAGATCAGGGCTATAATATTATTATACCGCATTTATATAGAGCTCTTTTCACACAAGATATGTGCATTCAAAAGCGCTGAATATATAGGTGGGTGTGGTAAAACCTCTCTGTGGTTATCCTTGAGGTATTCCTGTACTATAATGGCTGAACGATGGTCTGGTGTGTTGCTATGGCAGACATGTTAAACTTTAATTTCATAAGTCCATAAAGGTGGATAATTTTCAAAAAAAAAAAAGAAGTCTTACAGAGTTATGGCCCTTGGTCAGATTGTGGTGAACAAGTGTGTGAAGTTTCGTAAGATTTACATGAATAGTAAAGAAGTTATAGCCAACATTAAAGTTTTTGGACGACAATGAAGACAACACGGACGCTCGAGTTAAAAATTGCACTAGATCTAAATTTGAGCAGACATTATTTCTTACATCTGGTTAAGAGTTAATTTAAAGATTCTCTTATTTAATTCAATACTACTGAGTGAACATCCACTGATTTTATCCTAATTGGGTCCATGTCTACATGTGGCTAGGTAATTTGTAATACAAAGACAAGATAAATTGAATAATTTCATTTGTCTCAGTCTTGTCCGAGCATTGCAGGAAAACAGATATATACACTATGGTACCCTGGATTACACCCTTATCCCGCTGTTCGCAATCTGACTCGCATTTGCAAACTATGCATACCATCAGGATCCAAGCTGTTTGTCACTGATCAGTCAATAGTTTCTCAAAAGCTTGATCAAATCAGATCAGTAGTAAACAAGTGCAGCAGATCCAAATTTGAGAGCTCCGAGAATTATTTTTAACCCTTCGCTTGCTATTCACGTCAATATACCTACCAGTAAATAGTGAAGACCCAGATGAGACAGCTCCTGCAGGAGCTGTCTCATCAGGGTCTGCACTATTTACAAGTTGATTGTGCAACCAGTGCACTCCACAGCAGTGATTGTACAGCACAGTGAAGATATATGTAATTATACAACAGGGCATGGGTAAGGAAGGAGAAATGTATTTTAAAATTCAGCAAGAGAAGGGTTAACAGTGGAGAAAGGGTTAACCCTTACAATACTGAACTTTTTCAATGGACTATGCCAAAATTCAAACAGGTCAAACTTATGGTGAATATTTATAGATTTTTCTGAAGAAAAGTGTAACATGACAAACAATGCAGGCCCTGATGAGAAGGCTCCGCTAAGAGCCCTTTAATCTGGGTTTACACTGATTGAAAAGGACATTAGTGACTGGTGTCCCGCACTGTATTAACATGCAAACCTATTGTACTGCCTGGAACCAATGAAATCAATTCATTACTGTCAGAGTGAATGTGAATAGATACATTAATTATAACACTGGGGAATGAAGAAATCAAAACCCGATTGGGTTAGATAGTGAAAAAACAACACTGTGCTAATTGGAAATCGACATTCATCTCAATGTTTTTTCTCTTCCAAGGTTTTGTTAATACATTTAAGAAACTTTAATTCCATTAAAAGAACCAAGGGAACAAAATCGAATTGTGTTTTACCCACTAGTGTTAAATTGGTGGCATAAGAGAGCAAACAATTTAAAAAAAAAAACGAATTTATAATCAGGATATAACAAGAGTGCCAGTGGGCACAATATAGTCGCCCATCGAGGTCTTGTTCAACATAAACTGAGGTTAATGTATTTGCTAAATGCAAATGCTAAACACAAATTCTAAGTCCAATTGTGCGACCAAGTTTCAAGGCTTTATCTCAAAGGGTTGTAAATAGGTGTACTTTAAAACGAAAAACCTCAACCAAAAATTCTAAATTAAAAAGGGCCATAATTCTGTCTAAATGCTTGACAGAGTTATTTACTCTTGTCTACAGATGAAGCTTCTGATAGTGAACAAGACTTAGTGTTTCAAGTTTAAAAGCTTTATCTCAAAGGGTTATGTAAACTAGAACTATCACTAAAGGTGATGAATACCCCCACACGGCAGCCTTGATTGCAAATCAAAGTTTTGAACATGTAACAGGACCAAATAACAAAAATACCCAAAGTTCAAATAGAGAAAATTCTGTAATTTATGCCAAGTATCAAGTGAATCAGGTTGAAATTGAAGGAGGAGTTCAAAGTACAAGATTTTGCCTGCCAATTTCAAGGCCAAAGGTCAAGGTCAAGGTCACAGAGACCTGAAATTTGTGTCTTGCACATCTACTACTCCTGAGTAACATTTATGCCAAGTATCAAGTAAATCAGGTTGAAAGTGAAGGAGGAGTTCGCCGTACAAGATTTTGCCTGCCAATTTTAAGACCAATTTCAAGGCCAAAGGTCAAAGTCACAGAGATTTTAAATTTGTGTCTTGCACATCTACTACTCCTGAGTAACATTTATGCCAAGTATCAAGTGAATCAGGTTGAAAGTGAAGGAGGAGTTCAAAGTACAAGATTTTGCCTGCCAATTTTAAGACCAATTTCAAGGCCAACGGTCAAGGTCAAGGTCACAGAGACCTGAAATTTGTGTCTTCCACATATACTACTCCTGAGTAACATTTATGCCAAGTATCAAGTGAATCAGGTTGAAATTGAAGGAGGAGTTCAAAGTACAAGATTTTGCCTGCCAATATCATGACCAATTTCAAGGCCAAAGGTCAAGGTCAATGTCACAGAGACCTGAAATTTGTGTCTTGCACATCTACTACTCCTGAGTAACATTTATGCCAAGTATCAAATGAATCAGGTTGAAAGTGAAGGAGGAGTTTGCCGTACAAGATTTTGCTTGCCAATTTTAAGACCAATTTCAAGGCCAAAGGTCAAGGTCACAGAGATTTTAAATTTGTGTCTTGCACATCTACTACTCCTGAGTAACATTTATGCCAAGTATCAAGTGAATCAGGTTGAAATTGAAGGAGGAGTTCAAAGTACAAGATTTTACCTGCTAATTTCAAGACCAATTTCAAGACCAAAGGTCAAGGTCAAGGTCCCAGAGACCTGAAATTTGTGTCTTCCACATCTACTACTCCTGAGTAACATTTATGCCAAGTATCAAGTGAATCAGGTTGAAATTGAAGGAGGAGTTCAAAGTACAAGATTTTGCCTGCCAATTTCAAGGCCAAATGTCAAGGTCAAGGTCACAGAGACCTGAAATTTGTGTCTTGCACATCCACTACTCCTGAGTAACATTTATGCCAAGTATCAAGTGAATCAGGTTGAAAGTGAAGGAGGAGTTCAAAGTATAAGATTTTGCCTGCCAATTTCAAGACCAATTTCAAGGCCAAAGGTCAAGGTCAAGGTCACAGAGACCTGAAATTTGTGTCTTACACATCTACTACTCCTGAGTAACATTTATGCCAAGTATCAAGTGAATCAGGTTGAATGTGAAGGAGGAGTTCAAAGTACACCCTTTTGCCAGCCAATTTCAAGACCAATTTCAAGGTCAAGGTCACAGAGACCTGAAATTTGTGTCTTGCACATCTACTACTCCTGATTAACAATTATGCCAAGTGTCAAGTGAATCGGGTTGAAACTGAAGGAGGAGTTCGCCGTACAAGATTTTGCAGACAGACCGACCGACCGCCCGACCAACAGGCCGATTCCAGTATACCCCCCTCAAACTCTGTTTGTGGGGGTATAATAAATGGACTTTAACAAAAACCTTAACCAACAATTCAAAGTTAAAAAGGGTCATAATTATGTCAAAATGTTGGACAGAGTTATGTACTCTTGCCTACAGGTAAAGCTTGTAATGGTAAACAAGTATTCCAAGTTTCAAAGCTTTATCTTAAAGGGTTATGTAAATAAGTGGACTTTAACAAAAACCTCAACCAATAATTCTAATTTAACAAGAGGGCCAGAATGGCCCTGACATCGCTCACCAGGCAATCAGAGGAGAAGATGTTCAAAGTTTTCACTATATGTTTCTAGAGAAAACTAGCCACCCCTGGGACGGGCCAATTTTGATCCAAGGGGCATAATTATCGGGGTCAATTTTGACCCCAGGGGCATAATGTATATAACTTTTGTAGAGGACCTGAACATGATGCTATGTGCCAAATATGAAAGCTGAGAACCTTTCAGTTTCAGAGAAGAATATATTCAAAGTTTTACCATATATTTCTATTGAAAACTGGCTACCCCTGGGGCGGGGCCAATTTTGACCCCAGGGGCATAATTTATAAATATTTTGTAGAGGACCTGAACATGATGCTATGTGCCAAATATGAAAGCTGAGAACCTTCCAGTTTCAGAGGAGAAGATTTTCAAAGTTTCACTATATGTTTCTATTGAAAACTGACCACCCCTGGGGCGGGGCCAATTTTGACCCCAGTGGCATAATTTATACAAATTTTGTAGAGGACCTGAACATGATGCTATGTGCCAAATATGAAAGCTGAGAACCCTGTAGATTCAGAAGAAAAGATTTTCAAAGTTGTCACTATATGTTTCTATTCAAAACTGGCTACCCCTGGGGCGGGGCCAATTTTGACCCCAGGGGCATAATTTATATAACTTTTGTAGAGGACCTGAACATGATGCTATGTGCCAAATATGAAAGCTGAGAACGCTGTAGATTCAGAGGAGAAGATTTTCAAAGTTGTCACTATATGTTTCTAATGAAATCTGGCTACCCCTGGGGCGGGGCCAATTTTGACCCCAGGGCCATAATTTATATAACTTTTGTAGAGGACCTGAACATGATGCTATGTGCCAAATATGAAAGCTAAGAACCCTGTAGATTCAGAGGAGAAGATTTTCAAAGTTGTCACTATATGTTTCTATTCAAAACCCAGGCTACCCCTGGGGCGGGGCCAATTTTGACCCCAGGGGCATAATTTATATAACTTTTGTAGAGGACCTGAACATGATGTTATGTGCCAAATATGAAAGCCAAGAACCCTGTAGATTCAGAGGAGAAGATTTTCAAAGTGTTACTATATATTTCAATAGAAAACAAGGCACCCCTGGGGCGGCCAATTTTGACCCCAGGGGCAAAATTTATATAACTTTTGTAGAGGACCTAAAGATGATGCTATGTACCAAAGATGAAAGCTGAGAACCCTGTAGATTCAGAGGAGAAGATTTTTAAAGGTTCAAATTGTTGACGCCCGACGACGGACGACGACGGACATCAAGTGATCACAAAAGCTCACCCTGAGCACAAAAGTGCTCTGGTGAGCTAAAAAGGGGCATAATTCTGTCAAAATGCATTAATTTTGGTAGTTTCATAATTGGAGTAACAAAGTTACTTGGCGTTTCATCTGGATCCAACTGTTTACAAAGGTAACCACATATTCAGTCATTGTAGTTAATCAGTTTTGTTCCATTAAACATGTTTTGTTTTTTTAAAGAATCATTACCAGGTTGCCACAAACCACTGGAAACAAAATTTCCTGACCTAATTTTGAATTTCCCTGACACATTACAGTGCAAAATTTGGACCACATTTTATTCACACAGGATAATATGTGAGTTCAGAAGTGTTTAAAGTGTTTTCTGTCATAATTTACATAATATTTTTGAGGAAGTTTAAAATATATAGCACTGAATCTCATTTTTTCAAAATTCCTTGACATTTGCTTATACATGTATTTTCAAATTTCCATGACAGTTCTCAGAATTCTCCGATAATTTCCTGATCTTGAAAAAAATATCATTCCTGATTTCCCTTGTAAACATGACTGTGACAACCCTGATTTACACTCTTTACATGAATCTCGTGTATTTTCGAATTCTTTGTACTCTTTGCTACTTATTATTGGTGTTTCGCTTCGATGGGAACGTCATACGGCTGAGACAGCATGTTACAATATCAGAGGCAGAAAAATCTCAGTGGTATGGTTGTTATTATTATCTCTGTAATATGTTGTATTTCCGAATTCCTGGATTGGTCCCATGCCTTCAGAGTATGTGTAATTTATAAGATTTGACTTTTTTCCCAACATCATCTCAAACAAAGGTAGCAATCGGCCAATATGTTTTCAAATTCCAATATTGGGTTGAAAAGATAGAATTTTAATTTTTCCGTCATACTTAGCTATTCTAGGATTGGTCCTATACTTTCAGAATGCATATGAATATTTCTACCAAAGGTGGCAAGTCTGGTAAGGCTTTTACCTGGGTTAATAGATCTGTTGTATCCAACTTTATAACAAAATGTTTGTCAGTTTGTATGTTAATATGTATCAGCGACATTATCACAAAATAAACGTTGATTCCTGGGTAACAATAAACAGCTTCCATGCAATAATTCATTAATTTATTCTGTGCAAGCTCAAGTCTTTTTCTAGTATATACTGAAATAGTGATAAAGACCACTTTAGGTCAAACTATCATCATAACACAGCTTTCAATTCAGAGGTCCAGATAAGATGCGTAAATTAGAACATTTTCAAGAATATCTTTATTTCTCCACTAAGCACCATGGTGTGTCACCACTCTTTAGAATCGTCTCAAAGAGACGATTCTAAAGAATGGTCACAACATAAGGTTTGGGGGACAAATGATGATTTTAGTATCCGAATACACAAATTTATCTGTTGCTCTGAGCTTTACAATAATGATCTTTTTATTTCCTATTTTGGATTTGAAGTTAGAACCCTTTTCCTAATGAACATTTATGTGTGAGTTCACTTCATGAATATTTATTAACTTAAGTTTACAATGTAAATTTTCAAGGGAATCATTTTGCTTTGACGAAAACAGTAGGATCATAAAGCTCCTAAAGAGAACATTGAGAAAATTCCATAGTTACTTGAATATTCCTTAATCTTATAAAATCAATACAAGTATAGGTATTTAAAAGAAATAAAGCTTTATATAAAATATATATACTTCACCCTTTCCCTGTTCTATGTTTATTCAAAAGTTCAATACCTACTGAATATTAAAGGACAAAATAGTTCTAATGAAATATGGAAAGTGGAACAATGTAGCCATTTTAGAAAGTAAATTAACAGATCTATCAAAATTCCATTAGCAAACAGAGGAGACCCTGTTCAGATGGCTCCTATAGGAGCCTTCTGATCTGGGTCTTCTCTGTTTGCAGATGCGTGAAAACATATTTATATGAGGGAAAGGGTTAATAAACCAAATATTCTAGGCATCAATGAGTGAATGTTTACTCTATAGTTTTACCATAGATGTTAACAAAATTCTCATTAACCCTGTACTCCATGTCTTTTTATGCCTTGACAAGCAGGGTAGACCCAGATCAGATGGTTTCTATAGAAGCTGTCTGATCTGGATCTGCTCCGTTTGCTATATGAAATAATATAGACATGATTCTACAGTTTCTGCCATGACCTGCAATTTCTGTGTTCCATGTGTTATTATAAAACTAAAACTATTAATATTCAAGATGTCTTTATTATATTATATAACACGATTATTCATTGGGTAAAGGGTTAATTTGTTCTAAGATCAAAATATTCCTACTAAAGGAGCTTTAACACTATGGACCTACATGTATATAAATTAATACGCAAACAGAGCAGACCCTAATCAGACAGCATCCACAGGGGCCATCTGATCTGGATCTACTCTATTTGCAAAGGTTTAAAATAGTGTTATCTCTACCTTTTTGACATATTGAGCAGCATCTTCCTCTTTGTAGACTTCTGCGCTGACAGCGCCTCGGCGAGGTCGGTTCTGGATCTTGTGGGGTGGGGTTATAGATACTTCATCCTCTCGCTCATCGCTGGGAGGTGTGGCCGACTTCGCTTTAGCCTTCTGTTCCTATAATTAATAAAGATGAACAATTAATAAAGTTGAACAAAGTGTCTACACACCTAACTATCACAAGTAGTAGAAGTATAGTATAGACCCTGATCAAAATTTTGGTTCCTACAGGAGCTGTTTGGTCTGGGTCTACACTGTTTTGCAAAAATATAAAAAGTATTTTTGCATTTATATCTAAATAAAGTAAAATCCCTCAAAACCAGACATTCAATTAAGTATAAATATAAGTCTTGGAGACAGGTAGCAGCTTAATGCAAGGTGAAAGTCATACAGAAAAGCTCTAGGAGCTTTCTGCATGACTTTCACCCTGCATTAAGCAGTTACCTGCCTAAAAGTATCTAAAAAATTTCTGGACTAGAATTTCAGTTCAGAGGCGTTTTACTGTAAAGTGAAGAACGCAAGCTCCATTTAGAATTCCCCATCATTTTAAATTTAACTCTTATCCTGCCAGTCCTAACTTCACTGTTATTAGCAAGCAGCTTGGATCCAGATAATCCTTGGCATTTCATCAGGATCTACGCTGTTTGTCACTTTGATAATTTAACAAATAACTGAACAAATCGGAAGTACAAATTACAGCAGATCAGTGTTTTGACAGTCATAATTATAGTACAGGATGAGATATAAGAAGACATGCATGGCAGGCACTAAATGGAGAAAAAGACATCAGATCACTTGCAAACAATGTGGAAGTACCAAGATCAGTGTTTGGTAAGGATCAGTACAGGTTAAATGGGTAGTTGAGAAAGATCCTGTTGACATCAGTATACCACATTTAATGTAAATATATAACACCACCTTGTCACCCCTCTTCATCAATCTCTAAACACAATAGTTATCCTAAATATCAGGTCACCTGGTCACCCCTCTTCATCGGAGTCTCTATACAATATTTAAACGAAATATCAGGCCTCCTGGGTCAATACTGTCCATACTATTGGTATATGTGTAATAACTTTTGAAAACAATGAAGAACCCAAAATTGTTATAATGAAAACTGGAATGTTGAACATTGTAGCCATTTTTGAAACTAAAGGAACACATCTATCAAATTCCATTTAATAGCAAACAGAGCAGACCCTGATCAGACAGCTTCTATAGGAACCATCTGATCTGGTTCTACTCTGTTTGCAAATGTGCTACAAGGAGTTAATACGAAGGAAATGGTTAAGCAGACAACTGCCTTAAATTAGAAATGTGTCCATAGGACACTGATGCCCCCACTTCAGATTTTTGTCACAGAAAATATGAGCCATAATCATGTAGGCAACGGCTGAAGCGATTTATGCCATTTTTGCAAATAAAGGGCTGCTACTCCTAAACGATGCAAGCAAGTTACATGGCTATCAAACTTGACCAAGATATAATGACCACAAACATGTGTGAAAAGTTTGGTGTGGATTGGACAAATACTTTTCAAGAAAGAGCCTCCAAGGACAAGATATTTTTGCAAAAAAGGGCCACAACTCCTAAAGGACTGAAGCAATTTACATGGCTATCAAACTTGACCAAGATATAATGGCCACAAACATGTGTGTAAAGTTTGGTAAGGATTGGAGCAGGACAAATACTTTCCAAGAAAAGGTCCGGACAAGATATTTTTAAAGTCATTTTTGCAAATAAAGGGCCGCTACTCCTGAACGACTAAAGTGGTTCACATGGCTATCTAACTTGACCAACATATAATGGCCACGAACAAGTGTGTAAAGTTTGGTGTGGATTGGACAAATACTTTCCAAGAAAGAGCCTGGACAAATTCTTCTAGATGTGCATATGGACGTACGGACAAGAGTAACCCTGTATGCCACCACTTTGTGAGGGCATAAAAAGATCTCAATTTCTCTTTCTAAAAGTCCTGGTTAGGGAGGTGTTATTAGACCTTTCAAGTAAAGAGATGGAATAAGAACATAATTCATGCAGGATAATTTTGGCAGAGAAAGATATTTACTGCTCTGCATGCTCGTTGCTAGTGGCTAAATTCTTGATTACCTATGCAAATAGTATGGCTCCAGTTGAGATCATGCCATGCTACTCGGCATCTCGTCACAATTAAAACCATCCAATGCACCGACTGCATTATTGCAGAGAAATGGTGGAAAAGTAACTTTCAGGATTACTGCAGATTACAAACTTTTTGCAGACCACAAAATTTACTTTGCGTGCAAAGAATCAAAGACTGTTCAGCAATTTTCATTCCTTCATGTAAATGGTGTACAGTAAAATACCTCTAAACCGGACATTAAAATTAGTGTCAGTGTCGGTACTTCAGACACTCGGGTGACAGCTTAATGCAGGTTGAAAGTAATGCAAAAAGCTCCTTTGGGAGATTTCTGCATGATTTTCACCCTGCATTAAGCAGTAACCTGCACAAAAAGACCTAATTTATTTCTTTATTAAAATTGCAGTTTAGAGGGGTTTTACTGTAAAGGGAATTACCAGCAGCAATTTCTAATGTCTGACTCCTATCCTGGACTATTAGCCCTAGCCTTCCTAGACTATTTAATATTTCCTGTAGTTCTTCATGATGCTTACAGACAATTGATCATAATCCTGCTTTCTAAAATTCAGCTGCAGTTTCAAGTATATCATTAATATTTATATGTTGTGTTTTTTAAGTCTTTATTCCATAAATATACTTTTCTACTACTTTGCAAACAGATACGACACAGATCAGAGAGCTCCTGTAGGAGCTGTGACTGCTCTGTTTGCTTATGAAATAATAAAGTCTCAGTATTCTACAGCATCTGTCTTGACCAAAAATTCCTTATTAATGTTCATGATGTCATTATTTCTTTCATGAATATTCATGGAGTAAAGGTTTAAACTGTTGGCCAAACTGCATACAGCTTGCATTCTGATGAGATGCAGGATTATTACCCTAATTAACTTCAGTATTCAGGCACATGTGCCTTCTATCAGTTTCTAAAGGTGAATAAATCAAATAAACAACTTTTTGATTATACAATTTGTCAAAACTGATATTAGCCCATATTGAAGACTCATATCAATTCAAAGCTATCAAAATGGTACCCAATTCAATGTTTCAGCTTTACAAACAGTTGATGAAGGGAGAATGGGTATCGGAATACTCATGGTAATTAACCCTTTATTCCATAAATACCCATTTCTACCCCTTTGCAAACACAGTAGACCCAGATCAGATGGCTCCTATAGAAGTCCTCTGTTTAGGGTCTGCTCTGTTTGCTTACGGTATAATATATATATAATAGATACAATTCTACAGTTTCTGACATGGCAAAAACCTCCTTTGTCCTTGTGCTATTCTGAGAATTTATCAAGTGAATGTTCATGATGTCATTCAAGGAGTAAATGGTTAACCTTTTAAATACCATACATGAATGCAAACCTTAGCAAACAGTTTGTATCCAGATGAATTTGACATCTCATCAACATTTAATCCATTTGAGACTCTTGAAGTTTTTGTTTAGAAAATGAACTTTTAACAGCTATTAGTTCTTGCAGACAAAAATACCTTTAAAGTGTTGAAAGGTACCAAATAAACTGCTGAGTCAGCAATAATAGTTTCCTTGAGAATTAGCAAAAGGCTTGTCAGCTATGATTTCATAAAACATTATTAAGTCTTCTATATATGTCAGGTCATATAGCCCATTTTTCTGTATACAAATAGTGTTGTTCGCTAAAACAAATACTTAGGCTTTTTCACTAATTGGTCAAATGGGATAATGAGAGTTATGTATTTCTATTAATAATTCATTAACCAGGCAAGACAATTATAAATTCATTTCCTGCAAGATAGGTTAAGCATCAACTGTTAACTCTTTGCACACTAAATAATTTTTTCGTCCACAGTAATATTGTCGTCTGATTCGACTGTTAAAATAAAATTTATCTCATTTCTTTGCAAAAATAAGGTTACATTATCAAAAAGTTTGGATCCTGATGAGACGCTGCATTATGCAGTCTCATCTAGATCCAGATTGTTTGCATAGCTAATCACTGTTTCGCCGCTAGCGTGCAAAGAGTTGAGTTAACCCTTTCCTCCATGAATACGCCTTTCTAATATACTAGATAAAGATGATGCATGCAGTGATAAGAAGGATACTGTTGGACAAATCTGAATTGGGAATGACAGCCAACCAAAGATATCTGCAATAACTCTCAAGATATCTAAAAGAACATCTCCAGAATATGCTTAACCCTTTACTCCATGAATATCATGAAAGAAAATTAATGATGACATCACAAATATTAATTAGATTTACCGTATTTTAAAAATGGCATATTAATTAACACATGAAATTTTTGTAAAAAGCAGAAACTGCAAAACTAGATCTATATTATTCCATCAGCAAACAGAGCAGACCCTGATCAGATGACTCATAATATACATGTAGGAGTGTAACTAAGGGAGTCCACTGATCAGTATGAAAGGCTTAAACTTGCTATTGGATTGTGAATGACAAACAATGCAGACCTTGATCTACAATTTCTGCCAATACAAAAAAGTCCCGAATACATAATTATGTCATTATAAAAAATCATCTAATAACTATTCATGATGTCATTATTTCTTATATGAATATTCAACAGGGAATGGGTTATTTAGTGAGGGATATTTCGAGGGCTTGGTGCAAAACTATTCTAACTCCTTCACTTTGTGAAGGAGTTAGAATAGTTTTGCACCAAGCCTTCGATTTTTTCTTGTAGGCATCATGCAACTTTCACATATCATGCTCTTAATTCTTTTTTTACTAGAAAATATCATGTAACTTTCAATATTAGATACAATGTACTGTCAATTATTGCTAAATTGCTAATAGACATTATTTATATACATGTGTAGTGAATTTGACCTCTCCAAACCAGAGTTCTAGTAGAGAAGAATTTATCATTGTTTCAAATTAGAGGGTTTATAATGCTCGAATTAGAGGGATAATGCCTTTCATATTCCTGTAGCAGCCGTCTGCTCAGTCTCCTGTTTGCTTACAATATAATGAAGGATATGATTCTACAGTTTCTGCTAATTATTATGGCTATAAATTCCTGCATCCATGTGCTATTATAACAAGTTATCTAAATAATATTCATGATGTCACTATTAAATTTTTCTGACATGACTATTCATGGAGTATAGGGTTAAATGATAATTATGCACAATGAGAGTTTTGGTGAGCAGCAATTTTTACATCACTTGCAGCACATTGGTGACCATTCCTGGTACAAAACAGTTTTATTTCTCTGATGCTGCTGACAGGGAATTCTTTCCAATGGCTATATACACACCTCACAAATAACTTCCTCACTAGAAAGTAACCAGACCACCGATAATTACTTTTAATCATCTATCATCATCATTTAGATCCTCATAACATAAACCTGCAAAGTATCATGTTCTTTCTTTCCTCCCAAGTGCTGTAGGGAAGGGAATTCTTGACAAATTAATATGTCTTTCATAGCATCATCTGAGAAAACACTGTCAGTACATGTCTATTAGCAAACAATAACCCTTACAAGGCTGAATTTACAAATGGACTATTCCAAATTTCAAACCGGTCAAGCTTATGGTGAATATTTAGGGATTTTTCAAAAGAAAAGTGTAACATGACAAACCATGCAGACCCTGATGAGAGGGCTCCTCTTAGGAGCCCTCTCATCTGGGTCTACACTGTTTGCAAAGGACATTCGTGACCCATGTCCCACACAATAAGGGTTAACCCCTTTACTTCATAAATATAGAGATGCCTTTTCACATCTTTACAAAGTAAATCAGATGGCTTGTGTAGATATTGGTCTACTCAGTTTGCTTATGAAATAATATAGATCTGAATTTCTACAGTTTCTGCCATGGCCAAACTTTCCAGTGTTCATAATTAATTGTCATTTTTATAAAAATTAATCTAATTAATATTCAACTAATTATATTCAATTAATTATATTTTTTACATAAATATTCAAGAAAGAATGTCTAAATCAGAGGTGGTAGCTTAATGCAAGACAAAAGTAATGCAAAAAGCTCCAATATGATATGTATTATTTTTGCCTTGCATTAAGTAACCACCTCTGTTTTTTGCTTTCTTACGTCATAGATATGCCTTTAAAGTAGACACAGATCAGACAGTTCCTGTAAAATACGTCTGATCTGGGTCTGCTTTAACTTATGAAATAATATAGATATGATTTCTTTAGAATGGTCTCTTCGACATAACATAGGGTTTGGTGGAGAAATAAAGGAGTTATTCTTGTAAATGTTTTAATTTACGCATCTTATCTGGACCTCTGTACATTATTACCAAATACATACTTGTAGCCTAAAATTTGGTTTCAAACAGATTAACCCTTCATCTCACAAATAATCATGTAAGAAATAATGACATCATGAATATTAATTCAGTGAACTTCAGTAAAGAGATTACAAACCAGAGAGTTTTTACTATGGCACAAACTGCTGAATATGACTTTTGTGTGCCATATAAGCAAACAGAACAGACCCTATTACAGATATAATGTCCTCATTTCTCATATGAATATTCATGGAGTAAAGGGCTAAATTTACATCACAAATAAAACAAGAAATGTGTCACACTAGATGACAAATGCCCCTAAAGCATCAAAGCCGAGACATTGAAATGTGTTTTGTAGAAGGCTTATATATGCTATTGCAAAATGAAATTAACCCTTTCACCGCCAATGTCACAAAAATGAACCACGACAAATAGTGCAGTGCCAGATCAGATGCCGCCTTGAAAAGGCGGCGTCTGATCAGGGACGTCACTTTTTATCTCAAACTCTATATCTCTGCTAATTATTCCTTTGAAATTTGCATTTATTTATCTCATTTCCTTGTTTTACCAAATGATTTCACAAAGTGTTTTGTAGCTGACAAAAAGAAATTTGGCGCCGAAAGGGTTAAAAAGATTGTACAGTATTACCTG
This sequence comes from Azorinus chamasolen, assembly GCA_963576725.1. Lineage (NCBI taxonomy): Eukaryota > Metazoa > Mollusca > Bivalvia > Cardiida > Solecurtidae > Azorinus > Azorinus chamasolen. The sequence continues at coordinate 68,768,188 of OY755236.1, read as the reverse complement.
AATTTGAATATAATTATGTATAAACTTTCATTGAAATGTCAGGAAAAAAATTGAAGAAGTTTGTGACACCAACTACCCGTGTCACAGGCCCAAAAGACAAACAAGAGCTGTGTGCGGCGCCAACGCTCATCTGATTGGTACTTGTCCAGTTTTAATTATGATAAAGGGCCAGAACTCCAAACTTTTGAAATCAAGAGTTATGGTTCTTATGTAGGGGGCCTTCTCCTCAATTAGATCTACTAACCTATGAAGTTTGAACATGTTGACACCTCTTTTACTTTTCGAGTCATGAGCTACATTAAAGTTGTTGCACGACTAAGACCCAGTGATCACAATAGCTTGACTTTTCTTCAAAACAGACGAGCTAAAAATACTCAAAGTTCAAGGGGAGATAATTCTGCAAAATCTGGAGATAAAAACATTAATTTTGTCTCCACATGAACTATACATGATTATTATGTACAGCAAAAATCAATTTAATAACTTTCAAATTGAAGGAGGAGTTCGCGACACCAACTACCTATGTTAAATGTTAAAATGACAAAAAATACTCAAACTTCAAGGAGATAATTTGGAAGTGCCTTGCGCTAAACATAAAAAATTGTGTTGCACATGTACAATTATAGTTATGTATAAGGCAAGTACCAATTCAATAACTTTCAAATTGAAGGAGGAGTTTGAGACACTAACTATCCATGTTCAATGCGGACCGACAGTCTGCCTGCCCGACCGCCCTAAATAGCGTGATTCCAATTAACTCCCTCAAACTTTGTTTTGGGGTATAATAAACAATGTAGTTATGATAGTTTTGTGCTATGTTGTCCATTCATTATATATATTATAAGGCATCTATGATGTAGGAAAATCAAGTTGGCATTATATGGCATTCCCACCGGGCCTATAGCCAAGAAACTGTTCAGTCCGGTAGATATGCTGGTAGTTTGGGGAGGTCTGGGATATGATATTGTCTGATGGCTGTATTGATAGACACATCATTTGTAAGTAAATTTACCCTGGAAATTGCTTTGTCAGTTTCATGAGGACAACTTAATGAAAATATCTCCTGCAAGAATTTACCATAAATATTTCACATAGAGATACCCCGAAATAACCATCATAACCTTCAATATTTATTTACAGTAAAACCTCTCAAAACCAAATTTTTACTTAAGAAGAACTGAGTACTTAGGCAGGTCGCTTCTTAACTCGTCTCTTGCAGAATTTTAAAATACATTTCTCCTTCTTTACCCATGCCCTGTTGTATAATTACATATATCTCCACTGTGTACAAGTATTTCGCTGTGCAATCACTGCTGTGGAGTGCACTGGTTGAACAATCAACTTGTAAATAGTGCAGACCCTGATGAGGCAGCTCCTGCAGGAGCTGTCTCATCTGGGTCTACACTATTTACAGGTAGGTATATTGATGTGAATAGCAAGCAAAGGGTTAAGTCCCTTTACTCCATGAATATTTATGTAAGAAATAATGACATGATGATTATTCACTAGGTTATTCTTTATACTATCACATGGACACAGGAACATCTGGCCATAGTAGAAACGGTAGAATCATTTCTATATTATTTCATTTATAAGCAAACACAGCTGACCATGATCAGACGGCTCCAATAGGATCTGTCCGATCTGGGTCTACTCTGTTTGCAAAGGCATAGAAAGGCATATTTATGGAGTAACTTAGGGTTAATGTAGGACAAAAGTCATGATGAAATTTCCAAAAATTCTATGGTAATCACGTTTCACTGAAGCATCTTCTAGGAATACCATATAATTCTCTGAAATATCTTACTTTATATAGCAACAGAAAACATCATCTCCAATAAAATTAGCTACTGGGTAATAATCTGTTTGTATCTTGTATTACACTTTCCTGGTTATTACTCATTTCATGGCCTGTTTCAGTAAAGTCAAAATAATGTAATTCTAATGATACTTTCCTTCATGTAAACATGTTTTCTTAGCATTTGCAAAGACAGTAGACACAGATATGATGGCTCCTATAGGAGCCATCTGATCAGGGTCTGCTCTATTTGTTAATGGAATTTGAAAGATCTGTTGTTACTTTCTAAAATGGCTACAATGTTTCACCTTCCACATTTCACTGTTACTATTTCAAATTTATCCATGAATATTCAGTAGGTATTGAAATTTGGAACAAACATAGAACAGGGAAAGGGTTAAACCTCTGAATGCAAGAAACCGATATACATGTACTGTCATTGGCAAACAATGTAAACAAAGACCACAAAGTCCTTTGATCTTGGTCTGCACTGTTTATCATCCACATTCTTCTAGCAAATTATACCCGCTCATACTGAATTAACTCTATCAATAAACAGTGATGGACCATTCCAGTCCCTGAATATTCAGCATTCAAAGAGTTTTCACTAAAACCCTTCACTCCATAAATATAATTACTGGCTAAAATCAGCGCCTCATAACTGTAGCGAACGTCCGTAGCATATTGTAGCCGTTAAAATCCAAATCAGTGCACCCAGGAGCTGTGTTTTATTCTGCTCAGAATCAAAACTGTTGGACACAAATACAGGCATAATAACGTTTACAGAATATTGAGTACTAACTAATGACTCTATGCATATGATTACTCTTCGCACACAAGCATTGAACTCATGAAAACCTATGTTCACAGTCTGGATTTTTATGAGAACTGAGACCAAATCCCATAATTCTGTTTTTGTGGCAAAATGGACAAGAAAATAAATTTAGCCCATTCCCTCAGAGGCTACGTTAAGCCTCAAACCTCTTTGAATAAAGCTACTGAAAAGGAGCATTAAAAAAATTTCGAATAAGGAAAATATAGAAATGTGTAGTTTTGAAACCATTGTGATAAAAAGAACATTTGCTCCTATGGTCAGCAAGTGCTTTATTTATCACAATGGTTTCAAAAACTGACTTTTACAGTGGCGTCAAAATAAGGGAATGGGTTAATCCGATATTCTAAATACATTTCCTATCTACATGTCAATATCATCAGACAAAAATTACTTGGCGTGCAAGAAAATAATAATGGTCATAAAGAGACCATATGGAGATTCATGGAATCAAAACTATATTTAAGCATGGTAATTACCTCTATGCACGCCAAGTCACGGTCACAGAAAAATATTGCAATCAGCTACAATTCTCAAAGTTAATTTTTCTTCTGTCTCTCTTCAGATATACGACCAGAGGCACACATAAATGGATGCTTATGAGTTATTTGATGGTTCAATTGGATCCTAACAGTTTACTTAGGTTATCATGATTCAATGAGTCCTGAATGGAGGAAATGAGTAAACATCCATAAGTTAACCCTTTACTCCATAAATATGCCTTTCTACGCCTTTGAAAACAGAGTAGAGCAATCTGATCATGATCTGGATCTAATCGCGCGCTGTTTGTAAAGATGTTAAAAGACGTATGTGAGGTCAAAGGGTTAATTTTCATAATATGTTTACATCTGAAGATTGTAAGTTTCAGTTGTAATGTACTTTGTCCATTTCCATATGGTAAATCAGTTAAAGCTTTTCAAACTGCCAATAAACTTAGGCAAATGTTATTAATTGGCTAAAAGACTTGAGATAGGGAGAATCCATATTTGGACCCCATTATTTCCTTAAGACTACACTAAGCTTAATCACTACACAACCAGAATCAAGTCACATTACCGAGACTTCAAACAAATCAGTCCTTTTTGATGTTAACCCTATGAATGCTCAAGTTTCAATCAGTGTCGAACACAAGAGTCAATTCAGTATTTGAAGGCATAATTTGCAAGAGAAATTTGAATGACAAGTAGTGCAGAACCTGATCAGAGAGCTCCTCTAGTAATGACAAGTAGTGCAGAACCTGATCAGAGAGCTCCTCTAGTAGCTGGATATACAGTTTGCAAATGCGAGTACACTCATTTGCATATACAACAAGGTTAATTGATAATTGACCAAAGCTATTTACAGGTTCTTCTTTGACTAGAAAATGAATTGCGATGATCTGCTCATAGTAAACAAGTATCGCTCACCTGGTTTGCTATGTTTTCTATATCGACATTAAGGTAACCAGTAATCCCCCCCTCCCCCAACCCACAAATGTGTTTTAGATATTGTCAGTTTCAGTCATATTGGTAGAGGGTTGGTTTTGTAGAAGAAGAGATTTAAACAAGAGGGCCAGAATGGCCCTGACATCGCTCACCAGCCAATCAGAGGAGAAGATGTTCAAGGTTTTCACTATATGTTTCTAGAGAAAACTGGCACCCCTGGGGCGGGGTCAATTTTGACCCCAGGGGCATAATGTATATAACTTGTGTAGAGGACCTGAACATGATGCTATGTGCAAGATATGAAAGCTGAGAACAATTCAGTTTCAGAGAAGAATATATTCAAAATTTTACAATATATTTCTATTGAAAACTGGCTACCCCTGGGGCGGGGCCAATTTTGACCCCAGGGGCATAATTTATACAAATTTTGTAGAGGACCTGAACATGATGCTATGTGCCAAATATGAAAGCTTAGAACCTTCCAGTTTCAGAGGAGAAGATTTTCAAAGTTTCACTATATGTTTCTATACAAAACTGACCACCCCTGGGGCGGGGCCAATTTTGACCCCAGGGGCATAATTTATATAACTTTTGTAGAGGATCTGAACATGATGCTATGTGCCAAATATGAAAGCTGAGAACCCTGTAGATTCAGAGGAGAAGATTTTCAAAGTTGTCACTATATGTTTCTAATGAAATCTGGCTACCCCTTGGGCGGGGCCAATTTTGACCCCAGGGCCATAATTTATATAACTTTTGTAGAGGACCTGAACATGATGCTATGTGCCAAATATGAAAGCTGAGAACCCTGTAGATTCAGAGGAGAAGATTTTCAAAGTTGTCACTATATGTTTCTATTCAAAACTGGCTACCCCTGGGGCGGGGCCAATTTTGACCCCAGGGCCATAATTTATATAACTTTTGTAGAGGACCTGAACATGATGCTATGTGCCAAATATGAAAGCTGAGAACCCTGTAGATTCAGAGGAGAATATTTTCAAAGTTTCACTATATGTTTCTATTCAAAACTGACCACCCCTGGGGCGGGGCCAATTTTGACCCCAGGGGCATAATTTATACAAATTTTGTAGAGGACCTGAACATGATGCTATGTGCCAAATATGAAAGCTGAGAACCCTGTAGATTCAGAGGAGAAGATTTTCAAAGTTGTCACTATATGTTTCTAATGAAATCTGGCTACCCCTGGGGCGGGGCCAATTTTGACCCCAGGGCCATAATTTATATAACTTTTGTAGAGGACCTGAACATGATGCTATGTGCCAAATATGAAAGCTGAGAACCCTGTAGATTCAGAGGAGAAGATTTTCAAAGTTGTCACTATATGTTTCTTTTCAAAACTGGCTACCCCTGGGGCGGGGCCAATTTTGACCCCAGGGCCATAATTTATATAACTTTTGTAGAGGACCTGAACATGATGCTATGTGCCAAATATGAAAGCTGAGAACCCTGTAGATTCAGAGGAGAAGATTTTCAAAGTTGTCACTATATGTTTCTATTCAAAACTGGCTACCCCTGGGGCGGGGCCAATTTTGACCCCAGGGGCATAATTTATATAACTTTTGTAGAGGACCTGAACATGATGCTTTGTGCCAAATATGAAAGCTGAGAACCCTGTAGATTCAGAGGAGAAGATTTTCAAAGTTTTACTATATATTTCAATAGAAAACAAGGCACCCCTGGGGCGGGGCCAATTTTGACCCCAGGGGCAAAATTTATATAACTTTTGTAGAGGACCTAAAGGTGATGCTATGTACCAAAGATGAAAGCTGAGAACCCTGTAGATTCAGAGGAGAAGATTTTTAAAGGTTCAAATTGTTGACGCCCGACGACGGACGACGGCGGACATCAATTGATCACAAAAGCTCACCCTGAGCACAAAAGTGCTCTGGTGAGCTAAAAATACATATTTTGGTTGCCATGGCAACCAGAGTTCCGCATGTATCCAACCAATTTTATCTTTTTTGGTAGGGGGTTACCTAATGATTATTCCCATATAATTATTCTGAAATCAGGACAATTGGTTTGGAAGCAGAGGAGATTTGAAGATTTTGCTATGTTTTCTATATAGACATATACGGCAAACAGCCCCCCCCCCCCACCCCCCCCCCCCCCACACACACACACACTCCAGCAGCCATGTTGTTTTAGATATTGTCATGGATTTGGCTATTTTGGTAGACTAGTCACCTAATGATTATTCCCATTAAATTATTTTGACCCTCCATTTTGGAGAAGAATAGATTTAAAGATAATTATTTGTTCTCATGGCAACCAGAGTTCTACACGGATCACAACCATTTTAGCTATTTTGACAGAGGATCACCTAAAGACCATCCTTGGAAAGTTTTATAGGAGAATGTCATCATGTCGTCCACCAAACCCTGTTGTGACCACTCTTTAGAATCGTCTTGAAGAGAAGATTCTCAAAAGTGATCACAACACAGGGTTTGGTGGAGAAATAAAGAAGTTATTCTTTGAAAATGTTTTACTTTATGCATCTAATCTAGAACTTTGATTAGCCAGTCTGCTCTGTTTGCTCATGAAATTATAACAGATCTGACTACAGTTTCTATCAATACCGAAAAATCCTGTGGACATTATGCCATGATAAAAATTCAGCTTTAATTTTTCTTATATGTGTGAATATGCAAAAGGGAAAAGAGTTACAAGCTACCAATCCAAGATGTTACACAATACTATAAACATGTTACAATAATCCCCATCCTTGTAAGCTCAACTTAATTTGTAATTACCAGATCAGATGAACCAGATCAGATGTCCAGTAATTTGGCATCTCATTAGGAATGAATCTTAGTTGACAGTGTGTAAAATTGTATCAGATCACTGTTGGAGCAGACATCATCATAATAAGGATTTAACCCTTCTCTTGCTGAATTTTAAAATACATTTCTCCTTCTTTAGCCATGGCCTGTTGTATAATTACATGTATCTTCACTGTGTACAAGTATATCGCTGTGCAATCACTGCTGTGGAGTGAACTGGTTGCACAATAAACTTGTAAATAGTGCAGACCCTGATGAGACAGCTCCTGCAGGAGCTGTCTCATCTGGGTCTTCACTATTTACAGATACATATATTGATGTGAATAGCAAGCGAAGAGTTAATAATTATTTCCATGAATATTTATGTAAAGAATAATATATCCATGAACACTGGTAATATTATTTAGTCTGATGTTTACATAAGAATTACTATGCTAGTAGTTTGGAAGTTCAGCTGTATTTTGGTGAGTTAGAAAAGTTGTTAAATGCGAGCCTTGGCGAGCATTTAACTACTTTTCTGACGAGACAAAATACAGCTGAACTTCCAAACTACTAGCATAGTAATTCTTTTATCATGCAAAGTCTCCAAGAAAAATGGAGAAAATGAAGAAAAAGAAAGATTACTAAAGCGGTTTCGTCCCCTGAATGAAAATACATGGAAGTACGAATTATGTGACGTCATATTGGCATGCAGTGACGTCATCGACTTTTACAACATAAACAAACTTGATTTAATCCTTTTATATGGACAGATAGTTGAGACAAAGGTGAGAAAATGGATTAATTTCATGTTTATGTTTAATTATGCCTTTTTCGTCCTTCTGTTTTCCTCCTATTGGCTGAACCAAACTTGCATTCCAGTCGGGTCAGTACACATGCACTATACCTCACAAAATACAGCGTCGACGTGAAAAATATTTTGCTAGTAGGAAGTGACTGTATTTTGTGACGTTGCATGATAAAATGGGGGATATGAACATGAAAATGTTTGGCCAGGACTGAACTGTAGAATCAGATCTATGTAATTCCAAAATCAGAGCAGATCCTAATCAGATGGCTCTTACAGGAGCTGTCTGATCAGGGTCTACTCTGTTTGTAAAGGCAGTAAAAGGCATGTTTATGGATAAAAGGGTTAAAGAGTGCTTCATCATACTACAAATGAATAATCCTATTATAAGATTTTGATGCTAACAAACAAATGCCTGTAATTCTGCACACTGAGTAATTGTCATCATTCTGCAAATATTGTCATCTGCTAAAACTATAAAGTTTATATTTTCCCTTTTCTTTTTACTAACAAAAACAGCATGACAAACAGTTTGGATCCTGATGATATGCCGAGTTACTTGGATTCTCATCTGGATCAAAACTGTTTGCATAGGTCACCAAACCTTTGCTGCAAGCTTGCTAAAAGAAGTACGCCCCAGTCCATCACAATCTATCAAATCTTAAAGCACCTTCTGCTTGGACAGGATTTGCCAGCAGAATACACAATCACCCAAATAAATCCATCACCAACAGTCATGGCCGCAGTAACTAATTGAATTTTTCAAGCAAACACCATCATGTGTTGGGGACTAATGGGATAAGAGACTGACAATTTATCCATCAGATCTCTAATGCTGAGTGTTAATTCCCATCAATGGTTATCCTATGCCTTTCTAAGAAAATTCACATAAGATCACAGCAGATCCTTATCTGGTAGCTCCTATAAGAACTCCTGATTTGGGTCTACTTTGCAAAAGCATTTAAAGGCATGAATATCAAGTACAGAGTAATTAAAGGCATACATTGTGTTTGTGAAATCTGACTTTTGGCCTCTGAGTGTAATCTCGACCTTTCAGCTACTGGCCTGGGTTTTTTCAGGACCCACCATACCTTCTAGAGAAACATTTATGCCTAGTCATATCACAATCCTTCCACGGAGTTCTGAGTTTAAACCCGGTCAAGCAAAAAACAACATGTTTTTGACCTTTGACCTCTAAGTGTGACCTTGACCTTTCAGCTACTGACCAGTGGTTTTTGTGTATGACACGCCATGCCTTCTAGAGAAACATTTATGCCTAGTAATTTCCTAATCCGTCCATGGAGTTCTGAGTTAGAGCCCGGACAAGCAAAACAATACATGTTTTTGACCTTTGACCCATAAGTATGACCTTGACTTTTCAGCTACTGACCTGGTTTTTGTGTGTGACACACTGTACCATCTAGAGAAAGGTTTATGCCTAGTCATTTCACAATCCTTCCATGGAGTTCTCAGTTAGAGCCCGGACAAGCAAAACAATATATGTTTTTGACCTTTGACCCATAAGTATGACCTTGACTTTTCAGCTACTGACCTGGTTTTTGTGTGTGACACACTGTACCATCTAGAGAAAGGTTTATGCCTAGTCATTTCACAATCCTTCCATGGAGTTCTCAGTTAGAGCCCGGACAAGCAAAATAATACATGTTTTTGACATTTGACCTCTAAATATGACCTTGACCTTTCAGTTACTGACCTGGTTTTTGTGAGTGACACGTCATACATTCTAGAGAAATATTTATGCCTAGTCATTACACAATCTATCATTAAAGTTCTGAGTTAGAGCCCGGACAAGCAAAAAAATACATGTTTTTGACCTTTGACCTCTAAATGTGAGCTTTTTCTTTCAGTTACTGACCTGTTTTTTTCGTGCCACACGCCGTACCTTCTAGAGGAACATTTATGCCTAGTCATTTTACAATCCATCCATTGAGTTCTGAGTTAGAGCCTGGACAACCAAAAAATACATGTTTTTACCTTTGACCTCCAAGTATGACCTTGACCTTTCAGCTACTGACCTTATTTTTGCACGCGACATGCCATACCTTCTAGAGGAACATTTATGCCTAGTCATTTCACAATCCATTCATGGAGTTCTGAGTTAGAGCCCGGACAAGACCGGCGGATGCACTAACATACACCCATCATGCGCAGACATTGTGGGGACTATGTCGAGCTCACCGCAAGCGGGCTCGACAAAAATTACACTACAAGACTTGCTTAAAAAATTCACAATATGATGCACTTTTAGAAAATTTACAGTTTTAAATGCAATTAGATAATTCACAATATGATATGCATAGAAAATTCACAATATGGTCTTCTAGGAAAATTTACAACACGATGTACTGTATAAACACAGTAAAATGCACTTATAAAATTCAAAACATTATGTGCTTAGAAAATTCACAATATGACTTTCTTAGAAAATTCACAATATGATGTACAAATAGGAAACTCACAGTATGACTTGGTTAGAAGTTTCATATTATATGACTTGTTTAGAATATTAAAACAGATTCCAATTGGATTCAGATTACTTAACTTTTTCCTTCATAATAAACACCTTTTAACACATTTGATAACAGAGTAAACCCAGATCAGACGGCTTCAATAGGGTCTGTTATGTTTGCTAATGGAATCTGATGGATCTGTTTCTTTATTTTCTAAAATGGATCAATGTTCCACTTTTCATATTTCATTACAACTATTTTGCCCATGAATATTCAGTAGGTACTGAAAATTGGCATAATCATAGAACAGGGAAAGGGTTAACCCTTTGCTTGCTATTCACGTCAATATACCTACCTGTAAATAGTGTAGACCCAGATGAGACAGGTCTGCACTATTTACAAGTTGATTGCGCAACCAGTGCATTCCACAGCAGTGATTGCACAGCGAAATACTTGTACACAGTGACGATATATGTAATTATACAACAGGGCATGGGTAAAGAAGGAGAAATGTGTTTCAAAATTCAGCAAGAGAAGGGTTAAAACAGATTCCAATTGGATTCAGATTAGTTAACCTTTTCATTTATATAAACACCCTTTTACACATTTGTACAAACTTAACTGTTTTATCAATGTAGAGACTTGAAAGTATGGGTAGGCATAATAACAATGTAAGACAGAGGTCCAGATAAGATGCTGTATAAACCCTTCACTAGCTATTCACGTCAATATACCTACCTGTAAATAGTGAAGACCCAGATGAGACAGCTCCTGCAGGAGCTGTCTCATCAGGGTCTGCACTATTTACAAGTTGATTGTGCAACCAGTACACTCCACAGCAGTGATTGCACAGCGAGATACTTGTACACAGTGAAGATATATGTAATTATACAACAGGGCATGGGTGAAGAGAAATGTATTTTAAAATTCAGCGAGCGAAGGGTTAAAACATTATTTCCAGTAAGACTCCGTCTTTTGCATGTATACAATAGCATATCATTCTGAGCGTATTACTAAGCTTACTCCAATAATGCCTCTCATCCTGCACTAAAGCTTGGATGAGGGGCCATTTTCAAGAATAACTTCTTTATTCTCCATCAAACCCTATGTTGTGACCACTCTTTAGAATCGTCTCTTCGAGACGATTCTAAAGAGTGGTCATAACATAGGGTTTGGTGGAGAAATGACGTTTAAGATTTAAGTATTTGAATATGCACCTTTATCGGTTGCTCTGGGTATACATTAAACAGAGATCATAATACAAATAACATCATAATCTTCAAAGTTTATCACAAAACCTTTGAATATCCCTGAAAACAAATTGGCAGAAATAGGTCAATGAAAGATTAGGCCTTTACTCTATAAATACGTCTTTCTACATCTTTGCAAACAAAATAGACCCAGATCAGACAGCTCCTGGAGGAGCAGTTTGATCAGGGTCTGCTCTGTTTGCTTATGATATAATATGGGATATGATTTCCACAGTTTCTGCCATGACCAAAAATATTAGAATGTGCTATTAGAACAATTTAATCTTATTAATATTCATGACATCATTATTTCTTACATGAATATTCAAGGAGGAGAGGAGAGGGATATATATGTACAAAAGCCTACTCTCGACTACATTTTACTATTTTTGAGGCGGGCAGAAATTCTACACCATGGAAAGGATATTTACAGACTGTACTTTCCTAATGGATACATCTTGATAAGCCAATGCCCAAAGGGTATCAATTTCACTAACATCATCAAGTATGATAAGGTTTTAGGCAGATATTCATGTTAGTGGTTGGTAGCATGGAAAATAACTGCAAACAAGTTCTCTATAATAATCTGTTATCTACGTAAATACAAAAATACCTGTCAACAGTGTAGATTTTGATCACACCAACAGATAAACATATATTTTCAGCTGAATATGGTCTGCAACTCTGATTTGTATGCAGACTAATTCTGATTCATGGAACTCTGTCTGACAGTTTCTTTTCTAGGATTCGAAAGTGAACTTTTTGGGGGGGACAAAATTTAGATATCATACCAATTCAAGCAAATTCTCCATCTTTATCTTATTTCAACACAGAAAATCCCACCCCCTCCCATGAATAATAAAGGGGGATTTTCAAAACATGAGGGCCATGATGGCCCTGATATCGCTCACCAGACAATCAGGAGAAGATTTACAACATTTTCACTATGTTTCTATAGAAATCTTGCCACCCCTGGGGCGGGGCGGCATTTGAACCCAGGGGCATAATTCATATATGTTTTTTAGAGGACTTCAAGATGATGCTATGTGCCAAATATGAAAGCAGAGAAATTTCCAGTTTCAGAAGAAGATTACTATTTAGGTTTCACAATAATTATGTTTCTATATAAAACTAGAGGGCCATTGACAGTGTTATTTTTTCAGCAGACATTTCTAACAGATCACAGGAACTCAGTGTTATAACCCTATCAGTGCTAAGCATGACTTGACTGAAATTAGCACAGTTTGGATTCTGATCTGATACATATGTAACTTCATAATTATGTGGTTTGTACAAGAGGGTTAATTGAAAGATTGGTACGTATTAACAAAAGTGTGAACAAACAGACAATAATTCTGAAGCAGACATCAACTAGAGTATAGAACAGGTGAACTTCAGCTTAACCTCTCCAGTACACTTATTAGCTGGCTAGCTAGTGGTTCATTATGGAAACCTTTATACTGTTGAAGTCTATTTTAAAGCATAACCCACAGGGCAGGGCCAATTTTAACCTCAGAACTATGATATTAACAAAATTCATAAAGGTATACTAAGTAAATCTATACACCAAATATCTAAGCTCTGGGACATGCAGTTTTTGGCATGAAGATTTTTAAAGTTTTCCCTATGCCTAACTAATGAACTAAGCACTCTGTAACATGAAACTGGAACAACAGTCTGCTTAAAAAAACTAGCCACCCCTGGGGCGGGGCCAATTTTGACCCCAGGGGCGGGGCCAATTTTGACCCCAGGGGCATAATTTATATAGCTTTTGTAGAGGACCTGAACATGATGCTATGTGCCAAATATGAAAGAGTCCAAGAACCCTGTAGATTCAGGCGAAGATTTTCAAAGTTTTCACTATATGTTTCTATTGAAAACTTGACACCCCTGGGGTGGGGCCAATTTTGACCCCGGGGGCATAATTTATATAACTTTTGTAGAGGACCTGAATATGATGCTATATGCCAAAGATGAAAGCTGAGAACCCTGTAGATTCAGAGGAGAAGATTTTTAAAGTTCAAATTGTTGACGACGGACGACAAACGCCTGAGGATGCACGACAAACGCTGACGGACAAACGCTGACGGACATCAGGTGATCACAATAGCTCACCCTGAGCACTTTGTGCTCTGGTGAGCTAAAAAAAAAAAGGGGTGAATCCCCTACCCTTCCCTATAATAGAACTCACAATCTATTTGTTTTTTTGTGCTGATTAACTTCGGGTTTCTGCCAACTATGGGCTAATTGGATGCCCCTGAGAGAGGGGAGTTATACAGAGAACCCCAGCGCGATGCCCTACAATTATTTTATCGACATAGTTTCTCTGGTTTTTTACGTGCCCTAGTTTTGGCTCTGCAAATGCTGTTAAAAAAGGAAAGACCTAACATCACACAGGTCTTTTGAGTTGGGTCTAGATTTTCTTCAACCTTTTACTGATATTACACTACAGTATAATCTCTCTAAACCAGACCTTCAATTTAGTATCAATATCGGTTTTTAAGACAGGTGGCAGCTTAATGCTGGGTGAAAGGAGTTTTCTGCATGACTTTCACCCTGCATTAAGCAGCAACCTGTCTACAACTATCTAAATTCTTCTCTACTAGAATTCAGCTTTAGAGGGAATTTACTGTATTAGACGAGATGGTTATCAATTGAGACGGTTTGCTTCAGGCACTATGTACCCACTGAGACATCACAACCTATGCATTTATTACCCAGGTAACAGACATGACAATGACAGCAGTTAGTTCAAATTTCTAAGGCAACAGACTTTCAACTAACTGAGAGTAAGATTTACATCTGTTAACTATAAAACCCTATCCATTTTGGTTAACAGTAATTAGAGAGTGAATTGAAGGGTTCAGTTGAACCCAACACCTGAATATGATCATTATGCTGAAACACGTATCATTATCTTGACAACCAGACAGAAGTATAAATTTTAACCAAATAATCAGTTGACCTCTGACCTGTTCAATATTCATGTAAGAATGAATGACTTCATAAATATTAATTAGATCATTTTTGTAATGGCTTATGAACACCCGATATTTTGGCTGACAGAAACTGTAGAATACCATAAGCAAACAGAGCAGACCCTGATCAGACGGCTCCTACAGGAGCCGTCTGATCTGGGTCTTCTCTGTTTGCAAAGGAAAAGGGCTAAGTGTAGGAGCTGTCTGATCTGGATCTACTCTGTTTGCAAAGGGAAAGGGTTAAGCAAAAGGTCCCAGTTACACTTCTACCCAATAGTCAGTACAGTGATGACTCATTATCACGAATACATAAGATTATATGCAAATTTCTCTAATAACCCTCTGACCGCTGAATATTCGAAGTAGAATGGCCCATCAGCGTTTAGTGAGTGAGAAAATTGTGAATGGCAAATACTGCAGACCCTGATCAGAGGATTACTCATTGAGCCTTCTGACCTGGATCTATACTGTTTGAAAATGACATTGCACTTGTTACCTCCATTCAAAGGGTTAAAAAACTTCTGGATGGATCAATAGTTAAGTGTGTACTTTTTTTTGCAGAATAATCAATCAACCCTATGTCTAGTAGTTTCTTGATGGTTGAAATCCGGATCTCTAGTCTTGGTTGATGACAGTACATAATTATATAATTGCATAACTTTAACCTTTTCCATGTTGCATAATTATTCATGTATGAAATAATGACATCATAAATATTCATAGGCTGATGTTGTTTTAAAATGCCATATGTACACAATTATGATGTTTTGGTATTGGTAGAAACTGTATAATAAGATCTACTATAATTTCATAAGCAAACAGAGCAGACCCTGATCAGATGGCTCCTATAGGAGCCATTTGATCTGGGTCTTCTCTGTTTGCAAATGTGTGAAAATGCATTTATATGATGGAAAGGGTAAATTCAAAGGTTTTCAATTCAAAGTTAAATCATGGTTAAATCTTAGCCCCTTATCCTGTTAAGCATGAAACTGATTGGCACTTGTAAATAGGGTTGGGCCTTGATAAGACCCCCATGCAATTTGGCATCTCATCCAGTTCTAAGATGTTCGGCAGCCAACAGTTTCTCACACGAATCGGATTAGTAAATAACAAGTCTCAGTTTAAAGAATTTACACGTGTACAACCTGCCAACAGAAGTGTGACGAAAAACGTACATGTATGTCGAAAAAGGCGTAACCCAGACAGATGGGATAAATGACAGAGAAGAAATCCTAATTGTCCTCCTGCTAAAGCAGGTGACACTAAATAGTTGCTTCAGATTAGTATTTGAGCGGACACCATTCTTTAATTCTTACAATGCTGAATTTTCAAATGTACTGCAGTAAAACCCCTCTAATTAAACCAGATGTTAAATTTAGTATAAATATCGGTCTTGGTGACAGGTGACTGCTTAATGCAGGGTGAAAGTCATGCAGAAAGCTCCTAAAGAGCTTTCTGCACGACTTTCACCCTGCATTAAGCTGCAACCTGCCTAAAAGTATCTAAATTCTTCTCTACAGGAATTCCAGATTAGAGAGGTTTTACTGTATTCCAAAATTCAATCAGGTCCTAAGGAGCCATCTCATCTGGGTCTACCCTGTTTGCAAAACCACACTAGTGAATATTGTCCAGTACTGTAAGGGTTAATCCTATCCCTGTTCTATATACATGTAAGAAATAACGACATCATGAAAATTTATTAACTGATTTCATGACTGATACATGAACCCAAGGTTTTACATTAGGCCTGAAAATATGTTTATATCAGAGGAAAGGGAATATGCAAGGTTTCCATCATAAAAATGCTCTATCACGCCTTTGTAAACAGAATAGACCCAGGTCAGACAGCTCCAATAGTAGCTGTCTGATTAGGGTCTGCTCTGTTTGCTTATGAATTACAACTGATCTGACTATGAATTACAATTGGATCTGACTACAAATACCAAAATATCCTCTGTATATTATGTCACTATAAAAATTCAGCTAATGCATATTCTTACTATGATTATTTCTTACATGAGTATTCAACAGAGAAAGGGTTCAGATCATTATGATACCCCCGGAGTCTTTGTTTATTGAACAAATGCTTTGAATCATTTATTTTAAGCCTCATTTTCTAAGTCCATGTGCTTGGCAAAGTTCTGGATTAACAAAATATTTCATTATTAACCCTTACAATGCAGGAAACGAGTCACTAGTGTCCTTTTTGCAAACAGTGTAGACCCAGATGAGAGGGCTCCTCATCAAGGTCTGTACCGTTTGTCATGTTATATTTTTCTTTAGAAAATCCCTAAATATTCACAGTTAGCTTGACTTGTTTGTATTTTGGAATAGTCCATTTGAGAATTCAGTATTGTAAGGGTTAAGGATTCAGTATCTGCCACCATCTCTGAGAGTTATGTGGTTTCGAGATACTTTGGTCCCAGTGATACTTGGGGTGGGTATGAATGAGACATCATCAGAGCTGTAGATAAGATGTGTACTCATCTACCCAAATTTCACTTATTTCTCACTTATTTGTTGCTGCTCTTTAACCCTTTCCCTGTTCAATATCCATGTAAGAAATCATGAATATTTGATAGAAAACAGAGCAGACTCGCCCCGGACAGCTGCTATAGGAGCCATCTGATCTGGGTCTATGCTGTTTGCAAATGTGTCAAAGAGTGTTTGTATGAAGGAATGGGTTAATGAGTGGCAGCAAGATAGAGTTTGGAGGTGAAATATAAAAACTACAGTAAAACCCCGCTAATGCGACCACTTAATAAACAGCCACTGGCGTCGTTTAAAGCAGGTGGTTGCTTAATGCAGGACGAAAGTTATGCAGAAAGCTCCTATAGGAGCTTTCTGCATAACTTTCATCCTGCATTAAGCTACCACCTGCCTCTGCCACCCGGAATTATGCCCATTTTTGGTGGTCGCATTAGAGGGGTTTTACTGTATTTTACTTAGATTTCCTAAATATACACCTTATCTACAGTTCTCCACCATAGTAGGATAAAAACTTTGAATTGATTATAGGTTGCAAAAACATGAATCAAAGCGGATCAAAATACATGGCATCTTAATTTTCCAGAAATCCAATCAACATCACCACAGCTTGAAGAGGGTACTCAGTGTAGAAGAATCAGTAAGCTTTACTACCAGTGGCATTTCATCGAGTACACCTCTGTATGTCAGTTTCAGCACCTCAGTGAGTTACAGGCAGATTTAGTTTTTATCATATTGGCAAATAAATTGGATAAAAATCAGATGTTCAGTAATACAGAGCTAAAGATAAGAGGCATTTTAACCCTCTACTCAATAAATACACCTTGCTACACCTTTGCAAACAGAGAAGACCAAGATCAGACAGCTCCTATAGGGTCTGTTCTGTTTGCTTATAGGATATAGACCTGTCCTGATCCTACAGTTTCTGCCATGGTCAAAACATTTCTGTGCCCATGTGCCATTATAACAATTAGTACTGATGGTGTCATCATTTCTTCAATAAATATTCATGGAGTAAAGGGTTAAAACATATGAAAAACATTTTTAATAGGTATTCAATAGAGTTTCCTTTCTATGGCGATTCTAATGAATACCAACAAGACGGTTTGGTTCCAATGTGATTCTAAAGAATACCAACAAGATGGTTTGGCTCTGATGGATTCTAATGAATACCAACAAGATGGTTTTTCTAATGAATACCGACAAGATGGTTTGGCTCTGATGGATTCTAATGAATACCAACAAGACGGTTTGGTTCTGATGGATTCTAATGAATTATGACCAACAAGATGGTTTGGCTCTGAAGGATTCTAATGAATACCAACAAGATGGTTTGGTTCCAATGCGATTTTAATGAATAGCAACAAGATGGTTTGGTTCCAATGCCATTCTAATGAACACAAACACGACGGTTTGGTTCCAATGCGATTCTAATGAATAGCAACAAGATGGTTTGGTTCCAATGCCATTCAAATGAATAGCAACAAGATGGTTTGGTTCCAAGGCGATTCTAATGAATAGCAACAAGATAGGGTTTGACTCCAAGGCAATTCCAATACTACCAAAATAGGGTTTGACTCCAAGGCAATTCCAAAACTACCAAGATAGGGTTTGACTCCAAGGCAATTCCAATACAATGTACACTACCAAGATAGGGTTTGACTCCAAGGCAATTCCAATACTACCAATATAGGGTTTGACTCCAAGGTAATTCCTATACTACCAAGATAGGGTTTGACTCAAAGGCCAAAATAGGGTTTGACTCCAAGGTAATTCCAATACTACCAACAAGATAGGGTTTGTCTCCAAGGCAATTCCAATACTACCAAGATAGGGTTTGACTCAAAGGCCAAAATAGGGTTAGACTCCAAGGTAATTCCAATACTAGCAACAAGATAGGGTTTGTCTCCAAGGCAATTCCAATACTAGCAAGATAGGGTTTGACTCCAAGGCAATTCTACTGAATACCAACAAGATAGGTTTTAGCTCAGAGGAGATTCTTATGAAATTCAGTGTGAGGAAGACAGTTTGGCTCCGATGCAATTCTGCTGAATACTAACAAGATAGGATTTGACTCAGCACATCAACACAGGAATGTTTGGCCCTAGCAGAAACTGTAGAGTCATATCTATATTACATCATATGCAAACAGAGCAGACCCTGATCAGACAGTTCTTACAGGAGCCATCTGATCTAGGTCTACTCTGTTTGCCCAAGCATTGAAAGGCATATTTATGTTGTAAAGGGACTAAAGTACTTTCTATAGCTCAGTAAACCATCATCATATTTTCTGGAACTGGATTCATTACATTCCCAGTATTCCTGTGGCAAGTTCATTAGCAGAACTTAGCATAACATGCATGTTAAAAATACAAACAGTACATAACATGTGCAAATGTAAATGGTACCAAGCTGACTGGGATTTGCTTATCATTTCGTATAATAGATGCATGCAGTAAAATTGCCCATTATCACTCACACTAAATGCTGGATAACCTTTACAAACAAGCTGGCACTCAGATATGGCTATACAAGTTATTCACATCTCATCAGGATCCAAACTGTATTGTATTTGAAGTGACACAGGGACAAGCTGTAATTGCTTACAGCATCTGCAATAAGTTAACCATTTCCTTCATATAAATGCCTTTTCACGCATTTGCAAACAGAGTAGACCCACATCAGATGGCTCCTGTAGGAGCCGTCTGATCAGGGTCTGCTGTTTGCTTACAGTATAATATAAATCTGATTCTACAGCTTCTGCTTGAACCAAAACGCCATGTGTTGAATCAGCTAATAAATATTCATAATGTTGTTATTTCTTACATATATATACTATCTAACCAAGGAAAGGGTTAACTCTGCATGGTCACAGTTTCAAATTTGTGACCACACCCATGCAAACAGTTTGGATCCAGATGGGATACCCGGATTGCTTGACATATCATCAGGATCCAACCTCTTTAACAATCTGGTTAGAAAATCAAGAAAAAAATTAATTTTGAAAATAGCAGCAAACAAAAACTTCTGCAGACCAAAATTATTTAGCATAACTCTTTACCTTATTAATATTAAAAACATTTATACAAGAATTGATCGCGTCTTGAGTATTCATTACCCGATTCTTTAGAATTTCACCAATGGACAAAGGCATTTTTATCCACAGCAGAAACTGTAGAAATAAATCTATCTATATATTTTTCCTACAGAAAAGGGGCTCTATCAGATAATTTAACCCATTCCCTCATATTGATGATTGAATCAGATGGTTTCAAAACTACTTACCGGTAATTCTAAAAAAAATTCCTTTTTTCTAGTAGGTTCTCCTTTTCAGTAGATTTATTTAAAGAGGTTGTGTCAAAAAATAGCCTGTAAGGGAATGGATTAAACCCTTTACACCAAAAATACGCCTTTCTAGGTCTTTGCAAACAGAGAAGACCCAGATCAGATGGCTCCTATCTGATCAGGGTCTGCTCTATTTGCTTATAACATAATATAAATATGATTCTACAGTTTCTGCCATGACCAAATTTTCCTGTAATTATGTGCTATTATAACAATCTAATTAATATTCATGATATCAATTTTTTTACACGAATATTCATGGCATAAAGAGTTAACTCTGTCTAAACTGTTCCTAACTCAGTTTGAACATACATTTGCAAGCATAGCTGTACTGTAACACAAACAATGTACAGTAAAACCTCACTCTAAACTGGACATTTAATTTAGTATAAATAGCGGTCATGGAGACAGATGGCAGCTTAATACAGGGTGAAAGTCATGCAGAAAGCTCCTCTAGGAGCTTTCTGCATGACTTTCACCCTGCATTAAGCAGCCATGCACCTGCCTAAAAGTATCTAAATTCTTCTGTACAAAAATTCCCATTTAGAGGGGGTTTACCATACCATGTTAAGTCAATGCGACAGATTTACATATAAAAATTTTATGTCATAATTATACCTCCTCTATATTCGGTTCCTCTGATTTTTCCTCAGACCCACCCTCTTTTGCCCCTACATCCTCTACCTTCACTGTGACCTCTTCACCTTCACTCTTGGGCTCTGGGGGAGACTTTTCCCCAGAGTCCTGTATTTCAGGCTCAGGCTTTGAGGGCAGCTGCTCCACTGAGGTCTCAGTCTTGGGCTGTGTGGGCAATTGTTCCCCTGAGCCCTCAGCTTTAGGCTGAGCTTCCTGACATTTCTCTTCTGGAGTTTTGGGTGGGGATACTGACTCTTGTGGAGTATCCCCAAGTTTAAACTTTCGGGTAAACTTATTTCCCATAACTACACTTGCACAAATTGATTATATTACCTGCTTAAAACTAAAATAGTTAAATCAAATTGCACATATGTAAATCCTCACTGATATACAATGACAGCCAATATATACCAAAATTTCTTCCTAGACACTCCACACTTTAAATCCTCATAAATATCTCGCAACTGTGATTGTTTTTTCAGACCAACCAGTTGCTTAATGATAACTGAATCTGAACACACACACACGTAAAGAATTCCAAAACTTCTCACTGTTTTCCCCTCATGAAATACAGCGAGTGAGCATTTATGCTTATTTTCTCTAGGCTACAGGGAAAAAACGAGCTGAATTAAATCACATGGAGCTATTTTTCCCAATAATATATCACACTTCAACTATTATCCCTCAGCCTCTTAGGTTAACACCATTCATATCACATTGACACAGTATGCCGCACCACAACCAGTTTTAGCTCCCACTCGCTCCACAACAGACACTGATGCCCATGCAGTTTCACACTCCACTCCACATGACTGACGACAATACTGCCAGGAGCAAACTATCAACGCTTTCCCATCTCCCTTCTGACAGGTTTGCTGGCTAACTAAATACAACACTACAGTATCTGGTACAACTACTGCTATAACACACAGCCTCCCCTCCCCTTCATCCCTACACTGCCTCAGCAATTTCTCGACCTTTAACGATAACACAACTCTTTACTCCATGAATATTAATGTAAGAAATAATGAGGTCATGAACATTAATTAGATTCATTTTTTAACTGGCTTATGAATAAAGGAAATTTTGGAAACGGTACAGTCAAAACTATATTTCTTCAAACAGAGCAAACCCTGATCAGACGGCTCCTGTAGAATCTGGATATACTCTGTTTGCAAAGGTGTATTTATGGAGGAAAGGGTTAACTCTTTGCACAATAAGTTAAATTGTTGTCTGCTAAAATTATTGTCTGCTACAATTCTCAAGTGTCCAATATTTAATCAGGGTGACAAACAATTTGAATCCTGATGAGCTGTCCAGTAGGAGCCATCTGATCAGGGTCTGCTCTGTTTCTTTCCCATTCTATGTTTATTCCAAATTTCAATATCTACTGATTATTCATGGATAAAAAAGTTGTAATGAAATATGGAAGGGGGAACAATGTAGTCATTTTAGAAAGTAAGGAGACAGATCGATCTTTTAAATTCCATTAGCAAATAGAGCAGACCCTGATCAGATGACTCCTATAGGAGCTGTCTGATCTGGATCTACTCTGTTTGCAGATGCGTGAAAACATGTTTTTATGAAGGAAAGGGTTAATATTCATGGTGTCAATTATTTTTTAAAAGAATATTCATGGAGTACTGTAAAGAGTTAAAATAAAAAGTTCTCTCATTTCTTTGCAGAGTGTCAAGTGTCAAACATTTTGGATCCAGATGTGATGCCGCATTATACGACCTCTCATTTGGATCCAAACTATCTGCATTCAAGAGATAACAATAAAACCAAACATCATGATCCTGCTTAAAGCCTGACCTAACTCATATTTGCAAAATGCTTGGATGAAGATGAGATGCCTTAGTAACTGGCCGTCTCATCAGGATCCAAGCTGTTTTGACACTCTGTCAAAAAAAATTCTCAAAAGTAACAAATCGAAAGTATGTGAAATTGTAACAGAGCGGAGTTTAGCATGTTTTCATGCCTTTGCAAACAGAGTATCATACCCACTAGTTTCTACTAAAACCAACAAATTATGTGTACAAAAATTACGCCAAATTTTCAGCTAATGAATATTAAGGTAACATTCAGCTTAGGAATATTCATGACGTTACTATTTCTTACATGAATATTCAACAGGGAAACTATTTAGCAGATAACATTTTTACAGCAGACTAGGGGCTAACATTTTTACAGCAGGCTAGGGGCTAACATTTTTACAGCAGGCTAGGGGCTAATTTTCCATGAGTTTTTGAATGATTGCAATTAACCTCTATTTGAACAACAAAGTAACAAAACAAAATAATCAAGGTTCGTTTTAATTTTTATCTTGACACGCAAATTGTCCCCATGGTCTTTCCAGCAAAAAATAATTCATCAGTAAGCTATACCATCACCAAGCATAGAGTGCCCTGGATAATGATATAATTCACCCTCTGAATGTGGAGAAACTCCTAAACAGTGTAGACCCTGATCTGAGGACTTCTTGGAGCCCTTTGATCAGGGTCTGAACTGTCAAAATCCTCTAGCAACTTTAACCCTTTCCTCCATAAATACATCTTTCTACGCCTCTGTAATAGTCACTTTATGAAACCATTGTGATAAATCACAATGGTTTCAAATCTACTCCTTTTTAGACTCTAATTAATGCTCCTTTTCGGTAGATTTATTCAAAGAGGTTGCATCTAAAAATAGCCTATGAGGTAATGGGTTAACCCTTTCATACTGAATGGATTCTGTTGTCAACCCAGGTGTACTTCACAGTTACCCCTTTTTACACCAGACCAGATCAAACAGCTCCGAAAGGCGCAGTCTGATCAGGGTCTGCTCTGTTTGCTTTATGAAATAATATAAATCTAATCCTACATTTTTTTTGTATGTTACTATTCATACGTTTGAATGAAAATGCATCTAATTAATATTCATGATATAATTATTTCTGACATAAATATTCATGGAGTAATTAGGGTTAAGTCTTGCATGCTCCCTTTTACTCTTTGTATACTACCTTAGATCAGGATGAGCCACTGGGGGAGACTGCTGTATTTGTAATAGACTATTCCTTACAAAGTAATTTACTCAATGTACTCATTTATGGATAAGTCAACAAACATAATTATCGTATTATCTGTAATAAATGCTCTCAGTGGTGTATCATGTTTTAAAAGGAGCTTCTTGCATTTTGTAAACAGGTGGTTGCTTAATGTAGAATAAAAGCAGTGCAGACATTTCCTAGGGAATACACTAGAACCTGTCCAAAGTCGCTATTAATTTATTTAACACAGCAGTCTTAAAATGGAGGTGAATACTTAATGCAGGGCAAAGGTTACAATGCAAAAGGCTCCTATAGGAGCTTTCTGCTTTACTTTTGACCTGCATTAAGCTACCACCTGTCTTACAGACCCATAATTAGACCTCTTTTCGATGGCTACTTAAGACAGGTCCTATTGTATTGACCAATGATACTGGTTTCATGGTTGCAGCTGAGCAATTTACCATGCATTCAACCCCTTCAATCAACACTAAGTATCTTCGTCTAGCTAGCTGCAAACATTGTTTGTCTGCTTCTATTCTTTGAGAAAATATTTCCAGTTGATCAGAATGTCAAACACTTTGGTCCCTGGTGAGAGAGGCGAGTTGCTGTCTGTAGAGATTGCTTACACTCTATTTACCCTAAGTATTCAGACATCCAATCTCTCCACCAGCTCGTAAATAACTTTAATTTTGCACCATTTTTTAATTTTGCAACTTTAAATAAGACTGATTCAATAGCAAATAGTGTAGATCCTGATCAAACTGCTCCTGAAGGAGCAGTTTGATCTGGGTCTTCACTATTTGCCTAATTTTGTCTATCCGAAAACTAATGGTAATTTGGGTATATTCATCCATAATGCAGAATTTGAGTCAATAAAAGACCTGACCCAGACTACTGTTGTAGTTTTAAAGAAAGATAACTTTGATCATACAGTGCATAGTAGCAACTGAGCAATTACTAGCCTTGAACTTCTAACTGCACACTAAGTAATTGTCAGATTAATAGATACAGGTGCATACTCAAATACTAAAATTGTCCTTTCTCAACCCAAACCCTATGTGTTGACCACTCTTTAGAATCATCTCGAAGAGTCTGATTCTAAAGAATGGCCACAACATAGGGTTTGGTGGAAAGCTAAAAAAGTTATTCTTAAAAAATGTTTTAATTAATGCATCTTATATATAGACCTCTGAAATGGTTGTCTGCAAAATCATCATCTGCAAAAACACTGTTGTCTGCAATAGATTTTTCATCTGCTAAAACATCATTGCCTACCTCAATTTTTCTTCATATAAACACCTTTTCACGCCTTTGCAAACAGAGTAGACCCAAATGGGATGATTCCTACAGGAGCTGTCTGGTCTGGGTCTACTCTGGTGTAACAGAGTTGCAAAGGCAGGAAACTGCTTTTATATAAGGGAAAAGGTTAAACATATTTTCAAGATAAGCTCCTTTAATTCTCCACCAATCCAATATGTTGTGACACTTTTCAGAATAGTCTCAATGATAGGATTCAAACAACTGGTAATAATAAAGGGCTTTGTGGAGAAATGTCGATTTAAGTATGTGAAATACCCCACCCTTATCTAGATGACTCCAACAGCTTCACAGTAAGTCCTAGTGTTGATTTGAAATGATGGGCACATTCTGATCAACACTTTGAATAGAGTTAATTACATGGTTAATTCATTTCCATCCTTCTGGACTACTATTAAAGAGCTTTCATACTAATGATTGCCTATATCCTAGTAATTACCCTACGTATTCCCAAAACATTGGCTAATTAGTGCAGACCCAGATCAAACTGATCCTGATTTAAGAGGAGTTTGATCTGAGGGTATTTACTATTTGCTGCTACATATAATTATGTCAGTATCAAAATGATGCTAATTTAAACTACTGAGCTGTACATGTTGGTGGAGGGGAAGAATGATGTTTAATTTTAACCCATTCCCGCATATAGACGCCTTTTGACGCCTCTGTAAAAGTCACTTTGTGAAACCATTGTGATAAATAGAGCATTTGCTCCATAGGAGTGAATGCTCTATTTATCACAATGGTTTCAACACTACACAATTCTAAAATTTTCCTTTTTAGTAGTAAATGCTCCTTTTCGGTAGATTTGTTCAAAGAGGTTGGATCTAAAAATAGCCTATACGGGAAAGGGTTAAATACTATAGGTAATAGGAGCAGTCTGATCTGGGTCTGCACTATTTGTTACTTTGTCAGTCTAGTTTAAAGTTATCAAAATGGTGCCAATTCTAAACTATTCAGCTGTACATGCTGGTGGAGGGGAGAGACTGGTGTTCAAATACTTTAGGTAATTATTGTATTGGATGTAACTGAATCTCTAGTCTAATCTAATTCCCATAATGAAGAGATGAATGATGAACTAGGTCCAATATAATATAATTAGCCACTGAAATCTGAACATGGTTCTAAGTAATTCCTAATGAGGGGTTGAAAAATGACTGTTTAGTCACGTCTCCCAGCGCTTAGCATGCCAACCGCGACATGACTTGCATCTGCATTCAGACTGGATCTAGATCCGATGTCAAGTAACTCTTATCGATTAGGATCCAAACTGTTTGACACATGTGTAATTAGTTTCTAAAAAACTTGAATGAATCAGATTTAAGTAAAAGTCGTTTCATTCAGAATTAATTTGAGCAGACCTTATTTATCTATGTACAGTGGGACAAAGGGTTAGATATTTTCTTAGACAAATGAGAACCATCATTGCTTAACCCCTTACTCGATCCATGGATACGCTTTTCTACGCCTTTGCAAACAGAGTAGACTCAGACCAATCGGCTCCTATAGGGACTTCTATAGGGGCCGTCTGATCAGGGTCTGCTCTGTTTGCTTATGATATAATATAGATATGATTCTACAGTTTCTCTCAGGTTAAAAAATTCCATGTGTTATTAAAACAAATTAATATTATTAATATTCATGATGTCATTATTTCTTACATGAATATTCAAGGAGGAAAGCGTTAAAGGAGCTTTTCACATGTACTTTTCAGAGTGGAATAACTACCGTATCCGCATGAATATAAATCGCAAAGATGTATAAAACGCACCCTTAGTTTCAAGGGAAATCTGGAGGGAAAATGCTTACATGTGTAAATAAGTCGTATCTTAAAATATTGACCCAAAACACAGCATATATCCATTTTCCTGTGTGCAGAATATTTACGAAAGATTCATTCAATGTGGTGTTTGTGTAACGCTACTTGCCACATATGCACATAATAGGACTAGTAAATTTTAATGTGTATCGATGTGGGTACAATAAAGATTTGGAAATTTCAGTATTTGTTATGATTTTATGTTTGTATGACAGCATACATATATATGCCACATAAAACTTTTAAAGTATGTGTGTAAAGTCAAGATTTTGAAAATACTTCCATACCGTGTCGGGCGTATCAAATTCACCACTCTAGGCAACATTTGTAGACAAGCTGATAAGCTCAGGTCTAATTAACGGGTAATCCACATGTGTAGAGATTGACAGTAATCCACAAGCCTGTCAGACCACAATCTTTTGTTAAAAAGTCATAAACCGATAGATAACGTGACCATTAGCGTGTTAGTGTGATAGTGTGTTAAAACAACAATCTCATTGCAGGAAAATATTTTTGGATCAAGTTCATTAGCATATAAGCCCCGCCCTCCTCATTAGAATTTCAGTGGATACCATAGCCCAGCACTTAACCTTTTCCCTATATGAACGTTACACTTTCCTAAATGAATAAACTGTTCGTGCACAAATGAAACAAGTTAATAATTTTTGTACTGTGTCCAGTATTCACATATAAAATGCATATAAAGCACGGACTTTCTTTTCAGGTAAGTTTAAAACACTCAGATAACACTTTATTGTAAATAATAATCTATTATGGAAGTTCTGCAAGAGTTACGCAACTTGATACAAGATGGCGGACTCGAGTCGGAAGATTCGATAGATGCCGTGGTAAATTTCATTTTTACTCGAGAATAATATATTTTTTTGCAATTCTGTGTATACGACGCACCCATCCTATTGAGTATCGAAACCTTGGGAAAAAACTGCGTCTTATATTCATGCGGATACGGTACCCATCATTGGTAACCCTTTACACATTGAATATTTATGTAGGAAATAATGACACCATAAATATTAATTAAGATTAATTTGTTATAATAATACATTGATAGGAAGTTTAGGCCACAGCAGCAACTGTAGAATCATATCTATATTATTACATAAGCAAACAGATTAGACTCTGATCAGACGGCTCCTACAGGAGTTGCACACGCAATTATTTTGTTCACTGTAAACAAGAGGGCCATGATGACCTAAAGATGATGTTATGTGCCAAAGATGAAAGCTGAGAACCCTGTAGATTCAGGGAAGAAGATTTCTAAAGGTTCAAATTGTTGACGACTGACGACGCACTATGGACATCTGGCATCACAAAAGCTCACCCTGAGCTAAAAAGGTTGGAGTAAAAATTAAATTCTTTATGATCGTCTTCACATCAAGTTTGTTGGGGAGTTCGGACTCACAAGATTTTTTCACAAAATCTTAGTGAAAAAAATTCAAAGTCTCACAACTCTGAATTAAAATTCCATTCTTTACCAGCTGCTGAGCATCTTCACATCAACTGTGTTCATCTGTGTAAGTACTGTGGTAAATCTTCCAATTGGTTTATGAGGAGTTAGACAAAAGAATGGTTTGGGGCATAACAAACGAAACAAAGCTTCTAATATGACTAAAGTAAATAGTTGTATGCTGCATGATGATATACTTGCATATATTACTGCTAGAACCGTCTAGCAGTGTCATACATTTTACATGAGTTCTCGTCACTCTGCAACATCTGTAGTTGTCAATGAATTATTAGCCATCAGACCAACAGGCAGTTCTTAGCATGCTCCACAATAAAATTATTGTCATATGGCAAAAGTCTGTATTTCCAACGAAATTTCTTTTTTACAAGAATATAAAATGAAAATAGTTCGGATCCTGACAAGACAATGAGTTACTGTGACATCACATTTGGTTCCTTACTGTTTGCACCCACCCCACTCTTATCCAGAGAAAGGTAAGAGTATTATTCATAAACCGTTGCCAGCTTTTAATGTATGTTACACCAACAAATAAGAATGACACTAGCAGCTGTTGCATTTATTGACAAATTCCAGATCATGTCAGTCGGACAGGGGAAAATATGGACAAATTATTCTACACCATTATCCAAGGGGACTATTCACATATTATGATGTATAAAATTCCAATATAGTGTATTCTCTCTAATAACCCCACCCTTCTAATCAATGTCCCCTTACTTTAAATATGTGGTAGTTAACTGCAGGATTTAGATTTGGGTTTCTACTGTTTGCAAACTTTAATCTTTGCCATGGCTTGCTGAAATGATGCCTGATAAAATTAAAATATGTTCCAATTTTAACTAATCTACAATTCGTTCAAACTTTTTGCAAAACAACAGACAGAATGTCAACTAGCTTGGTTTCTATTAACACTTTCCCTGTTCTATGTTTATTCCAAGTTTTAATACCTACTGAATATTCATGGCCAAATTATTCATGTACAAAACAGTAATAACGAAATTATGGAAGGTGTAAAATTGTAGCCATTTTAGAAATTAAGAAACTGATCTTTCAAATTCCATTAGCAAACAGCAGACTCAGATCAGATGGCTGCTATAGGAGCCATCTGATCTGAGTCTACTCTGTTTGCAACTGCATGAAAACGCGTTTATAATAAGGAATTAGGGTTAAAACCGTGAGTTACTTGGTGTCATCCAAGACGAATTCAAATGCCAGTCAAGTCAAACTTAGCAAGATAACGGTTAATAGAACACATATGGTAATCAGTAAGTGCAGTTTATTATAGCCCTTCACAGCGGAATCTGTCTTAACCGTTTCCTCCATAAATACTCCTTTCTACGCCCCTGTAATAACCACTTCTTGAAACCATTGTGATAAATAGAGCATTTCGAGGGCTTGGTGCAAAACCACCAAGCCCTCGATTTGCTCCTATAGGATGCTCTATTTATTACAATGGTTTCAAATGGTTTGAAACTACAAAATTCTAAAATTTTACTTTTCTCTAGTAAAGGCTCCTTTTGGGTAGATACATTCAAAGAGGTTGGGTCTAAAAATAGTCTATGGAGGAAAGGGTTAAGCGGCCATGCACTTTTTGAACATAAGAGTCTTATAAAGCAGATGGTTGCTTCATGCAGGGCAAAGGTAATGCAGAACACTCCTATAGGAGCTTTCTGCTTTACAGCGTAATCTGTCTTAAGCGGCCATTCATTTATTGAACATAAGAGTCTTATAAAGCAGGTGGTTGCTTAATGCAGGGCAAGAGTAATTAAAAACACTCCTATAAGAGCTTTCTGCACTACTTTTGACTTGCATTAAGCTACCACCTACCTTACAGAGCCTTAATGAGACCTCTTTTTGATGGCCGCATTAGACAGGTTCTACTGTAGTACTCTAAGAATATTCTTTAAGAAATAATGACATCATGAATATTAATTAGATTAATTGTTGTAATAGCACATGGACACATGACTTTTTGGCAATGGAAAAAAGTGTAGAATCATATTATCTATATTATCAAAAGCAAACAGAGCAGACCCTGATCAGACAACTCCTACAGAAGCCATCTGATCTGGGTCTTCTCTGTTTGCAAAGGTGTATTTATGGAGTAAAGGCTTTTAACCACATGTGAATAACATTACCAAGGCCAAGATCAATCACCTGATCATTGTCTTATAAACATGTTTATTGGTTTTTCCACCTACAATCTTGTCAAAGCCATCTTAGATTAAACAGAACCTTAATTGTATTCCACCTCTATTTAACATTCAAAAACCTTTAACTACAGTAAAACCCCGCTAATGCGACCACTTAAAATAGGTATAATTCTTGGTGTTAGATGCAGGTGGTAGCTTAATGCAGGACAAAAGTAATACAGAAAGCTCCTAGAGGATCTTTCTGTATTACTTTTGCACTGCATTAAGCAACCACCTGCTTATAAAGACACCCATGTTTATTCATTAAGTGGTAGCATTAGAGGGGTTCTACTGTACTGCTATTTGTTTTGTGGGAGGACAAAAATATAACTCCCTCGAAATAGGTTATTAGTATTATAATATCATTTCCAAGGAATGACAAAGTCAACAGGTTGTATTTCTTCTGTAGCATGTTTACCCTTTCTCTGTTTAATACTCATGTAAGAAATAATGATATCATGAGTATCTATTGGCTCAATCTTTATAACCGCATAATTATATACACATGATTTTGCTGCTATTGGTAAAATCCGTAGAGTCAAATATATGATAATTTCATGAACAAACAGAGCAGACCGTGATCAAATGGCTCCTATGGGAGCCGTCTGATCTGTGAGCTCACTCTGTTTGCAAAGGCGTGAAAAAATGTTTATCTGAAGAAAAGGGTTAAGCCATTTTTCAATTGACTGTAAGCAGCATGAAATGAAAGTGCTAGAAGCCTTGAATGACAAACATTGTTTGCAATGTCAGTTAACCCATTCCCTCATATTGACCACTTTTGACGACTCTGTATTAAGTCACTTTGTGAAACCATTGTGATAAATAGAGCATTTGCTCCTATAGGAGCAAATGCTCTATTTATCACAATGGTTTCAATTTATTACAAAATTCTAAAAATTCTTCTCTAGTTATAATGCTCCTTTTTGGTAGATTTATTCAAAGAGGCTGGATCTGAAAATAGCCTATGAGGGAATGGGTTAATGGTTCTTTCCATGCATTCAAATGTTAAGTCAGAAGCAGATACTGATCAATGATTCTGTACCAATCTAATCAACCTGCTATTCAGCTTAAACCTTTGAATGCCAAACACATATGTACTGGTATTTACAAACAGTGTAGACCCAGATCAGAGGGCTCCCTGAGGAGTCCTCCGACCTGGATCTGCACAGTGTTCGTCATTCAAAATCCTCTATAAAGTTTAAGCCTTTCATACTGTCTGGACTCGGTAGTTAAACACTGATGGGCTTTATTATCCACTTTGAAAATTCAGCTTTGTAAAGGTTATAACCTTAAACATCAAATATTTCTCCTAAAAAATGACTCTAAATCATTTACTACTGTGAGAAAAAATATCAATCTATGGTGTTACATTTTCAAATTCAAACATTATGCTAAGTGTAAACCAAGCAGCATGACATTATTCCTACATCGATCTGCTTCCAAACTTTTGTATTCCGGAACCTTGTTACGATGGTCTTAGCTCTGTCAATGCTGAATGTTCATAGTAAAAAAGCCCATCAGTGTTCTAACACTTGAGTCATTTCAGTATGAAAGGCTTAAACTTGGTAGAGATCTATTTTGTATGACAAACAATGCAGTCCCAGAGGAGCCCTCTGATGTGGGTCTTCACTGTTTGCAAATGCAAGCGCATGCGTGTCTCGCATTCAAAGGGTCAGTCTACAGGCTGCCACACTGAGATATACACAAAAGGAATCAATAGCTGCAGTGCAAGACACACAATCCTATTACCAAGACATTCATGCTTGGTAATCTCATAAGCTATGTCCATTATGACAGGCTTTATTTTACCCTTTCAATGTGGGGTACTAGTTGACCCTTTACTCCATAAATATGTCTTTAATCCATTACCTCAAAAGTTACTTTTTGAATAAATCTACCGAAAAGGAGCATTTACTAGAGAAAAGGAATTTTTTTTAGAATTGTGTAGTTGGTAAACCATTATGATAAATAGAGAATTTGCTCCTATGGATTAAATGCTCTATTTATCACAATGGTTTCTAACAGTGACAGTTTTACAGAGGCGTCAAAAGGTGTCAATGTGAGGGAATAGGTTATTCCTTACTCGTTCAATATTCACGCAAGAAATAATGACATCATAATTATTTATAACCTGATTTTTTTATAATGTATATTTTCAAGGGGACTGTTTGCTTTGACAAAAAAAGAGAGAGTAAAATCAGATCAATATACATGTATCATGTCACAAGCAAACAGAGCAGTCACCCTGATCAAACAGCTCCGTCTATTCTGGCTCTACTCTGTATGCAAATGCGTGAAAAGGGAAAGGGTTAAACAACTTTGTAAACTGAGTAGACACAGATCAGAAGACTCTAATAGAAACCGTCTGATCAGGGTCTGCTGTTTGCTTACTGCATTATATAGATCTGATTCTAGTTACTGCCATGGGCAAAATTTTCTGTGCTCATGATTCATTACAAAACAAGAGCCGCGTGCAGCGCCAACGCTCGTCTGATTTGGTGCTTGTCCAGCTAAATTAAACATTTTTGAAAAATATAAAGGGCCACAACTCAAAAAAAATTTAAATCAAGAGTTATGGTTCTTATGTAGGGGCCTTCCCCTTAATGAGATCTACTAACCTATAAAGTTTCATATTGATACCTCTTATACTTTTCGAGTAATGAGCTACTTTAAAGTTTTTGCAGGCCGCCGCCGACCTGAGTGATCACAATAGCTCGACTTTTCTTCGAAACAGACGAGCTAACGAATTATTGTGTTCAAAGCAATTCTACTAAGTACTAACATGATCAACAAGTCATTTAGACTTAAATTTGGCGGTTACTCTGGGTCCAATATATTTGCTAACTGTGAAAACTGCCTTAGCCGTTTGATGTGGGAAATTAGCGCACTGACATTTGCAAACAATGTAGACACAAATCAGAAGCTCTCAGATCAGGGTCTGCAATATCTGTCATTCAAAATCATCTAGCAAATGTCGGACTTCACAGTGAATGAATGCTTAGTTGTTAACCCTTTACCCCAATAAGCTCTAGGAGTAGGATATGGGTCTGCTCTGTTCGTAAAATATCTTGGACCTGAATTTATACCATTTGGCATATCTATTCACTTAATAATATGTTAATTTATGTTCATAATGGCTGGAGTCTGCCATGAATATTTATGGAGTAATTAAAGGGTTTATCTTTTACTCCATAAATATGCCTTGGCAAACAGAGTAGACTCAGAACAGACGGCTCCTGTAGGAGCCATCTTGTCAGAGTATATTCTGTTTGCTTACGGCATAATCTAGATTTGATTCTACAGTTTCTGTCATGGCCAAAAATTCCTGTGTCTATGTGCTATCATAATTAATCTAATTAATATTCATGATGTAATTATTTCCTACCTGAATATTCATGGAGTAAAGGGTTAAATGATAATGGACCATTCCACTTTAAAATTTCCTCATTCAATAGGTTAAACTTCCATATGGTGAGACTGTATGAGTATGGGCAGTACTTTTATTATACAAACTGTTCATTTAGGAAGCAATTATTGGATTCATCTTCAGATACCACTCTGATGTCCACTGTTACTTCCCACCAGTTCCGACTTCAATCAATATATATACCAATCACAATTCCAACCTCCCGTGGCAAAAAGTCTTATCTGCAACACTATGGGTGATGACAATGATAGCAATATGAAATTATAACAACTGCTCCTGGTTACCAGGTGATTTCTGATCAATATCTGTGACCGCAGCAGTAACTGACAAATATCGCCATAATTGGTTTCCTGCCTAAGTGTCATCATTGGTAATTACAACAGTATTCACTGATGGTCAAAGCAAAGTATTCACCTTTCGGCCCTGTGTTAACTGTTTGCACCCTTCATAATTATTGTCTACAAAACTGTTTCCTGTGATAATTCTAAAGGTGACTTGGCAACACCATGAAAACAATTTTTCCCCAATATTTAACACTAAGCCCAAACCTCCAAATGCTTCTTCTCCATGCAAGCCATCTGTAATTGTCATGTCTTTCCAACAAAAGTTTTTGTCTAGAAAATGATATGTCTGTCGCCTGCCCACCAACACCCAAATCTAATAACCATATCAAACAAGAGTGTTTGGACCTGCTCACAGAAAATCAGAACAAAGGGGATTATAACTCAACAAGAGATGTCACAGTCACGTGACAAATGCCCCCAAAATTATACCCTGTGACCTTGACCTTTGACCCATGGACCAGGGAGTTGACACATCGTCTTTGTGTGGTGAACATTTGTGCCAGGTTCCTTTGAAATCCATTCACAGATAAACAAGTAATTGTACCCTGTGATCTTGACCTTTGACATATGGACCAGCGAGTTGAAAGCGACACATCATCTTTTGTGTGGTGAACATTTGTGCCAAATTATATTGAAATCCATTGATACATAAAGAAGTTACAGACCGGACACGAAATTTGTGACAAAGTAATTGTACCCTGTGACCTTGACCTTTGACCTATGGACCTGGGAGTTGAAAGCGACACATCGTCTTAGTGTGTTTAACATCTGTGCAAAATTATATTGAAATCCATTGATAGATAAAGAAGTTACAGGCAAAACACAAAATTTGTTACAAAGTAATTGTACCCTGTGACCTTGACCTTTGACCCATTGACCTGGGAGTTGAACGCGACACATTGTCTTTGTGTGGTGAACATTTGTGGCAAGTTATATTGAAATCCATTGATAGATGAAGAAGTTACAGACCGGACACGAAATTTGTGACAAAGTAATTGTACCCTGTGACCTTGACCTTTGACCCATGGACCAGGGAGTTGAACGCGACACATCGTCTTTGTGTGGTGAACATTTGTGCCAAGTTATATTGAAATCCATTGATAGATGAAGAAGTTACAGACCGGACACGAAATTTGTGACAACGTAAATGTACCCTGTGACCTTGACCTTTGACCCATGGACCTGGGAGTTGACCCCGACACATCGTCTTTGTGTGGTGAAGATTTGTGGCAAGTTATATTGAAATCCATTGATAGATGAAGAAGTTACAGACCGGACACGAACTTTGTGACAAAGTAATTGTACCCTGTGACCTTGACCTTTGACCCATGGACCTGGAAGTTGAACGCGACACATCGTCTCTGTCTGGTGAACATTTGTGGCAAGTTATATTGAAATCCATTGATAGATGAAGAAGTTACAGGCCGGACACGAAATTTGTAACAAAGTAATTGTACCCTGTGACCTTGACCTTTGACCCATGGACCTGGGAGTTGAACGCGACACATCGTCTTTGTGTGGTGAACATTTGTGCCAAGTTATATTGAAATCCATTGACAGATGAAGAAGTTACAGACCGGACACGAAATTTGTGACAAAGTAATTGTACCCTGTGACCTTGACCTTTGACCCATTGACCTGGGAGTTGAACGCGACACATCGTCTCTGTCTGGTGAACATTTGTGGTAAGTTATATTGAAATCTATTGATAGATGAAGAAGTTACAGACCGGACACGAATTCCGGACGGAAGGACAGACGGTAGGACGGACAGACGGACAGACGGACGGACGGACAGACGGACGGACGGACAGACGGACAGACGGACAGACGGAAGGACGGACAATGCGATTACTATATGCCCGCCTTTGGGGGCATAAAAAGTATTGCATGCAGAGTGTCATGAACCTTAGTTACATCAATGGTCCTCAATGAGAGGAAGACACAATGTGAAGTTTGAAAGCTCTATAATGATTAGTTCAGAAATGACGGTCAAAAAGAGAAAGAGTGATGGACAGACAGTCACAGACAAACGGATGGACCAGAGGGACCAGACCGGACGGACAGGCAGACAGACCGACAGACAAACGATGAAAAAGTGATCCCTAAGTGACACACTGCCTCTAGGCAGGTGACACAAAAATTAGGTAATTTTTTTCCATTTCTCAAAGTGACAAGCAAGGTACATTGTAGATCTAGGCCTGGGCCCTCTTTCAACTATCCCCATCTTTGTATTTATGAACTGTAAATCTTTCCACTTTTTCAATATATATATATGTACAATGAAATCATTCAATTTGGTCAGATGAAACAACTTGAGCGTCAGATTCAGATCAAAACTTTTTTACTAACATGTCAGGGTTCACACCCGGCTATAAGACAACTTACAGGAGCTGGTGATGCAGAGATGTTCCGAATTTCATCATCAGAG
The DNA here is from genome assembly GCA_963576725.1 of Azorinus chamasolen. Classification (NCBI taxonomy): domain Eukaryota; kingdom Metazoa; phylum Mollusca; class Bivalvia; order Cardiida; family Solecurtidae; genus Azorinus; species Azorinus chamasolen. The sequence continues at coordinate 68,731,330 of OY755236.1, read as the reverse complement.
TCCTCATCCTCGAGTTTCTGTGGTGCTGGCGTGTTCCTCACACTTAGTAGCGTCAACTCTCGTACATACTAAAGAGCACATTGTTACATGTACAGTTTGCTTGCATTGATGCTTACTAGTTAATCCTTTACCTTAACCCTTTACTCCATGAATGTGTATGTAGGAAATAATAACATCATGAATATTAATTAAGATTAATTTTTAAAATCGTATGTATATTAACACATGACATTATTGCCAAAGCAGAAACTGTAACATATTATGCCATAAGCAAACAGAGCAGACCCTGATCAGACAACTCCTATTGGAGCCGCCTGACTAGGGCCTGCTCTGTTTGCAAAGGCGTAGAAAGGCATAGGGTCAAAGCGAAGAATGTGTGAAAACTTAGCAAACAGTGCAGACTCAGATCAGAAACCACTACTGCAGTTGATATCTACACTATTTACCATAAGAAACTCAAACTTTTCAAACACTGTATGGTGTTTATTTTTTAGCCCTTTACACTATGATCAATTCTTCTAATGATATGTGAACACAGGAATTTAAATTTTGGCCATGGCAGAGACTGTAGAATCAGATATATATTTTTTTCATAAGCAAAAAAAACAAGAGGGTCGTTACGGGTGACAAATGCCCCCAAAGTGTTTGACACCGAAATGCATTTTGGTGGAAAAACAATACAATGTAATGCAGGTGTAACATGAAATTTTGATGCTGTTAAAAATGACACAGGAGTCAGTTCTTAACATTAGAAACAGAACCTTTGACGATTATGATAGCTAAGAAAAGAGCCAAGCGTCAAAACTTAGTTAAAAAGGACCCTAAGTCATTCTCAACGTTAAAAAGGACCCTGGGTTGATTGTCAACGTTTAAGGTATAGGAGATATGCTCTGGACAAGCTTTTTGTATCTGGTAAGATATAGGAGATATGCTCCGGACTGTAAAATTGAGGTCAAAGGTCAAGGTCAAGGTCAGTGATCTGAAAATGGTACATGACTCTCCCCCATCCCAAGATGAACTCACAAACCAAATTTGGATTCCGTAGCTGGTAAGGTATAGGAGAAATGCTCCAGACAAGCTTTGTGTAAAATGTAGGTCAAAGGTCAAGGTCACAGTGACCTGAAAATGGTACGCGACACTCCGCCATCCCAAGATAAACTCACACATTAAATTTGGAATCCATAGCTGGTAAGGTATAAGCGATATTCTCTGGACAACCTTTTTTGTAAAATCGAGGTTGAAGGTCAAGGTCAAGGTCACAGTGACCTGAAAATGGTACGCGACACTCCGCCATCTGAAGGTGATCTCACAAACCAAATTTGGAATCCGTATCTGGTAAGGTATAGGAGATATGCTCTGGACAAACTTTTTGTAAAATCGGTCAAGGTCAAGGTTAAGGTCATAGTGACCTGGAACTGGTACATGACATTCCGCCATCCCAAGATGAACTCAAACACCAAATTTGGAATCTGTAGCTGGTAAGGTAAAGGAGATATGCTCCGGACAAGCTTTTTGTAAAATCGGTCAAAGGTCATGGTCAAGGTCACAGTGATCTGAAAATGGTATGCGACACTCCTCCATCCAAAGATGAACTCACACACCAAATTTGGAATCCTTAGCTGGTAAGGAATAGGAGATATACTCCGGACAAGCTTTTTGTAGCTGGTAAGGTATAAGCGGTTTTTAAAATCGAGGTCAAAGGTCAAGGTCAAGGTCACAGTGACCTGGAAATGGTACGCGACACTCCGCCATCCCAAGATGAACTCACACACCAAATTTGGAATCTGTAGCTGGTAAGGTAAAGGAGATATGCTCCGGACAAGCTTTTTGTAAAATCGGTCAAAGGTCATGGTCAAGGTCACAGTGATCTGAAAATGGTACTCGACACTCCTCCATCCCAAGATGAACTAACACACCAAATTTGGAATCCTTAGCTGGTAAGGTATAGGAGATATACTCCCGACAAGCTTTTTGTAGCTGGTAAGGCATAAGCTTTTTTTAAAATCGAGGTCAAAGGTCAAGGTCAAGGTCACAGTGACCTGGAAATGGTACACGACACTCCGCCATCCTAAGATGAACTCACACACCAAATTTGGAATCTGTAGCTGGTAAGGTAAAGGAGATATGCTCCGGACAAGCTTTTTGTAAAATCAAGGTCAAAGGTCAAGGTCAAGGTCACAGTGACATGAAAATGATACGCGACACTCCCCCATCCCAATATGAACTCACACACCAAATTTGGTATCCGTAGCTGATGTGACAAAGGAAATATACTCCGGACAAAAGGTACACACACCCACACACCCACCCACCCACACACCCACCCACCCACACACCCACCCACCCACCCACACATGCACGGTGCAATCACTATATGCCGCCAAAGCCTAGCTTTGGGGGCATAAAAAGAGCGGAGTCAGATTGGAAGGCTCCTAGGAGCTATCTGATCTGGGTCTTCTCTGTTTACAAATGTGATAAAAGGTTATCTTAGGAGTAAAGGGTTAAGTCCTTTTGATCAGATTACAATACTAATGTTCTGTAAGCATCAGTATGGATCCAGATCAGATAGGCAGTAAATCCCAATTTCTGATCAAGATCCAAGCAGTCTGATATACAAAACTGATTTTTTTTATGGACAACAGGACAGATCAATACCTAATTACCGGTACAAACTTTTGTAGTAGCTCTTCAGAGATACATTAGAAATACTCTATAATCATAGTTTTAGGTCACTCAGATTTTTCTCTTCACCCGTTTGTAAAGCTATATAAGTCCATTTGGCACAATTTTCATAACTTTAATCGTTTACCAAATAGATACACATTTTAATTCCTTTGCAAACAGTGCAGACCCAAATCAGATGGCTCCTACAGGAGCTGTCAAATCAGGATCTGCTCTGAAATTGCTCCCGGATAATATAGATAAAATTCTACAGTTTTTACAAATGCCAAAATATTCCTGTGTTCCTATACCATTATAAAAATTCAGGTCATTAATATTCATAGTCATTATTTCTTACATGAATATTCAAGAGATTAACCCATTCCCTCATATTGACCACTTTTGACGACTCTGTAAAAGTCACTTTGTGAAACCATTGTGATAAATAGAGCATTTGCTCCTATAGGAGCAAATGCTCTATTTATCACAATGGTTTCAAAGTACAAAATTCTAAAATTTTCCTTTTCTCTAGTTAATGATCCTTTTGGGTAGATTAATTCAAAGAGGTTGGGTCTAAAAATAGCCTATGAGGTAATGGGTTAATGGTTAAATACAAATAAATGGAGTAGCAAAATAGTTTAGACCCACAAGTACTGTACCTTCAGGAGCAGTACTAAGGATTGGACCTACACTATTTGCCTGCATGTCCGGAGAAATATTTACATTCATACGGTATGACTATATTATCAAACGAATGGTATAGACAAAATTTAATCAAGAGTTTGTGTCAAACTGACTTTGGAACTAAACATATCTGTGCAGCTTTAGAGAAACATCTAAATGCTTTCCTACAAATTGAGAAAATATTTTCTCCAAGAGCTTGAGAGAAACCATTATTGTTTTTAGGAAGTAATTGAATTGTTCCCATGAGAATATTATAGATCTTAGTAAATTGTAGTAAATTGAATTGATCTTATGATACATTAACTCCTTGCATGTTACCAGCAAATTTGTGATTGCCTAAGCCAGCAGTTCCGATCTATACGAGACATCGAGTATAATGAAATAGGCTGGTCTTGACTCTGTCAAGAATTTTAAAACCAAATGGAAAAAATTATATTGAGAATTGAAGCAGACGTCAATTTTAGCACATAATAATAATTGTTTAGAATACAATGACCTAAAATGTACTTAAATGGTTTAACTGATGAATATCAACGTAAGAAATAATGACTGAATATCAACTGACTGAATTTTTATTGTGACATAATTATGAACAAGGAAATATTTGGTCATGGCAAAAACTGTAGAACGAGGTCTACATTATTCCATAAGCAAACCCTGCAGGCTCTGATAAGATGGCTCATTGAAGCTGTCTGATCGGGGTCTGCTTTGTTTGCTTATGAAATAATAAAATATCTGACTTTACGGCTCCTCCCAATACCAAAATATCATGTGTACATATTCAGCTCATCATTCCTTCCTACATGAATATTCAACAGGGAAAGAGTAAATCTGATAACTTATAAAATCAGTTTGGATCCTGATCCAGATGATACATCAAATCACTCAGTATCTCATCAGGATCCAGACTGAGGGAATGTAAGGAGAATTAACGTTGAAAAGTCTAGCAGACGGTTACTTAGTACGCAAGGAGTTAAATGCACAAATACACACATGGTTTAACCCTTTCCATGTTTTATGTTTATTCCAAGTTTCTATACCTACTGAATATTCATGAACAAAAATGAAATATGGAAGGTTGAACATTTTAGCCATTTTAAAAAGTAAAGAAACAGCTCTATCAAATGCTGTCATGACATCAAACAGAGCAGACCCTGATCAGACGGCTTCTTGGAGCCGTCTGATCTGGGTCTACTCTGTTTGCAAATGCCTGAAAAGACATTTATATGAAGGAAAGGGTTAAGTAACCATGCATGTACTTTATCAAGTTACACCATTGTTTGTGTTAAGCTAGTAAAACTGTCCCAATGACAGCTTCAAAATTTAAATATTTATGAATCATGTAGAACTTTCAAACTAGGTGAAGTCTTACTTGGCGATACATAGTCTCTTATTGTAATTTTTGTTTTCAAATGTCAACAATAGTCCAATAGAATCACATCCAATGCGTAAAGTTTCCACCCATATTTAGAAACTTTTCGCTATCATGCCCCCTTAGGAAACACCACTCCAAATTATCAACAAGGGTATTTGACTCTGCCATATGTCTCAATAACATAAACTTCGACTGCATTGTTCGAATTCACTCTATACCTAAATGTCTTTATACTTGCTTATCTACCCATGCTTTTCAACTGTCGGCCTGATCAATTTGGGTAAATCATCGCTCAGCTGGCGATTGAGGGTTCATAGACCAGTACTAGTGCTCAGAGCCTCCATTACATAGACCCCCTGGTAATGTCAACAAATTTAGTTTAATGATAAATAATGTTATTTCTATTCAATACTAATCCTGTTAACCCTATCCATGCCATTTCAGGCCTTCACAAACAGTGTAGACCCAGATCAGATGTCTCCTGTAGTACCGTCTCGTCTGGGTCTACTCTGTTTCTTGTTCTAAAATTTCTGCCATGGTAAAATATTCCCTTGTAATAAGGTAAATATTATAAAAATTCAGCTAACTGATATTGATGATATCAATATTTCTTAAGAAATGTTCATGAGATATTAAGGGTTAAAATGAACAACTTTGTAGTACTGTAGTACCTGTCTTAAGCCGCCATTAAAAAACAGGTCTAATTTTGGCTTTCTAAAACAGGTGGTAGTTTAAAGCAGGACAAAAGTGATACAGAAAGCCCCTAAAGGAGCTTTCTGTATCATTTTTATCCTGCTTTAAGGACCCACCTGCTTTTTAAGACTCCTATTTTCAATAAATAAATTACTGTATAAGACAGGTTCTAATGTAGTCACATTAGGTATGCCTATGTTTTACCTTTAGAAAGGCCTCTTTGACTAGACTGTGATTTGGGTCATAGCTAAAACAAGTCACAGTAAAAAGTTCTTTGACAGTTTACAAATTTACCTCTCTCTAAAACCAATTCAATGAATCATGAATCAATTTGATAATTCTGGGGCTTTAAGAGGGTAATAACCTAATGCAGGACCAATCCTACAGGAGCCATCTGATCTGGGTCTACTTTGTTTGCAAAGTTGCCAAAAGGCATCTCAATGTGGTAAAGGGTTAGTTACTAAGTTACTTGATGTGTGTAAAATCCTGCTAAACAGTGTCACAGGTCAAAGTTTATCTTTGATCAATAGAATTCTTCTACATAAACAACTGGTAATGCTCTTCAAAACACTTAGAGCTATAATTATTTTTGGCATACTACATATTTGTAACATTATAAACAAGTTATTTATGCCATGATCGGAAAGAAATTTCTTTCCTCTGACCTATTGTACAGTACATGTAATTGTTATATTGCACAGATAAAGAGTTTCGTACAGTAACCTATATAGTCATGTCGTCAAACCTACAACATCTACGCTCATACTGGCTTTCAAGTAACTTCAAAGGTAACAAGATGTGTTTGTGGAACACAATGCCCCCGCCCAATTTGAACTTTGACCCTGAAGGATGACCTTGACCTTGACATGTCACCCCTCAAAATGTGCAGCTTCATGAGATACACATGCATGCCAAATATCAAGTCTCTATCTCTACTGGTTCAAAAGTTATGGCCAATGTTAAAGTCATTGATTTGACCAATATATTTGACCTCTGACCTTGAAGGAAGACCTTGACCTTGACATATCACCCCTCATAATGTGTGGCTTTATGAGATACATATGCATGCCAAATACCAAGTCTCTATCTGTACTTGTTCAAAAGTTATGACCAATGTTAAAGTTGGTTACAAATAGACAAACGGACAAATAGACAGACAGACAGACAGGGCAAAAACAATATGCCCCCAGATCTGATCGGGGGGGGGGGGGGGGGGGGGGGGGGAAATGTTGGGTTTGATCTTCCAATTCTGATCTCGAACCTCGGATATCTCGAAGTATAATTCTTAGTACCGCTGACTTTGAGATAACTAAGTTGGACTGTATTTACCAGACTGGACCAACGGTTTTCAGAGGTTAAACCCTTTACTCAGTAAAGTCACCATTCTACGCCTTTGCAAACTCCTATAAGAGCTGTCTAATCAGAGTCTGCTCTGTTTGCATATGGTATAATACAGATATATTTCTACAGTTTCTGCCTGAGCCAAAATGTCCTCTGTTCATAATTATGCCATTATAGAAAATAATCTAATTAATATTCATGATGTCATAATTTATTACATGAATATTCATGGGCTAAAGAGTTACAGAAAGTTTCGCCTGTAGTCACTAGTCAGATCCCTACATTAACCCTTCGCTTGCTATTCACGTCAATATACTTACCTGTAAATAGTGAAGACCCAGATGAGACAGCTCCTGCAGGAGCTGTCTCATCAGGGTCTGCACTATTTACAAGTTGATTGTGCAACCAGTGCACTCCACAGCAGTGATTGCACAGCGAAATACTTGTACACAGTGAAGATATATGTAATTAAACAACAGGGCATGGGTAAAGAAGGAGAAATGTATTTTAAAAGTCAGCAAGCAAAGGGTTAACCTTTACCCCTACTATCCGCAACCTGACTGGCATTTGGAGTTTGTATCCAGAGTAACCTAAGAGTCAGTCATCAGGATCCTAGCTGTTTGACACTCGGACGATAATTTCTCAAAAGCTTGATTGAATCGGAACTAGCAAAAATTGTACCAGATCCACATTTCAGCAGATATTGGTTTTTTTCACAGCCAGGTAATAAGAGTTAGGCAAATAACTTGGACATTGTTCAAAACTGAAGTATGAAAAAATTATATGCACAAACAATATTTCGCACAGTATGAAATACATATAAAATCAATTTCCAAGTAGCTATAGGGTCTTGTGTCACTGAAAATTTAATGTTGAAGACATGAGTCAAATACAGGAAACCAGATAAACTGATATTTGTACACAGTGCAGACTCATCAGAGTGTTCTTTAAGCCTTTGCATGCTAGTAGCGGATTCTCCCACCATTTCACACAAATAATGCGGCATTCATACCTCTGGTAATATAGGATTTATGCTCAAAACAAGCTGTTAACACTGACACACAGATACACATAATCAATGTCAAGGTCACCGAGACCTGGAAATATTAAATAACACTTCGCCATCCCAAGATGTACGAACACACCAAATTTGGCATTCTTACCTCTAATAAAATAGGAGATATGCTGCGGACAAGGTTTTTCTACAACTGAGGTCAGAGGTGAAGGTTGTAACAGAGACCTGAAAATGGTATGCGACATTCCAACATCCCAGGGTGTACTCGCACACCAAATTTGACATTCCTAGCTCCAAGGATATATGCTCCGGACACACAGATACAAGGATACATACTCGGACAGTTCCATTACCATATCTTAGGGGGCATAAAAATCCAAATGCCTAGGCTTGGATTCAGACTACAGTGGTGAGAGGCAAGGTAATTGTCCATAATCACATGAACTGATGGAGACTCCTATTTAAAGGATAACTTGATATTTATCCATAGGGTTACATGAAATTCCATAATCATTAATGACAACCTGACAGTTTTAGAAAGCTTTATAACAGCATCACGTTTCCAATTCAATGTGTTGTCAATACATTCATCTAATAATCTGAGAACAATTTGCGTATTCATTGATCTCAAGAGACTCCTTAGATTTAGAAATACAGAGAGTATAAACTTTTAACATTTATCCTAAAATTGAATTCAATGCAGGACATGCATGCATTGACATTTGTAAAACAAATATGCAGAGCACTAGATAAAGGTTACTGTATTCAAATATTAACCCATTATCTCATCGGCTATTATTAGATCCAACCACTCTGATTAAATCTACCGAAAAAGAGCATAACTACAGAAAAGGAATTTGTTTAAGAATTTTGTAGTTTGAAACCATTGTGATAAATAGAGCATTTGCTCCTATAGGAGCAAATGCTCTATTTATCACAATGGTTTCAACAGGTGACTTAAATTTGCAAAGGCGTCAATATGAGGGAATGGGTTAAAAACATGATTTCTCCAGCAAACCCTATCAAAGAGATGATCCTAAAGAGTGGACTCATCATTGGGTTTGGTGGAGAAATCTTATCTAGACTCTAAGCTTTGACAAGGTCCCTTCCATTCCCTTCACAGCCACCGCTATCAGCTTAACTTTTATTGTTCGGGATTGATTATTTCAGAATATGTGCATTGCTATTGTCAGTTCACAGTAAAAATAATCTCTTACCGTTACTGTTATCTGCAAATAGTGTCACACACTGAATTACAGTGATGTTGCCAAAAATAGGAAGCAGATAATTATGTCAAATATGTATTGTAAATATATTGAGTGCTTCAATGCCTTTGATTCTTTAAAGGTATGCCAGCCACGAAACTGTGATTACCTATGCAAACAGTTTGGATCCTGATGAGATGTCGCATTTTATGTCATGTTATAATTAACAGGATTCAAACTGTTTGACACTTTGTCCATTTTTGAAATGAAAGAAATTTTGTTTTAAGAATTGAAGCAGATGACAATTGTTGTTGACGAAAAATTAATTCGCATGGAAAGACTTAATAATTCTTAGCATGTTATCTTTGTATAGTTTAGATTCAAAAGTAAAGGCTATTAATTCAGTTGATTCCTTGATACCAGAGAACCTGATCAAACAGTTCAAACAATTTGGATCCACATATAACATGCCACTCCTGGCCATACTAAAGTTTATCAGGAGTTACTGCCAAGCATGCAAAGACGTAACCCGTTGAATGCTGGAATGTAATAGTTCCTTATTAGTGTTTAAATATATGAGTTCATTCAATATGCACGGGTAATTTGCAAGAGGAGATTTTAAATGACAAACAGTGCAGACCCAGGTCTGACGGCTCCTCTAGGAGTCCTCTGATCTGGATCTACACTGTTTGCAATTATTGACGGTACACTGTTTTACCCCATTCACAGGCTTAACCCTTCACTTGCTATTTACGTCAATATACGTGCCTGTAAATAGTGAAGACCCAGATGAGACAGCTCCTGCAGGAGCTGTCTCATCAGGGTCTGCACTATTTACAAGTTGATTGTGCAACCAGTGCACTCCACAGCAGTGATTGCACAGCGGTATACTTGTACACATTCATATGTAATAATTATACAACAAGGCATGGGTAAAGAAGGAGAAATGTATTTTAAAATTCAGCAAGCGAAGGGTTAAAGCCCAAGATATACCAGTTGATTACAATAATCCCATGTCCTTGAAGATGAGACAAGACTGTTTATCTGTTTGTAGTTAACCATTTACATCATGAATATTGATGTAATGATTTATGACTACCGGTACATGAACATTAATGAGTTGAAATTTATTCTGGCATATGAAACAAGGAAATGTTGCCATGGTAGATTGCTGAATTGGAACAATAACATTATTTAATCCTCACGACTTATCACGCAAAATACTCAGAGCAGACCTAAATCAGACAGCTCCTACAGGGGTCATCTAATGTGGGTCTGCTCTGTTTGCTTATGAATTATATTATATAGATCTGATCCTACAGTTTTTATCTAATCCAACATTTCCCTTTAAAATTTGTACCTTATTCATTAGGGAAATGACTAACTTTGTGGCCTGCGACACCAACTTCAGAATCAGATCTATAGCATTCCATAAGCAAACACAGCACACCTTGATCAATTTCCAAAGGTGCCAAAAGTCGTTGTATGGAGGAAAGGGTTATCTACCTTATCTCAAGCTTGTATTACTGATTTATAAAAACAGACGCTTAATTTTAACCCTTTCCCTGTTCTATGTTTATCCCAAATTTCAATACCTACTGAATATTCATGGAGAAAATGGCTACAATAAAATATGGAAAGTGGAACATTGTAGCCAATTTAGAAAGTAAAGAAACAGATCTATCAAATTCCATCAGCAAACAGAACAGACCCTGATCAGATGACTCCTTTAGGAGCTGTCTGATCTGGGTCTATTCTGTTAGCAAATGCATGAAAAGGTGTTTATGTGAGGGAAAAGGCTAACCAGTTTACTCCATGAATATTCATGTAAGAAATAATGACATCATGAATATTAATTAGATTAACTGTTATAATAGCGCTTGGACACAGGAATTTTTTACCATGACAGAAACTGTAGAATCGTATCTATATTATATCTTAACCCTTTCCCTCATATAAACGTGTTTTCACGCATTTGCAAACAGAGTAGACCCAGATCAGACAGCTTCTAGAGGAGCCGTCTGATCAGGGTCTGCACTGTTTGATAATAGAATTTGATAAATTTGTTTCTTTGCTTTCTAAAATGTCTACAATAGTCCACCTTCCATATTTTTTTATAACTATTTTGTTAAAGAATATTGAGTAGGTATTAAAATTTGGCCTAAATATAGAACAGGGAAAGGGTTAAGCAAACAGATCAGACCCTGATCTGATGGCTCCTATGTTTGCCAAGGCGTAGAAAGGCGTATTTACATGGAGTAAAGGGTTAATGAATAATTATGCATGTCAGAGATAATTACTTTTATGAGTATTAATTAGATGAATTTTTTTTATAACAGATATAAAATAATTGACCATGGGAGAAGCTGCAGAATCATAATTTACATAATTCATTAGCAAAATGAGCAGACAGCTCGTATATGAGCTGTTTGAGCTGGTTTTACTCAAATACTTAAATAGGTGGGGTTATGGAGGATCATGTAGTAAACAGAATGTGTTCTAAGGAATCTCGACGATCTGGGTCTTCAATGTTTACAAATACATGTTAACATGTTTCCAAAGTTTAGGCAGGCTGCTAAGTCAATAATGAAGGTAAACAAAATGTAATAATCTTGACAACTTCAAAGTCTTTCAAATATCATAACTATCACTTACAACATTCAATTCCCATATTGTCAACTACATTGTCCCTTAAAATGTGGAATGGCCAATCTGTGTTTGACCATAGAGTCCATTCAGTATGAGTGGCACCCCATTCAGATGATTTTGAATATCAAACAGTGAAGATCTTGATCAAAAGGCTCCTCTAGAAGTTCTCTGACCTTGATCTACACTGTTTGCAAATGCCTGAAAACCCTCATTTCCAGCATTTGAATCTCCATTACAGCATTATTCATGGACTTTCATTGAAGAAATATATCTTATTAAATCTCTTTCCTTTCACATTCTAAAATGTTTTTACATAAAGGTCACACTAATGAAAAAGCTAATATTTCACACAGCTGATAGAAGATCTCTTCGTCATGGATCATATTTCTCGACCTAACAACAATGTGCTAATTTACACCATAGCATCAAAATACAGTAAAACCACTCTAAACGGGATTTTTAATTAAGAAGAATTTAGGTCTTTCTAGGCAAGTGGTTGTTTAATGCAGGCTGAAAGTCATGCAGAAAGGTCCCAAAGGAGCTTCCTGCATGACTTTCATCCTGCATTAAGCTTCCACCTATATTTAAGACAGATACTAATTTGTTTGTCTAGTTTAACCCTTTCCCTGTTCTATATTTATTCCAAATTTCAACACCTACATACTGAATATTCATGGACAAAATAGTTAAAATGACATAATATTATGGAAGGTGGAACATTGTAGCCATTTTAGAAAGTAAAGAAAATCCCTTTAACCATTTTCTTCATATAAACGCCTTTTCATGCATTTGCTAACAGAGTAGACCAGATCAGATGGCTCCTATAGGAGCCATCTGATCTGGTCTACTCTGTTAGCAAATGCATGAAAAGGCGTTTATATGAAGAAAATGGTTAAAGGGATTTTACTGTATACGATCAATTTTTACAGTATGTAGTTCAACCCTGATGAAGCCTATTGTATAGGCGAAATGTTGGTTGGAATAAAATCGTATCTACAACAGCCGTTGATCGTTCGTTCTACTAGACTAACTGAACTCTTACTGTATGTAGTTGTCAGTATGTAGCTGTCATAGATGTTCGTCTATTACTATATTTTGGCAAAATTTCCAATATACAGTCAGAATGTCAAACTGTTTGGATTCTGATGTTATGCTAAGTTATCCTGCATCTCAACAGGATCCAAACTGTTTACAACGGTCATATTTATAAAAATTTGTTTACAGGGAATTTGCAAAATTAATACTTGTTACGTACTTCATCTTGACAGCGATATTTGCTATCACTAAATTAATTTTTAGGTTTTTGTTCAACACAATATTCTGATACTGAATGTTTGTTAAATATTGATTCTTCGAGATTTTGAAATATTAAAATCCATTAGTGGGTGATAGAAAGCACATTGTATATTGAAAGTCATACAAAATGTTGGACTTTTTGAAAGCAAAGTAATCAGCAACAAATTTTTTCCACTGCTTTTTAACCCTTTCCCTGTTGAATATTCATGTAAGAAATAATGACATCATGACTATTTATCAGCTGAATTTTTATAATGGCATATGTTCACAGAATTCGTTTGGTATTGGTTGAAACTGCAGAGTCAGATCTATTATTAATTCATAAGCAAACAGAGCTGAACCTGATCAGACGACTCATAACAGAGTCATCTGATCTGGGTCTACTCTCTTTGTAAAGAGTTGAAAAAGCATTTGTATGAGGGAAAGTCGGACATAAAAAGCCTTGATGAAATTGTCAAACAGTTTGGTACCTGATGAGGTAAGAGAGATACTCAATTATCTCTTAATTGGGTCGAAACTTTTGGGTAGGTTATCACAAAGTTGTCGCAAGTGTGCAAAGAGCTAAGTGTGTTCATTCATAAAATTTTGTTAAATTGTCCATATAATTATACATTGTTCATCTACACTGTTCATCTGCAATTTTCGTCTACATTGCCCATCTACAATGTCCATCTACCTTGTCCAGCTGAATTGTCCATCTATATTGTTCATCTACTTGTCCATCTACAATGTCCAATGTCATTGTTAATCTACATTCTCCATTTACCTACACCTTCTTCTTATATTCACCTACAATGTTCATCTACATTGTCAATCTACATGTTCATTTACACAGCTGTCCAGCTACAGTGTTCATCTTCAGGTTCTTGCATCAGACATACCATATTTACCCTCATTATTATACCTAATCTCCTATACCACAGGTTTATAAAGCTACATAAATCAATGTAGCACCATTTAACGCTTTCCCTCATAGACATGACTTTTGGCACCTTTGTAAACAAAGATGACCCAGATCAGACAACTAATGTAGGAGCTGTCTGATTAAGTCTGTTCTGTTTGATTAATAAAGTGATGCAGCCCAGATCCAGGTTAGAGGACTCCTCCTACAGCCCTCTGATCTGTGTCTACACAGTTTGCAAAATTCATTACACTAGTTACCCTGCATTCAAAGAGATAAAGATGACGCAGATGACAAAATCATGGCATGACAAGGGCATGTCCTGAGCAAGCAGGACAATACAAAATTTTATGATGTCAAATGATGTTGACTTAAATTTTCACACAGGTGGCTATACAATAACACTTTGATTGCTGAACTTTCTAAGTGGAATGTTTCATCACTATTCAACAGTAATACCCAATAAGTATGACGGGATACACCTTACTGAAGACTTATCAAAGGCAAACAGTGCAGATCCTGGTCAGATGGCTCTTCTAGGAGCCAACTGATCTGGGTCTACACCATTTGTAAATGCCAGCTCATTCATTTTCTCATCTTCCAAGGGAAGTTTATATGAGATTGGATCATACAGTCCAGCCAGGTAACCGTAAGGTCTCCCAAGGTTGTGAACTTTTCATGAATAACTAATGAGATTCACCTGTTTAACAGGTGAAATTGTATTGAGTCATTAGAACTCCTTCATTAACCCTATGGGTGCAGGAAACAAATGTACTGGCAAAACAGTGTAGACCCAGATCAAAGCGCTCCTTCTGATCAAGGACTGCTCTGTTTGTCATTTAAAATTCTATCAGCAAATGATATTGAGTGTAAAATTCGATTTTTGTCTGAGGGTATGCTTAGTTAGAAGTTAATGTCATATAGTTATGAAATTACCTTATTTATTTTCATATCAGTATGAAATTCACCCCTATTGAAAATTAAATGTTCCAATCTTCATTTCCATACATGCACATTATGTCTTGCGGCAGCCATTTGCAAAGTAACAGCTGATGGAAATAGCATGTACAAAATGCATTTTCGGCATTTTCTTACTTGTTACTGAATGGCATAGTGGGATATTTAGCCACTGAATGAAGTAAATTTAAGTTCAATCTGTCCTGAAATAAAACTTTCAATTCAAATTGAGTGTCAAAATTGAGTAGAATGGACAGTAGATATACTATTTTATTACAGCCAGAATGAGTTGTATCATTAGTCAACCTTTTTCAAAACAATAAAGGGAAATCACTCAATTCAGCTCATACCAAAATATGAAAGAAGTAGTTGTTCCCCTTTCACATTAAAGAGAACTAGAACAAAATTTCATTAATTCACTGCCTTACTTACAGAAAAACAATTCAGTTGAGTGAACCAAATATTGGATATTGTTGCATTCCTAAATTTATTTTAATAACAGTTTCTTTCCAACAAATACTTGACACGTCTGGATTTTCAATTCAACCGAACATCAATCTGAAGAGGCATTGTTGGTAGAGTGGGATGCAGACAGTACAAATACAATTACTACAATAAACAGACCAGGAAAACAAATAAGAGAATTCTGTACTATCAATTCACCTTTTTTTCTATTTATTTGTCTGGGTCCTCAGACTGTAACAATTCAATAGTAAGCCTCTCTATCAGCAAGGCAAGACCAATGAAATTAGATATGCTATTCTTTTGCATCAATGAAATTTGATTTGTTATAAAATTATACCAATGAAATTAAACCTTTTTAAGTTTACTTAACCCTTTCCTTCATATCAATACATTTTGAAGGATTGGCAAACAGTGTAGACCCAGATCAGATGGCTCCTAGAAGAGCCTTCTGATCAGGGTCTGTTCTGTTTGCTTATGAAATAATATAGATCTGACTCTACTGTTTTTACCAATACCAAAAATTCATGCGTACATATGCCAATGTAAAAATTCAGCCGATAAATATTCATGATGTCATTACTTCTTTACCGAATACCAAACATGGAAAGGATTAACAACTTTTCATACATTACACCAATGAAATAAGAAAAGTAATTAACTTCAGATAAATAAAAAGATAACAGTAGTCAATGACAAAATGTTTTATATATCTATGTATATAATTGATAATCCTACCCATTTAATCCTTTACAAACACTGTGAGTAGAGGTAGATCTGACAGCTGTAGGGACTCTCTCACAATGGCGATGCATCTGCGACCACCTTAAGACAGGTTGTTGACGATCGTGCGCCAAGTCACTGGTATTCGTACGAAGGTTCCACAATCACTTCTTACCTGTTTTGTGGTCACATGGTCTATGCCTAGTCGCAGATAATCTTTAGGTAGTTGCTGGTGATCGCACGACAGTCGTATGTAATTGTAGAAAGGTCCCTGATAGTCATACAATTGTAGGGAAGATCACCAACGACCAGTTAAAGATTGTTGAAGACCTTCGTAAGACGATCGCACGATTAGCTAAAACCCTCTAAGGTTACCTCTTAAATAATACCAGTGACCAGTTCAATCGTAAGGAGGTTAATGTGCATGATCAACAACCTCTCTGTGACTGAAATTGGTCGCACGACAACAAACGATTACCAACGATTACTAAAGACCACCCGCGATTATCAGTGTCTTGTCGAGCGACCTTCGAACCAATATCGGCGACAAGAGGTCGCTAGAAATCGTAAACATGTCATAAGTGGTCGTAGGCCTGGTGAGACTGGGCCCTGAGGTTGTTGTACATGATCAACAACCTCTCTACGACTGAAATTGGTCGCATGATTGGAAACGATTACCAACGATTACTGAAGACCACCCGCGATTAACAGTGACTTGTCGTGCGACCTTCGTACGAATATCGGTGACCAGAGGTTGCTAGTAATTGTAAACAGGTCTGGGCCCTATGTTAGATACTGAAACACTTGATGTGATGCACATCAGAGTTCATGTGTACCAACTTTCATTGAATTATGTTGAAAACTGGATATGTTCACCTGACAAATTTTACTGGCTTGCAACACATATGGTACAAATCCAGAGGCAGATAAGTACTGTATAAATTGTTAGATACTGAAAAGAATTATAATACCGGTATGCATATCTACACTTCTAATGAAAGCTGTAGAAGATCGTACCACAAATTCACAGTTACCCCAAACAACAGTAAACCATTCTAAGTTCAAGAGAAGGTAACTCCATATCACTTGGAGATAGCAAAATTTAATGTCAAAGCAAAACATTTCATTCAGAATTATACATTGTAAAACATTCATGATGTTATTCTCTCAAGAATATTCAAACTGTAAAGGGTTAAACAACTGGGGATCAATCGATGGCCGAATCGTTTTTACACCTGGTCGAAAACCTCTCTTCTACCTCATTCAGATGCTTTGTACTACAGCAGACGGCAGGCGAAACAAGTATGAGTGACATTTCAACAGGAATTTCAAGGTTGCAAAGGACCCCCAGGGGAATGTTTCCAGCAGTAACGCATCCTGCTCTATACAATAATACCTAGTTTCAGAGCTCTCAAATATTTTTAACAGTTTTTGTTTTGTTAGTTGACACTTCATAAAAGTTAAACTGTGTCCAAAGTGAGCATTTTATTCACATGGATGAATCAGAAAACTAATACAAATATGGTTAAAATCCATTAAAAGGAAATGAGACCTTAAGTTTGTCAAAAATGAAGGAGAAGTGTGTATGCTATGTGACAAAAAGTAACTCCAACTATAGTTCTTGTTGCAGATTTGATTTGTAGTTGCTTATATTTTCAGTGATATGTAACAGTAACAGTAAACAAGAGCACTGCCGGTGCCATAATGCTTGTCTGTTGGATTGTGCCTATAAAGGGGCATATTTCCTTCTTTTTTTTTTTTAAAAGCCTTACAGAGTTATGGCCCTTGGTAAATGTGTAGCCCTTGTGATGGTGAACAAGCGTGTAAACTTTCATAAGATTTTCTTCAACAGTTTTAAAAATGTACAAGATGTGTAAATGTGAAACACTATGCCCCACCCAATTTGACCTTTGACCCTGAAGGATGATCCTGACCTTGACATGTCACCCCTTCAAAATATGCAGCTTCATGAGATACACAAGCATGCCAAATATCAAGTCTCTATCTCTACTGGTTGAAAAGTTATGGTCAATGTTATAGTCGGTGATTTGACCTATATATTTGACCTCTGACCTTGAAGGATGACCTTGACCTCAAAATGTGCAGCTTTATGAGATACATATGCATGCCAATTATAAAGTCTCCGTCTGTACCGGCTCAAAATTTAAGACCAATGTTAAAGTTGGTGATAAACAGACAAATGGACAAACAGACAGACACGGCAAAAACAATATGCTCCCCAGATTTGATATGGGGGCATAAAAAAACTTGTTAAACCTTTTGTTAGAGTTTTTGAAAATTAGGTAAAAGTTCAAAAAATTTAATGTCAAGGTCACAAATCTTAAATTTTTATTTTCTAAGTCCATAAAGGCGCATACTGTTTTGTATTAACCCTTTCCCTGTTCTATAAAAATTATTTAGTCCAAATTTCAATACCTACTGAATATTCATGGGCAAAATAATTATAATGAAATATGGAAGGTGGACCACTGTAGCCATTTTAGAAAGAAAAGAAAGAGATCTATCAAATTCTATGAGCAAACAGAGCAGACCCTGATCAGACGGCTCCTCTAGGAGCCGTCTGATCTGGGTCTACTCTGTTTGCAAATGCGTGAAAACACGTTTATATGAGGGAAAGGGTTAAAAAGCCTTACAGAGATATGGCCCTTGGTTGTCAGATTGCAACCCTTGTGATGATGAACAAGAGTGTGCATAAGATTTGCATGAATAGAAAAGATGCAAAAGCTAGTCAACATCAGTTTCCGGATGATGATGATGACAAGACTATTACAACAATGCCTGAGTTATGACAATACAGTCTGGACTCAAAATAACGAAACCCAATTCAACGAAATTTTCAATTCTACGAAAAAAGTTGATGGTCCCTAATTCATCTCTTCTTATTTCTATATAGATTCATATCCAATTTAACGAAAATCAAAACTACGAAAACCCCAAATCTATGAAACAATTTTCTGGTCCGTTTAAACCATTTCCAATGGAAATCGTATTCAGTTTAACGAAGTGCAGTTTTCTCACCTTTCGCAGTCGCCGACATTTTTGTTTACAGGTAGACACGGTAAGGTGTGAAAACATGTGTTGGGTGTGTTACGTGATAATTGCACCCATGGGGCTTTACTAAGCGATCATTAAACCAATTTAAGACCGGCGTGTTTGCTAATAATTACTGTAACAATTAATCAGAGTCTATTCTGGGACGCGCCTTTGCGGGCCATGCCGCCTCACAAAATCCCAAATCCCCACTCCCTAAAAATATAATTTAATCTGAATTCACATCGGGATGTTTTGTTTTCGTTTCACGGTGCGAAAGAGGTCGCGAAAAAGAGTTACTACTTGTTGCTTGGAGACTGCAAATTTATTTCCGGTAGTGACGTCGCCTAGATACAGAATCTGATGTGAAGGTTTTTACGCGATTTGATTGGTTAATTTATATATCAAAACCACATAGTCTCTCGCGCAAGTTGAAAACAAAAGTGAAAAACATTTCGTTAACAAATGTGATCATCTGGACTTTTCTATACGATTACAAAGCAGTTATGTCCGTGGATTCAGACAAGTTGGCTGTCTAAATTTAACTGGTTACATTACGATGCTGAGAAAACAATCAATGTTTTGTGTAATCTGCCAAAAACACAATCGTAAAATTGTGACAGGATGTTCAAACTTTCGAGCATGTTAACGAGACATGTGTCCAGCATAGAGAGTATCTAGAGAGAACTGATTGGCACTTGATTCGATGATGACAACACAACATGTAGACAAGTGCATTAATTTTATTTTTAGACTGGTTAAACAGGTTACGTACTGCATAATACTTCCATGGTAATAAGGTGTAAATCTGGTTGGCCCATCAAAATTTCCAAATGGCCCATTAATTTTGTGGCAAACTTCAAATTCAGTTTTACGAAATTTCGATTTAACGAAAAAAAAGGTCCAATCCCGACCGCTTCGTTAAATCGAGTCTACACTGTAGCTCATTATCTTTTTCTATGAAAAACAGACAAACTAAAAACTAGAGTTGTGAAAAATAAACACACCCCACCACCCATTAATCTTTTTTGCACAGTCACAATGAGTATTACTAAACCAATACTTTCTTTACCTTAACCCTTTGCTAAAAGCTGAATTTCAAGGTGCAGAGGTAAAAGGTCATCTTTTAACCCTTTCCGAAATATAAATGCCTTTTCAAACATTTACAAACAGAGAATACCCAGATCAGATGGCTACTAGAGGAGCCGTCTGATCAGCATCTGCTCTTTTTGCTTCTTGATATTTCTTTACTTTCTAAAACGGCTACAATGTTCCACCTTCCACATTTCATTATAACTATTTAGTCAATGAATAATCAGCAGGTAATGAAATTTGAATTAAATACAGAACTGGGAAAGGGTTAATGATAGAGCACATTCAGTTTGAAAGGTGTAATTTACAAAAAGAATTTCAAAAACAAACATACAGACCCTGATCAGAGGGCTCCTCTAGGAGCCCTCTGATCTGGGTTAACACTGTTTGTAAATGCCAATGTACTAGTTTCTCATATTCTCAAAAGGTTCAAACTTTGCTTTCTTTTTGAACCAGATATGCTAATACATTACCAAGTTCAAGTGATACTCTACCTTGTACACAAAGAATAAATTGAAACAATGGGCCAGCAACTCTAGGTACTCCTCCTCGTTCCATGAGGCTCCCGAAATGGTCGACATTATTTAACTGAATTCCCAACACTTAGCAATGTCTACATCCGATTCATTCTGAGGTTCATACAACATAATATAGATCGCTATAGTCCTAAATCTCCCAATTTTGAAGCTCTTCCCATGATCAATACATCAGCTGCCTGTTTATTGCTGAAACTCTACCGGGATCATCAAAATCATTGAAACAAACTGTCGGAAAGCACTCTCAACAAATCATCACATTTATGGCAGCTTCTGTCTGTGCACCACCTCCTTAGAAGGAACCTTCAAATAACTCTACTCCAAATATCATAATGTAAACTTTACTCCACAGATACGCTTTCCTATGCCTTTTTGCACTCAGTGTAAACCCAGATCAGACAGCTCCTATAGTAGCGATCTGATTAGGGTCTTCTGTTTGCTGTAATGGAAAAAAATAAGACGCAATTCTGAAGTTTCTGCCTGAGCCAAATTATCCTGTGCTCGTACATCATTTTAAAAAATCAGCGAATAGATACAGTAAAACCCCGCTAATGCGACCATTTAATGAATAAACATGGGTGCCTTTATAAGCAGGTGGTTGCTTAATGCAGGAAAAAAGTAATGCAGAAAGCTCCTTTAGGAGCTTTCTGCATTACTTTTGTCCTGCATTAAGCTACCACCTGCATCTGGCACCCAGAATATTACCTCTTTTAGGTGGTCGCATTAGCGGAACTTTACTGTATTCCTGATACATCATTTGTCACATTAACCCTTTCCCTGTTTAATATTCATGAAAGAAATAATGATGTCATGCAGATTAATTTGCTGAATTATTACAATGGCATTATGTACACAAGTTTTGGTGTTCCTGTAATAACTATACCTTATAGTCGGATCAATAATTATTTCTTAACCCTTTCCCTGTTCTGTATTTAGGCCAAATTTCAATACCTACTGAATATTCATTAACAAAATAGTTATAAAGAAACAGATCTATCAAATTTTATTAACAAACAGAGCAGACCCTGATCAGATGGCTCCTCTAGGAGCCGTCTGATCTGGGTCTACTCTGTTTGCAAATGTGTGAAAACACGTTTATACAAGGGAAAGGGTTAAGCAAACAGAGCAGACCTTGATCAGACGGCTCCTACAGGGGCTTTCTGATCTGGGTCTACTCTTACTGCAATAACATGAACAAATGTTTATATGAAGGAAATGGTTAATGTTCATGAGAGAAAGGGTCACTCACCAAAAATTAAAACCAAGCAAAACACAGCCATTCCAAACTTTCTACTCTGCTAACAGTCTCTGATTTCATTTTTAACTCTTTCGTTTTACTTCCATGAATATTCATGTTAGAAATAATGACAGTATGAATATTCATTGTATTGTCGCATGTGTACATAGTAAACATTATCATACAAAGCTAACATGAGACTGGGCAGCTCTTAGAATCAAACTCCTACCATGTGCAGTGCCTCATTAACTCCCGAACTCAAAGCGAATTAAGACTCCGAAGTCTTGCCAAATCAGGAACTCTTAACAATTAAATTGAGCATATTTTTAAATATCCAGTTTGATAATTGGTCAAAATCCTCCGCTAAGCTCTAAATAATTTCAAAAATAAAACAGAGCTGACCCTTAACAAACAACTTCTACAAGAGCCATATGATCTAGGTCTACTCTGTTTGCAAAGGCATGAAAAAACATTTTCATTGGTTAACCCTTTCCTTCATACAAACACGTTTTTACGCATTTGCAAACAGAGTAGCTCAAGATCAGACAGTTCCTATAGGAGCCATCTGATCTGAGACTGCTCTGTTTGCCAACCTCAAAATATACTCAGTTTCAGATTTTGTTGCTTAAAACATTTGTGTTAAGTTTCATTTATATCATTTTAATAGTTTTCCCAGAAAACAACAGACAAACTAAAAGTTGACCCGACAAACAAAGCAATGAACACACAAAGTTCAAGGACCATAACTTTAGAATGAAATGACATATCAAAAACCCTACAATATATGTGGAAATTCATATTAAGGTTTAACCATATAAAAAAATTAAAAGAAAGTATCATTTCAAATGAAAAAGTTATGGCCATCCTCATATTTGCATAGATTTGCATTATTTTTTTTAAGTGCAAGGGCCATAGCTCTGAAAAGACATATCAAATGAACCTCAGAATTGACTTAGCTTCAGGTCTTGATGCATTAACCATGTGTATGAAGTTTCATTAATATCTGTCAAACAGTTTTCCCAGAAAACAGTGGACAAACTATTTGCATCTATTTGCATTATTTTTTAAGGACAAGGGCGATAACTCTGAAACCAAAAATCAAATGATCCTCAGAATCAACTCAGCTTCAGATCTTGATGCATTAAACATTTGTGTGAAGTTTCATTAATATCTCTCAAACAGTTTTCCCAAAAAACAGCGGACAAACTAATTGCATGTATTTGCATTATTTTTTAAGTACAAGGGCCATAACTCCGAAACGACAAATCAAATGAACCTCAGAATTGACTAAGCTTCAGATCTTGATGCATTAAACATTTGTTTTAAGTTTCATTAATATCTGTCAAACAGTTTTCCCAGAAAACAGCGGATAAACTATTTGCATGTATTTGCATTATTTTTTAAGGACAAAGGCCATAACTCTGAAACGACAAATCAAATGAACCTCAGAATCAACTCAGCTTCAGATCTTGATGCATTAAACATTTGTGTGAAGTTTCATTAATATCTGTCAAATGGTTTTCCGAGAAAACGGCGGACAAACAAAATGTTGATGGACGAACGAACCAACGAACAACGGACAAACAAAATGTTGATGGACGAACGAACCAACGAACGAACTGACGGACAGGGCCACGCCAATATACGACCACCTTTATTAGGTGGGCGTATAAAAATGGATACAATGTTCCACCTTCAATATTTCCACCTTCAATATATCACTGTTTTGTCCATGAATATTCAGTACGTATTGCAATTTGAAATAAACAGAAAAGGGAAAGGGTTAAAGGATAAATAATAAAAGCTTACACTGAGCACTTTATACACAAACGAGCTAAAAATACCTGACAAACTAATGAAGCAGAAAATTCCAAAGCTGAAATGTCTATAAAACAATCAGCCTACTGATGCCATCACTCACCTGCCCCAGCTCCACCAACAAGAAGCATCTTCTCTAGTTTCTCACAGAAATAATAAACAAAGGGAAATATGTAGAAAGATTCCATCTCTTTAGCACCAAGTCTGTACAAATGTTTGAGAAAATAGATGGAAATTAAGCGAAACAAGTGAAGAAAAATAGACTGAAGAATTTAGAGTAATATTTCTCAAAATACACGTTATATTATACTATCACAAAATATCAGATTATGGCGTCTGTATTGAAAATAATATGGATCAACTTTTGATTGCTAAACAAAAGGTATTATCATACAGCATTTTCAGGATGTATACTTATTCAATAATTAAAAAGTGTGCAATAAGACGTTTTTTGCATTTTGTCACTCACAGAAGATGTCATTTACATAATTATATTGTTCATTGAAATCTATTTTTAGCTCCTGTGACATACAGTTTATATACTGCCAACAAGATGTGTTTGTGAAACACTATTTCCCCCCCCCCCCCCCCCCCCCCCATTCCCGATATGACCATTGATCTTGATGTATGCCCTTGACCTTAATAAGTCACCCGGTAAAATGTTCGCCTCCATAAGTTGCACAATCATGTATGCCAAGTTTGAAGTATGTATGTATGTGAAAGGGGGGTGGGGGGGGGGGGGGGGGGGGGGGGAAGAGATAAAAATGTGCAGGCTCTGATATATTACAGTATTATCTGGGTCAACAATGTTTGCATGCCATAAATTATGACACACATGTATTGCATTCTTTGGGTTCGTTGCGGTATCCATAATTAAAAGCAGGAATTTAATCATAAAAATTTCATGCCGATATTGTGGCATTACAGATTCTGAAGGTTTTAATTTTTTAGAAATGTTTGCTTGTACGGTATTAATATTGCATTGCTATTAGTGTGTAGTGATAAAAGTAATTGTGCTGTCTTTGATGTTGTATCATTTTACTGTGATTTAACCTTTTGACTACCGACATGCATGCACTGTCATTTTGTGAACGCACAGTTATTCAAACTCCCCTTGCAAAGTACACCCTTTCCTACTGATTGGACTTTATTATTCAAACCCTTTCCTCCATAAATACGCCTTTCTACGCCTCTGTAAAAGTCACTTTATGAAACCATTGTGATAAATAGAGCATTTGCTCCTATTGGAACAAAATTTAATGCTCTATTTATCACAATGGTTTCAAGCTACAAACTTCTAAAAAAAAATTCCTTTTCTCTAGTTAATGCTCCTTTTCGGTAGATTCATTCAAAGTGGTTGGGTCTTAAAATAGCCTATGGAGGAAAGGGTTAAATAATATTGGAGAATTCCATTTTGAAAATGCAGCATTCAAAGCGTTAAACGTATATAAGTATTGTCTTACCCTTTACTCCATAAATACGCCTTTCTACCCCTTTGCAAACAGATTAGACCTAGATAGGAGCTGTCTGATCAGGGTCTGCACTGTTTGCTTTCGATATAATATAGATATGATTCTACAGTTTCTGCCTTGGTCAAATCTTTCTGTGTCAATATGCTTTTATGACTATTATTAATCAAACAAATATAAAATTTTCAAGGGAATTTTTCGCTTCGTCAATAACTATAGAAATCAGATATATTATGTCATAAGCAAACAGAGCAGACCCTGAGGCTACTCTGTTTGCAAAGGGGTGAAAAAGTGTTTACATGAAGGAAAGAGTTAAGCCAAAGAAAGACAAGTAATACACAGTGGTCAACACATGGATCAAGGGTTGCAATACATCATTCAGATGACCACACTTGGATTGACAGATCCAATGATTAAAGTAAGTTATTCCATGGGCTGAAGGATGGGAATGAGCAAATATTGGTTGGCAATGAAATGCAAGCTCCTAGTCAGTACAGATGAATAATTCAGGCTTGCTCCACCCACTTCTTTTATCCTATTACTTAAGACAATTAAACTAAGTACCATACAGTAAGTCACCAATTACTGACTTACATCAATTTTAACTCATTGCATGCAAGGTAACTGTCATCTGCAAAATATGTCATCTGCTACAATTCTATAAGTCAATATTTAGTTCCATTGCTGTTCAAAAATTATAAGCGTCACAGATTCTGAAGAAATAATCTAGTTACTCTATGAACATTTATGTAAGAAATAATGTGACCTTGAATATTAACTAGATTAAGTGTTACAATAGCATACGAATACAGGAAGTTTTGTCCAAACAGAAACTGTAGAATCAGATCTTTATTATATCAAAAGCAAACAGAGCAGACCCTGATCAGACGGCTCCAATAGGGGCCATCTGTTCTGGGCTTACTCTGTTTGCCAAGGTATAGAAAGGCATATTTATGGAGTAAAGGGTTAACGTCTAATCTGTCTCCAAGCTGTTGACATATGTTTGTGAAACACTATCATCCCCCCCCCCCCCCCGGGCTAATTTGACCTTTGACCCTGAAGGGTCATGTCACCCCTCAAAATGTGCAGCTTCATGAGATAGATATGCATGACAAATATCAAGTCTCCATCTCTACTGGTTCAAAAGTTATGGCCAATCTCAAAGTCGGTGATTTGACCTATATATTTGACCTCTGACATTGAAGGATGACCTAGACCTTGACATGTCACCCCTCAAAATGTGCGGCTTTATGAGATACATATGCATGCCAAATATCAAGTCTCTATCTGTATTAGCTGGCTCAAAAGTTATGACCAATGTTAAAGTTGGTGACAAAACAAACAGACAGGGTAAAAACAAAATGCCCCCCAGATTTGATCTGGTGGGCATAAAAATTGCTGCTTGCACGCAAAGAGTTAACCTTTCCCTTCATAGAAACACCTTTGCATAAACAGAGTAGGCCAAGGACTCATATAGGAGCCATCTAATCAGGATCTACTCGGTTTGTTTTTGAAATTAAACAGGACTGACTCTACAGTCTCTGACGTAACTAAATATCAAACCATCCTGTGTACATTATGCCGATATAAAAATTCTTCTGATAAATATTCATGATGTCATTATTTCTTTCATGAATATTGAACGGGGAATTGGTTAACCCTTTCCACCATAAATATGCCTTTCTATGCCTTTGCAAACAAAGTAGACCCAGATCAGACGGTTCCTAAAGGAGCTGTCTGATCAGGGTCTGCTCTGTTTGCCTTTGATGTGATATAGATATGATTCTACAGTTTCTGCCATGGCCACAAATTTCTATGTCCAAGTGCTAATTAAACATATTCATGATGGCATTATTTCTTACATAAATATTCATGGAGTAAAGGGTTACGGATAAACAGAAAGCCTCTTGCTAGAATGAACAGTAACTGATCTTGTTTACTTCAAGCCTGAACTCTTTGCATCCTAAGTTATTGCTGTCTGAACAAATTGTCATTTACTGCAAAATAAAAGTTAAGAATTCCTTCATTTCTTGTCAAAAACTAATTAAGAGTATCAAACAGTTGGATCCTGATGAAAAACCAATTTAATTAACATCTCATATGGATCCAAACTGTGCATACAAGTGATCATACAGTCATTGCTAGGGTGCAAGGGTTTAAATTCTCTCACATGCTTTGGTTAGCAGAATAAACTTTGTATCATGAATTTAGATAACATGATGTTCAGCAGAAAAAGCGTGACTGCATCATCACACAGTCTAGAAAACATCTTGTTTATTTGATCCGGGCTTTAGCAGACATGACTTGGAAAACTACACTAAATAATAGGTCACTGATCATGCTCCCCTGTCAACAGGGAAAATTCAGAATAAGTAATATCAGATAACTTTAAATGAAACAGTGTAGACCCAGATCAACTTGCTCCTTCAGGAGTAGTTTTATCTGTGTATGTACCAGTTTGTATGGCTGAATATTTGGAGTAACTATAGTAACATTAAAATTAACCCTTTCTCTCATACAAATGTGTTTGTAAACACACCTTAGCAAACAGAGTAGATCCAAATCAAGGTCTGCTCTGTTTGCCTCTAGAGGATTATATAAATCTGATTCTTAGTAACAGTCTCTGCCATGCCAAAATATTCTTGTGTTAATATGTCATTTAAAAACAAAAATAAATCATAATGCCATGATTTCTTACATTGAATATTCATGGAGTAAGTGTGATGAATAAAGCCTCATACGGGATTCCTAATTATCACCCTGCTAAAGACAGGGGACACATTAGCAATCTATTGGATCTGTCTCATCAGGATCCCACCTGTTTGTACTTGTCATAACAAACCTGTTTTAACCCTTTCCTCCATAAATACGCCTTTCTACGCCTCTGTAAAAATCAATTTGTGAAACCATTGTGATAAATAGAGCATTTGCTCCTATAGGAGCAAATGCTCTATTTATCACAATGGTTTCAAAACTACACAGTTCTAATTTTTTCCTTTTCTCTAGTAAATGCTCCTTTTTGGTAGATTGATTTAAAGAGGTTGTGTTTTAAAATAGCCTATGAGGGAGTGGGTTAACCCTTTGACAACCATCTATTGGATCTGTCTCATCAGGATCCCACCTGTTTGCACTTAATTGTCATAACAAACCTGCTTTAACCCTTTGATTGCCCATCAGTATTAACCCTTACAGTGCTGAAATGTTCAAATGAACTATTCCAAAATTCAAACAGGTCAAGCTTACGGTCGATATTTAGGGATTTTTTAAAAAAAAAGTGTAACATGACAAACAGTGTAGACCCTGATGAGACGGCTCCACTAGGAGCTCTCTCATATAGATCTAAATTGTTTGCAAAGGACATGAGTGACTCATGTCCCACACTGTAAGAGTTAAACTATAGAGATCATTCAGTATGAAAAGCATATATTTTTGAATGACAAACATTGCAGACTCTAATGAGAGATCTGGGTCTGCACTATTTGCAAATGATATCTAACTCATTTCCTACATTCAAAGGGCTATAGGTTTAATACTCAATGGTGTTCCAATAATAATAAAAGAATGAACTTTCACTAGTCCACATACTAGAGCTGATGACTATCACAAGGCAGATAATTGGGTATCAATCAGTGCACAGTACTATGCATTAACTTACCAGATACTATTTAATCAAAAAATATCTTTAGCAAAGCTAGTGATGAACTTTCAAACTAAAATCTTCATTTATAATGAGAAATAAGTTTAAGCCAACAGTGTGGGAACAGAGTATAATATATACATACCGTTGCAATGGTGTAGACCCAGACCTGAACAGGCTACTGGTGGAGCCCTTTGATCTGACTCTGCACTTTTGTCATTAAAATATGCAATTTTCATCAGTGATACATTGTTCCATACAATTTTTTGTTTATTTAATATTCAGGAAGGGAGGAGTCAGTTTTAATTATTCTGCAGATAAAGGGTTAATCAATTATTTCCAAACAATGTTAACCCATTCCCACTTAGGCTATTTTTAGACCTAACCTCTTTGAAAAAGTCTACCTAAAAGGAGTATTTACAAGAGAAAAGAAAATATTTAGAATTGTGTAGTATTGAAACCATTCTGATAAATAGAGCATTAAAATTTTGCTCCAATGGAGCAAAGTTTTATGCTCTAAATAGAGCATTAAAATTTTGCTCCTAAAATTTTGCTCCTTCTGATAAATAGAGCATTAAAATTTTGCTCCAATGGAGCAAAATTTTATGCTCTAAATAGAGCATTAAAATTTTGCTCCTATGGAGCAAAATTTTATGCTCTATTTATCAGAATGGTTTCAAAAAGTGACTTTTACAGAGGCGTCAATATGCGGGAATGGAGTTAAACAAGTGAGAGGATTTTAACAGAAGCTCCAAAGGGCTTACATCTTCAGCCAAATTAACTTTGTAAGTTTACTAAGAAGTTATGTGCTTACTTCTGATACAGTATACTCTCTCAAATGACCATTCAACCATTCCCTCATAGGTTATTTTTAGACCCAACCTCTTTGAATAAATCTATCGAAAAAGGAGCATTTACTAGAGAACAGGATTTTTTTAAATTTTGATATCATTGCGATAAGTAGAGCATTTGCTCCTATGAACTCCAGGAGCTGTCTGATCTGAGTCTACTCTGTATGCCAAATCGTGAAAAAGTGAAGGAAAGGGTTAAGTAATTAGTTTAGTAGCCATTCTTTGTGACAGCCATTTTAGAAAGTAAAGAAACAGGTCTTAAATTCCATTAGCATACAGAGCAGACCCTGATCAGACGGCTCCTATAGGAGCCGTCTTATCTGGGTCTACTCTGTTTGCGAATGCGTAAAAACATGTTTATATGAGGGCTATTACAGTTCTCAATGTATGTAATACTTCATTTCCTTTCAAACAAATGTGTCTGATTATGCAATCATAAAAAGTCACCTGTAGACTTTCAGACTCTTATGTGTGATCTTCCATCCGATTCTACCCTTTTTGCACATTCTAGCACTTTTATTGTTTAGACAGACATGGTTGTTCACTGGGCCAATTAGGACTTTACAGCATATCTGTCAACAATACAAGTGGCAGAAACAAGACCAGCTAATGTAACACTTGAAGTGAGAGAGAGAGAAAGAGAAGAGTCGAAGATAAAAAATCAATATTTAACCCATTCCCTCATAGACTATTTTTAGAATCAACCTCTGAATAAATCTACTAAACAGGAACATAATTACTACAGAAAAAAACAACTTTTACGATGTTTGATTTTGAAACCAATGTGATAAATAGAGCATTAATAATAATTCTTGCTTCTATGAAGCAAATGCTCTATTTATCACAATGGTTTCAAAAAGTGAATTTGACAGAGGCATATGAAAAGGCGTCAATAAGAGGGAATGGGTCAACTCTTTCAACACCAATGACAATGCTGTGATGAAAACAGTTTCGATCCAGATCCGAGACGCCAACCCAAGTAACTTGACTTCTCATCAGGATATAAACTGTTTGACACTCTTACTTTTAAGCTTAAATGAAACGAACCATAATTTTTACGATCCCAATCATTTAGCATGCAAACACATAACATTTTCAGTGTGGGAAACAAGTAAATGTTATGTGCAAACAGTGTAGACCCAGATGAAAGGACTCCTAGAGGAGCCAATTTATCAGGGTTTGCACTGTTTGTTATGTCACACTTTTCCTTAAAAAATCTCTTAATATTCGCGGTAAGCTTGACCTGGTTAAAATTTGGATACAGTATAACCCCTCTTAACTGGAATTCTAGTATGGAAGAATTTAAATACTATTTATATTAGGCAGGTGGCTGCTTAACCCTTTCCCTGTTCTGTATTTATGCCAAATTTCAATACCTACTGAATATTCACTAACAAAACAGAAAGAAATATTGTAGGTGGAATAGTGTAGACATTTTAGAAAGTAAAGGAACATATCTATCAAATTATTTTAACAAACAGAGCAGACCCTGATCAGACGGCTCCTCTAGAAGCCGTCTGATCTGAGTCTAATCTGTTTCCAAATGCGTGAAAACACGTTTATATGAGGGAAAGGGTTAATACAGGGTAAAAGTCATGCAGAAAGCTCCTCTAGGAGCTTTCTGCATGACTTTCACCCTGCATTAAGCTACCTGACCTGTCTCCATGACCGCTATTTATACTGAATTTAATGTCAGTGAGTTTAAAGGTTTTTTTACTATAGGCCATTTGACAATTTCAGCATTGAAATGGTTAAAGGTTAAAGCCACTTGATACCTGGACTTGATATCTATATAAAGCACTATAAAATAATGATAAAATATATAGGCACCAAAATATAATCCAAGATTATCTGCTGGATAATCAAACTGTTTCAATGGTGGTTTATTGTTGATATATTAACCTTTCCCAATTGAATATTCGTGTAAAAAAAAATGATATCATTAATATTGATTAGAGTAGCACCTGCCATTTTGGTTCAGGCAGAACTGTAGAATCAGAGCTGACCCTGTAGGCGCCATCTGATCTGGGTCTACTCTGTTTGCAGAGGTGTGAAAAGGCTTTTTATTTGTATAAAGAAAAGATTTAACCCCAGGTAATTACCTGATACATATAGAGACAATTTTGGACCCCTTAAAGGCCTTTGCAAACAGTGTAGACCCAAATCAGACAGCTCCTGCATCGTCTGATCAGTCGGTCAGCTGTTTTTGCTTATGAAACTATACAGACCTGATTCTGCAGCCGTTGCTATGGGTAAAATATCCTGTTTCATATAAATGATCTGCCCCTGCTTTCTAAAATGTTTACAATGTTCCACCTTCCATATTTCTTTATAACTATTTTGTTAATGAATATGCAGCAGGTATTGAAATTTGGCCTAAATACAGAGCAGGGAAAGGATTAAGTCATTATAATAATGAATTTTTCAGTTGAATGAGCAGAAATGAACAGTTCGTACAACCACAGCAAAAAAAGTCTATCGGCCTTATTACCACCTCTTTCTAAACAGCTGTCAATATAACAAACTGATACCTGTGAGATTTGAAACTCATTTCTGCCATGAAAAGTTTCAATTTCACAGCTCATTCAATACCAAGTCTATTAATTAACCCTTTGCCTAATGGATGTTCATGTAAGAATGGCATAATTATGAAATAGATATGTTTGACCAACAGTAGAAACTGAACTACAGAATCATATTTATACAATTCCAATAGCAAACAAAACAGGAGCTGCCTGATCTAAGTCTACACTGTTTGCAAAGGCATGAAATGACATCTCTATCAGGAAGAGTGTTAACTCTCGGACACCTGATATATGGACCAGCTTGTGATAACCTTTGCAAACAAATTGGATCCAGTCGAGATGCTGAGTAACTTAGAAACATCTGAACTGTTTGACACCACCCTGATTGCAATAACCCTTTCCTCCATGAATATTCATGTAAGAAATAATGATGTCATGAATACTAATTAAGATTAATTAATGGACACAGGAGTATTTGGCCATGACAGAAACTGTAGGATCATAATTATCTACTGGTATAATATACTGCAAGGAAACAGAACAGACCCTGATCAGACCACTCCTACACGTGCCATCTAATCTGGGTCTACTCTGTTTGCAAAGGTGTAGAAAGGCATATTTATGGAGTAAAGGGTTTAAGGAACACTGACAATTGAAGCAGACCAAATTCTTTTTCAGATTAACCCATTACCTGATAGGCTATTTTTAGATACAGCCTCTTTGAATAAATCTACCGAAAAGTAGCATTAACTAGAGAAAAGGAAAGTTTTAGAAATTTGTAGTTTGAAACCATTGTGATAAATAGAGCATTTGCTCCTATAGGAGCACAATTTTATGCTCTATTTATCACAATGATTTCACCAAGTGACTTTTACAGAGTCGTCAAAAGTCGTCAATATGAGGGAATGGGTTAAAGTCGTCAATATGAGGGAATGGGTTGAAGTAATATAATGTCAAACAGTCAGTAACCCCTTTCTCTGTTCAATATACATGTATGAAATATGGAATAATGACATCATATGACATTTACCTTTGCAGAAACTGTAGAATCAGGGTCCATGCTTATAAAGCTTTTTAGTTGAGTCTGTTCTCAAGCTTTTGATTGGTCAGATTTGAGCCAAAGGCTCAAATCTGACCAATCAAAATCTTGAGAACGAACTCAGACTCAACTAAAATGCTTTATAGGCATGGAGCCTTGTCTACATACTTCATCAGGATATAGAGCAGACCTTGATCAGATGACTCCTAAAAGAGTACTCTGATCTGTGTCTTTTCTGTTTGCAAAGGGTGAAAAAGTGTTTCTGTCAGGGAAAGAGGTTAACTCTTATCACATTATCTTACCTTAACCAGTCTTATCCAGTCAGATGTCTGCTACATTTCTGACCTGGTACTATTTTCCCTAAAGTCTGATTCCTTCAAGCTTTTAAGAAGCCAAAACAGCTTGGGTCCTGATGAGAAGCTGCATGATTGGCATCTCATCGACATCCAAGCTGTTTACAATTGAGAGTCATACATTGCTGTTAGCGGGATAAGGTGAACAATCCTCAATTTTTCTCTTCTGTCCGTATTGCTTAGGTATATCATTTAACCCTTTCCCTGTTCAACATTCATGGAAGAAATAATGATATCATGAATATTCATAAGCTGAATTTTTATAATGGTACATAAACACTGGAGTTTTTTACTTTGGCAGAAACTGTTGAATCTCAACTGTATAACCCAATAAGCAAACAGAGCAGACCCTGACCAGACAGCTGAGACCTCACATAATTTATACAACTTAAAAAACAACTAAAATCAAGTATAATAACCATTCAATGAAGAAACATAGGTTTTTCAAAATACAGGTGGTTACAGCTTAATACAGACTGAAAGCAATAATGAAGAAAGCTACCCCAAGAACCACCGGTGTACAAAATTCAAAACATTAAAAACCAACGTGAAATGACTTCTTAACCCTTTGAATACAGGAAATTAGTGTATTGATATTTGCAAACAGTGGAGACCCAGATCAGAAGGCTCCTAGTGGAATCCTCTGATCAGGATCTGCACCATTTATCATTTTAAATGCACTCACAAATACTGAATGGACTCCTTAAACAGATGGACCATTCCACTTAGATATTCAGCATCCAAAGCCTCAATTTATCTACCTAGAACCTAAAGTGAACTTACTTCATTCTGTGGCATATTCGTAAATCAAAATCCACAACTTAATTTCCTGCACTGTCCAAGCATGGGCCAACAATGGCTATGATGAATGCTGACAATTCCTGCCAAGTTAAGTATCCAAGCGATGATGTTTTAAACTGTTTCCCTCACAACAGCCATAGGTATGGGAACCCAATAATTACACTCTGGCACGGCAACTCTGACCAAACACCATGACCAATGAGCCGCACAACTCCAGATTTCCAGATTTCCGGAAAAACTGATAGCGGGATAGATACCTACATCACAGCTGCCCACCTGTACTGAAGTCTTTATTAACCATTTGCATGCTAGCAGCAAAACCCTGATCACCTATACAAACAGTCTGGATCCAGATGCGACACCGCATAATGATGCGTCTCGACCGGATTCAAACTATTTGACACTTTGACCATATTTTGGCAAAGAAATACGAGAAATCTTATTTTTCAAGAATTCAAGTAGACAACAATTGATGCAGACAAACAATTACTTGTACTAAGAGTTAACCCTTTGAATGCAGAGAAACATGCACATAATGTCATTTGCAAACAGTGTAGACCCAGATCAAATGCATTCTCCGATCAAGGTCTGCACTGTTTGCATATGAATTATCATATATATCTGACTGCAGTTTCTAAGCTTATTAATATTCATAAGTTAATATTTGATACTATATGAATTTTCATCAGATAAACAGCTAATTTTCGAAAGAAATCTTTAAGTTTTGCTTCAATTTCAATTTAAAATGTTTAAATATCAATTCCATTTCACCAATGAACTGTTTGTGCAGGAAATAAATCTAGTACCGGTGCCACATGGAGCATTTACCTGTTGATATATCACAGCTAATAAGCAGAATTTAACCCTTATCCTGTTGTCCATGTGTCGTCTGCTCAAATTCAGCCTCTCTTGCTGATTCTGTTTACTTCATATTTGTTCTAGACTTTGAGTGGTGTCAAATAGCTTAGATCCCTAAGACTCTGGTTTCATTAGAAGGATAAAGGTTAACCCTTTACCCCATAAATACGCCTTTCTATGCCTTTACAAACAGAGTAGACCCAGATCAGCCGGCTCCTGTAGGTAAGGGTCTGCCCTGTTTGCTTGTGATATAATATAGATATGATTCTACAGTATCTGACATGGCCAAATCTTCCTGTGCCCATGTGCTATTATAACAAACTAACCTGATTAATATTCATGATGTTATTATTTTTTACATGAATATTCATGGAGGAAAAGGTTAATATTGTACTTGGAAAACATCTTTTATCCCTTTCCCCCACGGTGTCAACTTATAACACTTTTGCAAATAGAGTAGAGCCATATCAGGTGACTTCTGTAGGTGCTGTCTGTTCAGGGTTTGTTGTGTTTTCAAAAGTGCCAAAAGTCGTCTTGTTAAAAGAGTAATTGTTTTGTTTGATTAATATAGATTCTACTATAATAAAAATTTCTGTGATCATTGGCCATTATAAAAAACAACAACAATTTCATGAATATTCATGAAGGCATTAATTATTGAATCAAATATTCATGGGGTAAAGGGTTAACAAATACTGATCAGGATTAGAGGTTTTCACTTATTCAACCATTTGAATTCTAATCTGAACCACAAAAAATCTTGCGCTTAAGACCCTTTGCTCCATAAATATGCCTTCACAAACAGAGTAGACCCAGATCGGAATGCTCCTGTAAGAGCCGTCTGATCAGGGTCTGGTCTGTTTGCTTATGATTTATGTGCTATTTTGCATATAAAAATAAGTTGTCGCATAGTGTTGATTTGCCATGTACCATAATTATATAGTCATGTTGAAAGGATTTTCTCTGATACATAGTGTCACATGTAGCCATGTGAAACTATCTGGTAGGGTCATTAAACCCCGTACTCATTGAAAAACTATCTGTTGGGGTCTTTTAACCCCATACTCATTGAATAATCATGTAGAAAATACCATTAATATTAATTTACATATTTTTTATAATGGCACTATGATAGAAACTGTAGAATCAGATCTATATTTCATAAACAAATAGAATAGACCCAGATCCTGTAGGAGCTGTCTGATCTGTGTACATTCTGTTTGCAAAGGCATAAAAATATGTATCTATGGAATAAAAGGTCAAGCAAACAGAGCAGACCCTAATTAGATCTCTGGTCTACCAAGTATACTCTGCAAAGGCATTTAAAGGTGTATATATGGAGTAAAGGGTTAAGTCAAACTTCTTTCCAGGTCACTGCTCTCAACTACATCCAATCTGTCTGCAAAAGTTGACAAATTGTGGTTAACATGCAAAGAGATTGGATTGTATGACAAATTGACAACAGCAAACAGAGGACCTGCTCATGACCAGCATTTGGACCCTAGAATCTCTTCAATACTGGATATTTTAATTTCCTCCACATTCTCAGAAAATGCAAATACAGCTTCTAAGTATGATTGACAGATTTACACATTCAGGATCACTTTCACACTGATTCAAGTGACCACAATAGTCTTAACGATCTTAACCCTTACCCCATTGTGAAAAAATAATGCCAGCCCAAATTTAAATCTGGTGCAATTTCAATTACTTCCTATTTGATCAAGCTTTTGAGAAATTAATGCCCATGTATCAAACAGCTTTAGGGATCCTGCGGAGATGTTACTTGGCGTCTCATCAAGATCCAAGCTGTTTGGAATGCGAGTCGGGTTAAGGACAGCAGGCCAAGGGTTAAAACAAATTTAGTACTGATCAATTCGCTAAGTATTTTGTATGTGTATTAACCCTCTCAATGTGGAAAACAGGTGGACTAGCATTTACAAACAGTGCAGACCCAGATCAGAGGGGTACTAGAGGACACCTGTGACATAGGGTCTGCAATGTTTGTCATTTAAAATCCTTTTGCAAATTCTACCCTTTCACACTGAATGCACTCTATTGTTAAATGATGATGGGCCAATTCACTTTGAAAATTTAGCATTCAAAGAGTTAAAAGCATCTCTAAATTCTGAAATAGACCAGTGTTATAGTTTGTCCGACAGCTGAACCATTAATTGGTAGTCAAGTTCATATTCCGGTAGATTGAAGCATGATCTGGGTCTGCTGTTTGCTAATGGAATTTGATAGTTCTGTTTCTTTAGTTTCTAAAATGGCTACAATGTTCCACCTGCCATATTTCATTATAACTATTTTTGTCCATGAATATTCAGTAAATATTGAAATTTGGAATGAATATAGAACAGGGAAAGGGTTAACCCTTAGAAAACAGAATTTTCAAAGTGCAATGGGCCATCAATGTTTAATTATAATGTGCATTCAGTATGAAAGGATCAAATTTTAAATCACAAACAGTGTAATAGATCCTGATCAGACAGCTGCTCTTGGAGCCCTCTGATCTGGGTCTGCACTATTTACAAATGCTAGTAAACATTTCCCACCTTCAAAAGTGTATTACCTTCACTTGATAATCCAGATTTTTACACCTCTGCAAGTGGTATGAGCAGCTGTCTGATCATTAGGTCTGCTTTGTTTGTTTTAAATTTTCATCCTCTTATGTTTGCCATGGCAATAAGTTTTCTTTATTTTATATTTTAATACTAAAACTGAAATACTTAAAATTGCATAATGGGTGAAGCCTATTGGTGTTGCATGAATACTTTGACTCTTTACTCCATAAATATTCCTTTTATACACCTTTGCAAACAGAGTAGACCCAGATCAAATGGCTCCAGTAGGAGCTGTCTGATCAGGGTCTACTCTGTTTACTCATGATATAATATTGATATGATTCTAGTTTCTGCCATGGCAAAACATTTCTGTGTCCATGCACTATAATTACAATGAATCTAATTAACATTCATGATGTCATTATTTCTTACATATTTATTCATGGAGGAAAGGGTTAAACAATATTGGTGGTTTCACTTTGACCATTCAGCATTTAAAGGGCTAATCCTTACAGCCAGGTCCTGCATCATGTCAGTATAGAACTCTCAGCACTTATCACCAATATTACTACAGACAGAAGTGTCTAAAAGCATTAATCTGGCCAGTTCTGAAAACATCCATTAACCCCTTTCAACTCTGAATTATCAGAATGGAATAGCCCATCAATGTTTAACTATGGAGTCCACTCAGCAAGAAAGGCTTTAACTTGATATACAATTCTGAAAAACAAACAGTGCTGACCCCAATTAGAGGGCTCCTCAAGGATCCCACTGATCTGGGTCTACACTGCTTGCAGATGACTGCATGTATGTCCAGGGTTGAAAGGGTTTAACTGTTTCTATGTGTTACAAATGAACAGAAGACTGTAATATGCAATCTATGCAGACCAACTTCAAAAGAACAGACTCAGGGTTCCTGTTTGAATATTCTGAAGTGGATGAAAAGAAGAGCAGAGTGACAAAGGTGTGTATATATTCAAATATTAAAATCATTATTTCTCCACCAAATACAAAGCAACAGATAAAGGCAATTATTTAAATACTACAATTACAAAAAAAATGTCACCACTCTTTAGAATTGTCTCATATAAAGAGTGGTCACAAAATAGGCATTGTTGGAGAAATAAAGGAGCTAATCTCAAAATGTTTTAATTTACGCATCTTTAAACTGGGCCTCTCAGGAAGAATGAGAGCCGAGTTCTAGAAATCTTGATGTATGATGATTCATTGTGCAGTGTAATAGTCTTGGTGATGGTTGGGTGTTGGGTTATAAAACCTTTTTGTCTCTTTCTGATACAAAAGTTATATAAATATTGCTCAGCCATTACTTATCTTAAGAATAGACTTTATCATTTTCATTAGGAAGTGAAAGATTATACAGTCATGCTGGCTGTGCCATTAGGAACTGTGTGTTAATGTAACTGCCACAGTGAAAATTCAGGTATTTTCTTAATCCTTACCCTGTTCTATGTTTATTCCAAATTTTGATACCTACTGAATATTCCTGGACAAAAAAGTTACAAAGAAATATGGAAGGTGGAACATTGTAGACATTTTAGAAAGCAAAGAAACTAGCTGAGTTCAGATCTATCAAATTCTACAAGCAAACAGAGCAGACCCTGAACAGACGGCTCCTTTAGGAGCCGTCTGATCTGGGTCTACCCTGTTTGCAGATGCGCGAAAACACGTTTATATGAGGGAAAGGGTTAAACCTTTTCTTCATAAATACACCTTTCTACGCCTCTGTAAGAGTCACTTTATGAAACCATTGTGATAAATAGAGCATTATTTTGCTCCTGTAGGAGCAAAATAATGCTCTATTTATCACATTAAGGTTTCAAACTACAAAATTCTCAAATTTTACTTTTCTCTAGTAAATGCTCCTTTTGGGTAGATTCATTCAAAGAGGTTGGGTCTAAAAATAGCCTATGGAGGAAAGGGTTAAACCTTTCCTTCCACGTCTTTGCAAAGGAAGTAGACCCAAATAAGATGGCTCCTGTAGAAACTGTCTGATCAGGGTCTGCTCTGTTTGCTTATGAAATTATAATAGATCTGACTCGACAGTTTCTACTTACACCAAAACATCCAATGTACATATGCTATAATTATAAATACATTGTATTCAGCTAATAAATATTCATGATGTGATTATTTCTTACAGGAATATTCAACAGGGCCAGGGTTAAGAGGAGATCCATAGGTATCCTTTGCCAAAAGATGATGTTAACTATGATGTTACATAACCATAACATCAGGAGCTACCAAGTCATGAGGGTGGATAACACCCTATTAATTAACAGTACAACATCATGGCATCTCTCCATACATGTACCCAAGATTGTTCTCCTTGATTACAACCCACCCCCAATCTCCCCCAGATTAACCTTTTGAGTACTGATTTTTTTTTATGTGGAATGGTCCATCATTGATTATGAATATTCAGGTAAGAAATAATGATGTTATGAATATTAATTATATTCATTTTTACAATGGCACATGAACATGGGACATTTTGGCCATGGCAGAAACTGCAGAATGATTGTGCAGAGCATTGTAGACAATTTTATGCCTTGTACCGAGCCATTGCTCGCATTGTGCAGAGCATTGTAGACAATTTTATGCCTTGTACCGAGCCATTGCTCGCATTGTGCAGAGCATTGTAGACATTTTTATGCCTTGTACAGAGCCATTGCTCGCATTGTGCAGAGCATTGTAGACAGATAGAGTGGTAACTCGATTGGCACTGGAATCCTGGTAGTCTGCGAGGGTGACGATGACAGTAGCAGACCTTCCTAACAGACTCGGGATGGTCCCTAGAGGTCAAAACTGGTCACAACTCTATTTGCACCTGGGATCCTGAAAGTCTCCGAGGGTGCCAGAGACAGTTGCAGATCGTTTTAATGGACAAGGGTGTGTCCCTATGGCCCAGAACTATGCATATCTTGATTGGCACCGGAATCCTGGAAGTCTGCGAGGGTGACGGAGACAATCACAGACCGTTTAAACACTCTGGAGGGATTCCAGAAGTCAATACTGGCCATGACTTGATTGGCACCGGGGATCCTCGAAGTCTACGAGGGTGCCAGAGACAGTCAAAGACCGTCGTAATAGACTCAGGAATGTCCCTAGAGGTCAAAACTGGTCACAACTCGATTTGCACCAGGGGGTCCTGGAAGTCTGTCAGGGTGCCGGAGATAGTTGCAAATCACTTTAAAGGACAAGGGAGTGTCCCTAGGGCCCGGAACTATGCATATCTCGATTGACACCAAAATCCATGAAGTCTGTGAGGGTGCTGGAGACAGTCGCAGACCATTTTAATGAACTCTAGAGGGTCCCTAGAAGTGACTTGATTGGCACTGGGGATCCTGGAAGTCTGCCAGGGTGAAGGTGACATTCACAAACCGACTCTGGAAAGTCCCTACTGGTCAAAACTGGGCTTAACTCGTTTGGGGTCCTGGAAGTCTGCAGCGGTGCTGGTCTTTATCCGTACATTCGTCTGTCTGTGGGAAAAACTGTGGTGCCTTAAAACCTTTTTATTTATCGAAATGGGTTAAAGATTTAATTGCTTTGTTTTAAAATTTTAAAACTGATGAAATTCCTTTTGATGTCAACATATTGAATAATACCCGCTGAATTCAATTTTTACCTTTCTTTTGTTCACACATCTCTTATGAGTTCCAGTTTGAGTTTTAAACGGCATCCTGTCGCGTTTTAAATAACTTTCTTTTGGTTGGTCAAAATCTCATTAAGATCTTATCACTCTGTTTATTGAAAACTTACACTGATGGATGACGTCACATTATGCTAATGAGCCAGATGTTTAATTCAGTTAGATAGGAAAGGGGGGGGGGGGGGGGGGGGGGGCCCCGAGGAGAAGAACATTTGCATGAACGAATAGTGGATATAAAAAGTATTCCCTACTACTTGCGACCGAACTTTCACTGTATTTCGTATAACAGTCGTAGCTTATATCCTCATACTAATGGATTCCAGTTTGCCTTATTTTCCAATCGCTAACATTTCATTTAGTCATGGATGTTAACAAACAACATCATTTTGAGATAGGGAAAATCGGGGCGAGTTGATCCGGTCATGAAATTAATAATTGGAACACTCGGCTTTAATCATCTGAAATGCTCAAAAAAGAGTGTTTATCTCTCGTAGCAAGTGTCTGGTTGAATGAGATTGTCTGAAAATACGCAAACATATCAGCGACATTACCTCTTGAGCATTCTGTTGGCAAAGTGCACATGTACGTGCATACACTATACGACAGATTTGACACGTTATACATATGAATCCACAAAGAATGATTTCATGGATAATCCGAGGGTAGCTGTAATCCAGCATTTTCTCAGTTCCGGACAGTTCTCTGATTATCGCCATTTTACTGTACATGTATAATCAAAACTTGAAGGTGGAACTCTGTAGCCATTTTAGAAACTAAAGAAATTGTAGCCATTTTAGAAACTAATGAAATAGATGTATCAAATTCCATTAGCAAACAGAGCAAACCCTGATCAGTCAACTCCTGTAAGAGCAGTCTGAACTGGGTCTACTCCAATTGCAAATGCGTGAAAAGGCATTTTCATGAAGGAAAGGGTAAAAGGTAACTATTCCCCTAAACCACAGGTTTCTTGTACTTTAGGTCTTGTAAAATTGTGGTCAACTCTTTGTATGCTGAATATTCACAATGGAATGGTCCATCAGTGTGGAATGGTAGAGTCAAGTCAGTATGAACTGGTATACAGAGCTCCAGATTAGATGCGTCAATTTAAACATTTTTCAAGCATAGCTCCTTTATTTCTCCACCAAACCCTATACTGTGACCACTCTTTAGAATCGTCTCTTTGAGGCACACCCTTGTCTGTAGCTCTGGTATAATAAATTTACTAGAACTTTGAATGAAAAACAATAGACCAGACACTGATCAAAGGGCTCTCTGATCTGGGTCTACACTGTCAGCAAATGCCAATACACTTGTTTTCCCCACATTCAAAAGGTTAAGGCCAACCTTTACCTGCTATAACACCTGTTTACAATTACTTTCACCTAAACCTGTGCACTAAGTAGTATTATACCAATAGTTACTGTGGAAGCCCATCAGTGTTTAATTACTCCATGAATATTGATGTAAGAAATAATGACATCTTGAATATTTATTAATTCATTTAATTTAATTTTTGTAATAATACATGAACACAGGAAGTTTTGCCACAGCAGAATCTATATTACATGTATTTCAATAGCAACAGAGCAGACCAAGATCAAACAGCTCAATTAGTTTGAGTCCTTTGATCATGAATTACACTATTTGCAACCAATTTGTTTCAATTAAATTTATCAAAACTGTGATGTAACATTACCAGTGCAGAGGGGAGATTACATGTCCAAAAATGTTCTGGGCAACTAGTACTGACAACCATTAATAATACAACCAATACACATGTGGGACTCTTCAACCAAGTACAGTAAACTCTGATAGTTTGAACAAGTATCATTATTGGTCTTTTAAATCCTTTACTCCATGAATATGAATATTAATTAGATTAATTGTTATAATAGCACATGGAAATAAGAATTTTTGGCCGAATCATATTTATATTGCATAATACGCAAACAGAGCAGACCCTGGTAAGACTGCTCATATACAAGCTGTCTTATAAATTGGGTCTTCTCGGTTTACAAAGGCGTATTTATGGAAAAATGGGTTAAGCCAGGTGGTAGCTTAATGCAGCGTGAAAGTCATGCAGAAAGCTACTCAAGGAGCTAATATTCTGCATGACACTTACCAGGCATTTAAAGCAGCCACCTGCCTAAAAAGGCATCAATTCTTCATTATTAAAATGTCAAAGTCACTGAGTTTTTTCTGTATTATAAATATATATTGCTTTCTGCTACACTCTTCACCTGCTGAATATTCATGTAAGAAATAATGACTTTTTAACACCTTTGTAAACAGAGTAGAGCCAGATTAGAATCTGCTTTGTTTCCTTATGAAATTATAACAGAGCTGATTCTATAGTTTCTACCAATGTAAAAAATGCATGTGTACAACTGTACATATGCCATTATAAAAATTCAGCTAATAAATATTATGATGTCATTATTTCTTACATGAATATTTAAGAGGTTACGGGTTAAATACCATATCTCTATTTCTATCATGACTGAAACTATCTGGATCTGAAATGGTGTCAATCAAACTTTATAAAATTACAAATGTTGCTCTTTTAAAAATA
Source organism: Azorinus chamasolen (assembly GCA_963576725.1). Lineage (NCBI taxonomy): Eukaryota > Metazoa > Mollusca > Bivalvia > Cardiida > Solecurtidae > Azorinus > Azorinus chamasolen. Next base: position 68,687,292 of record OY755236.1, on the reverse strand, counting down.
AAATCCAGATGTCTAATCTGTTCACGAAACAATAATTTGTTGATGACGTAAAGCTACAAAAACACTAGATTTTCTTTATATAAAAAAACAATGTTATTGATGGTATATCACAACTTCAAGCTGAGTTTGTTTATAATAAACATCTTTACTGATAAAACAGTGCTACAGATAAAGGTTTGTACCCACATACTAAAATCGTGATTTCTCCAACAAACCCTACTATACTGTGACCACTCTTTAGAATTGTCTATTCTAAAGAGTGGTCACAGTACAGGGTTTGGTGGAGAAATGAAGGAGCTATTCTTGAAAATGTTTAAATTTACACATCTTATCTGGATCTCTGTAAAACACATAATAAGACTTTCAAAGTACAGTAAAACCTCGATTATTCGAACACTAAAATACGTATCATTATCAATCTTTAAAACAGGTGGCAGCTTAATGCAGGGTGAACGTCTTTCTGCCTATATTGGCAGGGGAAATAATTTCACCATGCATTAAGCACCATGCATGCACTATTTAAGCAGTCACCTGCCTAAAAGGTTCTAAATTCTTCCATACAAAAATATGAATAATCGAAATTTTACTGTACACTGCTGTTGGCACCTGAACCTATGGAACAATGTTTTATTCTCTGTCAGTCACAAATGTTCTGACTGGCATCATTGTATTTCAGCTGGATTATTCATTGGAATTAAATGTGTTCTCTGCATGCAAGAAGAGAATTCATATTAACTTATGTTTAAGAGTATGTATCCACATAAAACAGCAAGAAGCTCGACATCTTCTTTATATCCAAAATGAGTGCCACTCTCAGGGCTGCAGATGAGAAGCATATTTACATAATCTAACTAAATTTTTTACATTTCTCCACCAATTCCTGTCTTGTTGCAACTAAGTAGAATAGCCTCTCATACTTAATGTAAGCATTAGAGAAAATCTCAGATTGTACATATATCCAATATATATTAGTATATCAACTCTGCATGCCAAGTATTATTGTCATCTGATCAATTGTTGTCAGCAACATTTTCAAAACTATTAAGTTTTCTTTCTGAATTTTTGGACGCAGGTAAGTCGAGTAAAACGAACGATCAACGGCTGTAGTAAAGACGATTTTATTCACTTCCAACGTTTCGCCTATACAATAGGCTTCATCAGGGATGAATTTTTGGCAGAAGTTGAGCATTTAAGTGACAAACAGTTTAGATCTCAGATCAGGCTTAGATTTATGGGACCTGATCTGGATCCAAACTGTTTGCATAGGTCTAAAAGGTGAGAGAATCTGGCACTAACATGCAAAGAGTTTGAACATTATATTAGCTGGGGAAATAATTTACACCTTCTTGTGCACAATATGCAAAGTGATGCTACTCTTGTACACCATGTGCCTTTGAGGATCCGTAAACCTTGACCAGCTGCATGTATAGACACACCACCTAATTCATGAACAACAGAATTTTTTACCATATGAAATAGAATCAAATACACATCAAATTCATATTAAGCATTTACAGAGCAGACTCTGATCAGACAGCTCCAAAAGGAGCTGTCTGATCTGGTCTGCTCCGTTGCAATGGTGTAAAAAAGCATAATTTGTCACTTTAGAACAAGTACTCATTAAGTATTTATATACACTTATAAAGTTCTTACTTTGTGGGGATGATACATATGTTGTAAAGGGTTAACAATTGTCATGATCTGCTAGTTTCTTTAATCACTAACTTGTCAAACAGTGTTGACCCTGACCAGACATTTATCTTCTGCTGGTTGAGGTTTACAACAATTATATAACCTTACACACATTATCCGTAGGTATTCTCAAATAATTGATAGAGCAGCTCTGAACAAAATAAGAATACATACCTGTAATATACCATGTCAGAGGGAAAGCACCAAACATGAAAAGAGAAAAAAATAACTTAATGTAAGTATAGCTCAATTACTAGGTTCATCAATAAACCACAAACAATTTATAATGAGGTTCATTATTACACCACAAATAATTAATTACAAGTTTCATTACACCACATACAATTTATTATATCATGGTCAACATTACACCATAAACAAATGATTACTATAAGTTTCATCATTACACCACAAACAATTATGTTGTTCAATCATGTTGTTCATCGTTACACCACAAATAATTGTTGGTCACCATTACATCACAAACAATTGATTGTGTTGTTCATCATTACACCATAATTGAGGGTTATCATTACACCATGAACAATTATGTGGTTCATCATTACACCACAATTATGTTGTTCATCATTAACCCTTTCCCTCAAATAAACATGTTTTCAAGCATTTGCAAACAGAGTAGACCCAGATCAGACGGCTCCTAGAGGAGCCGTCTGATCAGGGTCTGCTCTGTTTGCTGATGAAATTTGAAAGATCCGTTTCCTTACTTTCTAAAATGGCTACATTGTTCCAACTTCCAACTTTCATTATAACTACCCTGTTCATGAATATTCAGTAGGTAATGAAATTTGTAACAAACAAAGAACAGGGAAAGGGTTAAAACACAAACCATTTTATTGTTCATCATTATACCACAAACAATTAAATATGAGGTTCATCATTACACCACAAACAATTGAGGGTTACCATTACACCATGAACAATAACAGTATGTGGTTCATCACTACACCACAGCAATTATGTTGTTCATCATTACAACACAAATAATTATTGTTCTGTTCATCATTTCAACACAAACAATTATGCTGTTCATTACAAACAACCTAAATATTGAGGGTTATCATTACACCATGAACAATTATGAGATTTGAAATGTTACATGATAAGAATTGAGTTGATGCATATTCATGTGATAAATTCATGCAAAAATGTTCAACAATGGTTAAACAGAAGATAGTTGTCTTGCACTTCTTTATCATACTTTCCTGTTGCTGTTTTATGCATTGGATAAGACCCTGATCTAGATCTGGTGGAGCCATCTGATCTGAGTCTACACAGTTTTATGATATCCCATTTACAGGATTCTTGGAATAAACAAATAACTTCAGTATTGTGTGTGCAGGTGAAAAAGAAATGAAGGCATGCCATGGGACTGGAATAATCAAAGGTATCAGAGTGAATCTTCATATTTGTTTGATGTCTAAGACATCAGAGGATAGAAAATCCCTAATATTTCATCAAGAAGCCAACCTTCTATTTATCCATTTAACCCTTTCCCTGTTCTGTATTTCGGCCAAATTTCAATACTTACTGAATATTTATTAACAAAATAGTTATAAAGAAATGTGGAAGGTGGGATATTGTAGACATTTTAGAAAGTAAAGAAACAGATCTATCAAATTCTATTAGCAGACAGAGCAGACCCTGATCAGACGGCTCCTCTAGGAGCCATCTGATCTGGGTCTTCTCTGTTTGCAAATGCGTGAAAACACGTTTATATGAGGGAAAGGGTTAATGCGCTCATCAACAGGAAAATGGGGGAAAAGAATAACATACCAGCTAAAACAACAGGAATACCTTCTTATCCCTTTACTCCATAAATACGCCTTTCTACGCCTTTGCAAACAGAGTAGATCCAGATCAGACAGCTACTGTAGGAGCCGAGACTGATCAGGGTCTGGTCTGTTTGCTTATGGCACAATATAGATATGATTCTACAGTTTCTGCAAATTCCTGTGTTCATGCATGTACCATCATAAAAATTCTATTAATCACTATTCGTGTTGCCATTATGTCTTACATGAATATTCATGGAGTAAAGGGTTAATTCTACAATATCATATTGGGGCATTCTGACTCAAGATGTTTGTTTCTACACACAGGTAGCAAAACTAAAAATACTATAAAAGTGATAGTCTCTTAACTTCAAAACGTGATGATGATATTTAAAAAGTCTAAAAAAAATGTATTTTATACATAAATCATTTGTTTATATGCTGAAAAGAAGTATACTGCAAGAAAACTGATTGAATTAACCCTTTCCCTGTTCTGCATTTATTACAAATTCCAATACCTACTGAATATTCAGACAAAAGAGTTATAATGAAATCTGGAAGGTGAAACATCAATGTAGCCATTTTAGAAACTAAAGAAACAGATCTTTTAAATTCCATTAGCAAACACAGCAGACCCATGCTCAGAAAGCTTTTACTGTGGAGTCATCTGATCAGGGTCTACTCTGTTTGCAGATGTGTGAAATTGCGTTTATATGAAGGAAAGGGTTAAGTCTGAATAAGACAAAACTTTCATATCTCTGAATTGGCTAATGTATTAGTACTTATTATTATGGGATGTGTTTTAGTTTCATAACTGATTGAAATTGGCAGATAATAATTTGTATCATAGGGGTATTGTTCAATATATCTTTATATACTTATAAGATTTTCAAATTTAACCCTTCGCTTGTTATTCGCATCAATATACCTACCTGTAAATAGTGAAGACCCAGATGAGACAGCTCCTGCAGGATTGTGCAACCAGTGCACTCCACAGCAGTGATTGCACAGTGAAATACTTGTACACAGTGAAGATATATGTAATTATACAACAGCGCATGGGTAAAGAAGGAGAAATGTATTTTAAAATTCAGCAAGCGAAGGGTTAAGAACTGTACATAATTTAACCCACACCATGGTTTAATTTTATTGGAAATTATGCATGAGACTATCACTTTACAAGCTTAATTGTTAAGGACTTTATCAATTTTAACCCTTTCCTTCATATAAATGAATTTTCACGCACTTGCAAAGTAGACCCAGATTGGACGGTTCCTATAGAAGCCGTCAGATTATGGTCTGCTCTGTTTGCTAATGGTATTTATTTTATATTCTGTTCTAATCTGTTATGATTTCATAAGCAAACAGGGCACTGCCACCCTGGGTCTTCTCTGTTTGAAAATTTGTAAAAAAAAAGCGTTTACAAGAAGGAAAGGGTTTAAGGGTTGATGGGTAGAACTCTAGCGGTTTAGGAGCCGTCAGATCAGGATCTGCTCTGTTTGTTAATGGTACATTATACATCTGATTCTACAGTTTCTATCTCAGCCAAACTTTCCTGTTTTCATATGCTGTTTAATTTTAATTGATTAATTTTACATTATGTTCTAATCCGTTATAATTTCATAAGCAAACAGAGCAGACCCTGATCTGACAGGAGCCATCTGGTCTGTGTCTTCTCTGTTTGCAAATGCGTAAAAAAGCGTTTACATGAAGGAAAGGGTTAATAATGGTTTAATGGGTAAAACTCGAGCGTTTTTGGAGAAAATACTGGTAGTGAACGCTTCTTCTACTTCACTCAATCAACAGGACTAAATTTGGTGCATTAAACCTATTACCACCAAAATAGTCAAAATAAATCCATTGCCAATAAAAGCATTTATCTAATAAAACATTTATGGAAATGAATGGTATAAATTTGCATCTGCTCATTATATATGTACACCAATGATAATTACCATTAATTGTGTGTCCAAGCAAAACTATTGGCAAAGGTGATTCAGAGTTCATATAATGGATAGAAAGTTATATCTTCATATATATACACACTTAACTCCTTTGCAAACAGAATAGACCCAGATAAGATGGCTCCTGTAAGAGACATCTGATCTGGGTCTACTGTGTTTGCTTAATGGAATTATGTAGATTTGATCCTGCAGTTTTTACCAGGGCCCAAACTTTTCTTGTTTGTATGCCATTATAAATATCCAGCTAATTAATATTCATGCATACATTATTTCTTACATGAATATTCATGGGGTATTGGAAGAGGGTGGGGGTGAATAATTATGTTCCCCAGGGAAAATTTAGAATTGTGTAGTTTTTAAACCATTGTGATAAAAATGCTCTATTTATCACAATGGTTTCAAAAGATGACTTTTACAGAGGCGTCAAAAGGTGTCAATATGTGGGAATGTGTTAAAACTTACAAGACAAGACAGAACGTTTATCAAAGTCTAACCTCTTAGCCTTGGATATTTGTTCCATTTTCGCCATAATAATGTTTTCACCTTTCAGATTGATGTTATACATATGCTTAAGTTCATATATATATCGATAGCTTAACCCTTCGCTTGTTATTCACGTCAATATACCTACGGTACCTGTAAATAGTGAAGACCCAGATGAGACAGCTCCTGCAGGAGCTGTCTCATCAGGGTCTGCACTATTTACAAGTTGATTGTGCAACCAGTGCACTCCACAGCAGTGATTGCACAGCGCAATACTTGTACACAGTGAAGATATATGTAATTATACAACAGGGCATGGGTAAAGAAGGAGAAATATATTTTAAAATTCAGCAAGCGAAGGGTTAATGTTCCAAGGTTAATGTAGAACTAACTGTCAACTGCATTGACATTGTTCAGGCTAATATCTGCAAAGTCAATTTTTTCAAACTGTTTTTTTTTTTTATAATTGACATGATCAGAGTAATACAGTTTGGATTCTTAGTAATGAGATACCAGGATGTTCATTTCTCCAAAAGTGTGCCAAGATATTGTTTATATTTATTACACCAAGCCTCATTATATATCTGTAGAGACTTCACAGTAAATCAGTGACAAAATCATACCAGTTGTATAGGCCTCCGGAGATGTCTAGATCATTTCCTTTCCCTAGGAAGTTAATTCATGCAAAACTATGAGGACATCTCTAGCAATACATATTCTTTGTTATGATAAATCAGTAGTTGTCATTTAATTGTTTCTGTACGCAATAAATATTTTGAATGTTATGTAATTTTTTCCCCGCATAAACTATTATATATACCGGCTACAATTCTCATAATTATGTATCTTTTTTTTTTTTTACAAAAATGCAGTCGGAATGGCACTGAAGCCTGAACAGATAGCTCCAACAAGAGCTGTTTGATCTGGGTGTACTTTGTTTACAAAGGATCTATTGAGTAATTGGGCCGATAAGCGATTAAACACTGAAGGACTTATTGGCATAGAAAGGGTAAACTTAATTAACCCTTCGCTTGCTATTCGCATCAATATACCTACCTGTAAATAGTGAAGACCCAGATGAGACAGCTCCAGCAGGAGCTGTCTCATCAGGGTCTGCACTATTTATAAGTTGATTGTGCAACCAGTGCACTCCACAGCAGTTATTGCACAGCAAACTACTCGTACACAGTGAAGATATATAAATTATGTAATTATACAACAGGGTAAGGGTAAAGAAGGAGAAATGTATTTTAAAATTCAGCAAGAGAAGCGTTAATATCCATTATTTCAAAGGGTTAAGGTAGTCACTGAAATAACTAGGGCTTAGAACTGCCTGTAGCTTGTACTGATTTACACCTTCCAACTGCTTTGACAGGTTTCGTAATAAATGATCCACCAAGACCTCGTAAATCCTCGAAAAACGTATAAAAAACATTCAAAAGCACTACAATGTTAATTCCATAAGCTTATGGGATTGTTAGCAGCATTTTTAATGTAAAGCAACTTCTTAACCATCTCCCCCACCCCCTTGCCCCTGCATAGGCTATTTTTAGATCCTACCTCTTTGAATAAAACTATCAAAATGGAGCATTTACTACAGGAAAAGAACATTTTAGAATTGTGTAGTTTTAAAACCATTGTGATAAATAGAGCATTTTGCTCCTTTATGTGATAAATAGCATTTGCTCCTAAAGGAGCTAAATGCTCTATTATATCATAATGGTTTCAGAACACGACTTTTACAGAGGCGTCAATATGGGGGAATGGGTTTACCCTTCCTGAATACTACGTGCACATTTGTGAAAAGAGTTTGGATCAAAATCAGATGCCAAATAAAAAGTGGTCTCATCAGGATCCGATCTGCTTAATACTCTGTATTTTTTGACAAGAAGTGGAAGAAAATTTGAGAGAATATTTTTTACAGACCACAATTTTGGCACAGGTCAACAATATAGTATTTGTTGGAGAAGAGAGCTAGGCAGTGAATAGTGATTGTTCACAGCAAATTTTCTTAGCTCATTGAACACTAGCAGATTACTTAGGTTAAGATTATGTTGGTGCTGCTATATTATAAATGGCAGGAGTGTTCAAAGGAACACTCAATATGTCACCTGTCGGCAGAAGAATGACAATAAAGGGATGTGATGCACAAAACATGATAAACAAATAGATGGACAGACAGATAGATGGACAGATAGCCAGATGGACAGATGATGGAGGAGTATCCCTAAGTGTTACCCTGCTAAAGCAGATGATACAAAAACTAGGTAACAATATCAGAGCAACAAATAATGGTGCATACTCGAAATACTAAAATCATCATTTCTCCACCAAACTCTATCTTGTAAACCACTCTTTAAAATCGTCTCGAAGAAAGTAGTCACAATTACAGAGCTCCAGATAAGATGAGTAAAGTAAAACATTTTCAAGAATAACTCCTTTATTTTTCCACCAAACCGTATACTCCAAGAGACGATTCTAAAGAGTGTTCACAGTATAGGGTTTGGAGGAGAAATGTCGACTTTAGTATTTCACGACTTCAGTATTTCAGGACTTTAGTATTTCACTCCGTACGCACCTTATCTGTAGCTCTGGGTCACAATTAACATAGAGTTTGGTGGAGAAATAGAAAGGTTATTCTTGAAACTGTTTCAATTCACACATCTTATCTGGACCTCTGTAGGTAACATTAGCAAATCCAGCATAACCCATTATCTCATAGGCTTAATATTTTTAGATCCAACCTCTTTGAATAAATATACCGAAAAGGAGAATTAACTAGAGAAAAGGAAAATTTTAGAATTGTGTAGTTTGAAACCATTGTGATAAATAGAACATTTGCTCCTATAGGAGCAAAGGCTCTATTTATCACAATGGTTTCACAAAGCGACTTTTACAGAGTCGTCCAAAGTCGTCAATATGAGGGAATGGGATAACACAGTGCCTTACCATCTCAACAGATATCCAACACTTGACATCCAAGTAAACACTTTAGAAAAAGTCTATACACTAAATTTTGAAGAGTCCTTCTTAAAATGTGTCCAATACAGGATAATATCCATCCAAAACTATATCAATGGGACATGATCCTTTAAACAAACATCAAATAAAATAAGCTGGTCGTGTGTTCGTTTGACCTCACCCACCTCTTTGCAAGCTTGTAGCGAATTTGTCATAGCATCTAATGCAAACAATTTGGATCAAGACGAGATGCCAAGCAACTAGGTCACTAATCCCGATCCAGACTGTTTGACACTGTGTTTAATAGGAGACTGGCCTGTGGTAAACAAACTTTCATAATTGTAGCAGACAATGATATTGGCATAAAAACAATTATTTTACATGCATTAGTAGTTGTCGGTCATGGGTAGTCCAATTAAGCCTAGATTTCTGTGCAGACTACTTTTTTACATCGCCTTTTGTCCAGGAGTCCGCTTCAATTTATCATTCCACTTGTCCTGCTTCTATCTACAGTATACCCCCTCTAAACCGGAAGTCCAATTTAGTATAAATATCAGTCTTAGAGACAGATGGCAGCTTAATGCAGGGTGAAAGTCAAGCAGAAAGCTCCTCTAGGAGCTTTCTGCATGACTTTCAACCTGCATTAAGCAACCACCTGCCTAAAAGTATCAAAATTCTTCTCTACTAGAATTTCGGTTAATAGAGAGGTTTTACTGTACATGCAGTACAAGCTCTGAGCAGTTTCTGCCAATCAATTTCTATCATCTTTAACTTTATGCATGCTATATGTAATTGCAGTCTGCAAATATTTTGTCTGTTACATTTCTCAAAGATAATCATTTTTCAATTTTTCTTCAAAAAATACAGTCTCGATCTCAAGCAGTTTGGATTTGGCCCCTTGTCCCAATCCAATCTGTCCGTATTATAAGGTTACCACAAATTTGCCACTAAACATGCCAAGTCATCAGCTTTACTGTGCAATACGCTACTCCATAACATTATCTTCCAAGTTGCAAACCAACTGTGCAACAGTTACCAGTTCCTTCATATATAAGTAAATGCTTTTAACCTTTTCCTTGTTTAATATTCATTAAAGAAATAATGACATCATGAATATTTATTAGCTGATTTTTCATAATGGCATTACACAGGATATTTTGGCTCAGACAGAAACTAGAATCGGATCTATATTATACCACAAGCAAACAGAGAAGACCCTGATCATATGGCTTCTATAGGATCCATCTGATCTTAGTCTACTCTGCAAATGTGTGTAATAGGCATTTAATTATGAAGGTAAGAAATAATGCCCATGCAAACAAAGTAGATCCATATTAGAGGACTCGATCCTGTAGGAGCCAAATTTATTTAACCCTTTCCCTGTTCTATGTTTATTCAAAATTCCAATACCTACTGAAAATGCATTTATATGAAAGAAAGGGTTAAAAAATAAGCTAATAACTATTCATATGTCATTATTTCTTATGCGAAAATTGAATGGGGAAAGGTTTAAGCTACACAACGAATGCTTGACAAAGTTATAGACATTAACAAGCACAGAGAAATTAGATCAAGAATCAAATAATTTCTTCTGATGGACCTTTACTACAATGAATTGTATTTCTACTATCAGAATCTTCATTTGATATAAACATCACTCAATACCTGAATTACCCTAACCTGTTAGACACCCAGTCTCCCCTCTCCACCAGTTAATACAGCTGAAATGTCACAACGGGACCATTTTGTAACTTCAAATTAGACTGATATAGTAGCAAACTGTGTAAATCCAGGTTAAACCTCTTGTCCAGGAAATGTTTGATCTGGATCTACACTATTTGTCTAAGTTTGTCTGTCTGAATACTTAGGGTAATCCGTTTTTAAAGCTGCTGTCTACTACTGACTTTTCTTTCAGATTTTCTCGGGTTTCTACTGTGTTTATTTGTTTGCATTAATGAAATCTGACATTCTCGTCAAAAGAAAAGACTCAGCATTAATTTTCTACCATTTCTGAACACCTTATTATAAAGTCACTCTGACAGTTCCCAATCATCCACAAATTCACAAGGTACCTGCTGAATACAAACAAGTTCTGAAGAATAGCCAAATTACCCTAAGCATTTGGACATTATAATCGAGGCAAGTGCAGACCCAGATCCAGCTGCAGGGCTCAACATTAACTTTTTTGCTTACTAGACCAGTCGGGCTAGTGGTTTTGAAAACTACTAGCCCTGACCAAAATGTCTTGTGCCCTGACTTGGTGATAAACTATTTTGGTTTTTAAAAACTCACGAGATGTTGAACCTGTAACAGTATGAAGTGTCAAATCCTGCTTTTAATACATTTTATCAAGAAGATTTAGAGAAGAGCAGGGTTGTTAAAATGTTTTTATAGGTAGTGAATAATCTGTTATATTTGAATGTTCATGAAAATATGGCACTACAGTGCTACATTAAACACGATACAGGACCAGGAGTCATTTAAATTCTCAAGCCATTTAGGAAGAAATTCACAGTTTCGCTTCACTTTTTCATACGTATTCTTTGTTTCTGGTAGGCCCCTTCGATTTAGTATATTGTCATCGCTACTACCGCCGCATTTTGATGTAAAGCCGAAATTTCAAAGTCACATTTCTTTCAACAGACGAATTTTACTTACGATAAAGCTTCCACACGTTGTTATTGTAATCAAACGTAAATGAGTCTGAATGTCGTAAGTTTTTGGCACGTGTTTTATTTATTCGGGAGATTAATTCAATACAGCATTTCGCGTGTTAACTCATTTATTGTTTTCAAAATGTTGCAATTAAACACTACATGCAAATTAATACATTGTACCGACGCTTTTTTGCGACAACTTCCTCAAAGGTGTTCCCTGTTCGATAGCAAAAATAGATACGAAATTCCAAGACTGGCATCTGTACATCAGTCACCACGTGGTGTTGTAAAGGCTAGCTAGTAGTGGGGAAAATATCGCGAAGAGCAGTCTGTAATTTTGCGCATGCGTACTATGTATAAACACAATTATAGATGAACCGGACGTGACCTATCTGTAAGTGTTTTTCTGCTACTTTCTCTTTCGATCGGTATCGCGACCGGACCGGGATTTATACGACAAGTCGGGCTAGTGGCTTGGAATATTTGCAAGACCGGACCGACGTTCAACCAGTGAATGTCTGTCGGACGTAGGTTAATGTTGAGCCCTGAGCTGCTCTTGAAATCTACAATATTTGCTACTGTGTCAGTCTAATTTAAATTACAACAAGATGTGTTTGTGAAACACTATGCTCCCGATAATTGCCAAAATAAATTTGACCCATATATATGACCTTGACCGTAATAAGGCACCCCTAAAAATGTCCGCCTCCATAAGTTGTACATGCATGCCAAGTTTGAAGTATGTATGTGCAATGGCTACAAAATTATTGCCAATGTTAAAGTTGTCCTTAAACCAACAGACAGAGTCAGGGCAAAAGCAATAACACTCCCGCCCCTTGATTTGGGGGGGGGGGGGGGGCACATAAACACGTTCCCAATTTTAGCAGTTTATATACATGTACTGGTATATTCAGATGCCCAATTGCCCCTATCCACTCAATTTGGCACCATTTTGATTACTTTAATCAGACTGGCAAAGCAAATAGTGTAGACCCTGATCAAACTGCTCCTTCAAGGAGTTTGATCAGGATCTGTACTACTGGCCTAGTTTGTCTGAATAAATAGAGTAATAGGGTATGTTTCATTCCAGCATACAAGAGGATCATGAGTCTTATATCCCAGATCAGAGTTATTTAAGTTTATTTTTCATTATGGCATAATTATGAACACAAAACATTTTGGTTCATGCAGGCAGAACTTTATAATCAGGTATACAGATACAATTAATTTCATAAGCAAACACAGCAGACCCAAATATTAAAGTCGTCATTTCTCCACCAAACACCACTGTTTAGAATTGTTTCAAAGAGATGATTCTAAGAAATGGTCACAGTATAGAGTTTGGTGGAGAAATAAAGGAACTATAATTCTTGAATATGTTTACATTTACGCATCTTATCTGCAGCTCTGAAATCCTTGTTCTGGTATTGGAGATAAAGTCAAGGCTAAAACCAATGACTGTCAACTGCAACCTTGATCATGGGCATGGGATGCTGATAAGATGAACATTCAATTTCATGTGAGAAGTAATGACATCATGCACATTAATGTATTTTTATAACAGCATATTATGAACACAGGAATATTCAACTAAGGCAGAAAGTGTAGAATCAGATCTGTACTAGAGGTTTGTTTTTGTCACAAAAACAGATGTCTCCCCCTCCCATCCTTTTTCCAATACACAAGTGTAACGTCTGAAACTCCAAACTTATCAATGTCTAATTATAAGTCAACAGGGCAATAACTCCAACATTATCAGGGGCAGACAATTAAAAAAACCCGGGTACACAACAACACATGCTGGTCAACATTCCTGTGAAGTTTGGTGACTCTAGTACTAGTGGTTTCAGAGATACACATGACACAAAGTAAAGTTTCTCTTATTTTAAGTCATAAGGGACAGCAACTCCAAAGTTATCAAGGGGAGACAATTCAAAACCCTAGATGCACAACAACTCCTGCTGGTCAACATTCCTGTGAAGTTTGGTGACTCTAGCCCTACTGGTTTCAGAGATACGTGCAGCACAAAGTTTCTCTAATTTTAAGTTATCATATCAGGGGCAATAACTCAAGAATTATCAGGGGGAGACAATTAAAAAAAACCAGGTGCACAACAACTCATGCTGGTCAACATTCCTGTGAAGTTTGGTGACTCTAGTACTAGCGGTTTAAGATATACGCGAGACACAAAGTTTTTCTAATTTTAAGTAATCAGGGACAGCAACTCCAAAGTTATCAAGGGGAGACAATTCAAAACCCTAGATGCACAACAACTCATGCTGGTGAACATTCCTGTGAAGTTTGGTGACTCTAGCCCAACTAGTTTTAGAGATACACGCGACACAAGTTTGTGATGGACAGACAGACAGACGGATGGACAGACAGACAACTCTGGCAAAAACAATTTATCTCCCCATAAATGGGGGAGACATAATTATGTCATAATTAAGCAAACAGCAAACCCTGATCAGAATGTTCTCACAGGAGTCATCTGATCTGGGTCTACGCTGTTTGCACAGGCATATAGAAGTGTATTTATGGAGTATCATAGGTTATTGAAAACATGATTGTGAATTTGGTCTGGGTGTAGGATGTGAGAATGTTGGCTTACAGCACATCATCTCGATGAGATGTACATTTGATGCAAGTTTGATAAAAAATAGCGATATGATGGCCCCAGAGATGTCTCTATGCACAGAACAAATTGTATCTATATAGAAGAATGCATAGAAAAACATCTGGGTACAACTACAGACCTAAACTGCACACCAGTTCCTCAAGTGAAAAGTTCAAATGCCAAGGTCGGGATTTGAACCACAGAAGTGAGAAGTGATTATCTGTCCCAAGACCATTACCACTCGGCCACAGTGAGAGGCTCCTCTAAGTATAATGTTGGATAGGCAGACGAGTGGATGAGTACATGATGGAAAAGGATGAATCTAACCCCCCCCCCCTCTTTGCCCTTCAAACTGGCAGCACAAAACTAAAATATAAAGACTTAACCCTTTCCCTAGCTGTCCAATATTAGTTATTAGCTGAATTTTTATAATGTTAAATTTTCAAGGCAATTTTTTGCTTTGACAAAAACTGTGATATCAGTTTAGATTATTCAGGATAGTGCAGACACTCATCAGATGGCTCCTTCATGAGCCGACTGATCTGGTTCTACACTGTTATGCAAATACATCAAAAAGTGTTTATATGCGGGAAAGGGTTAAACAATTTATTGAAAAAAATCTTGCTGTGGAAAATGGTTTAGAACAAGACCATATCGAGGGCTTGGTGCAAAACTATTCTAACTCCTTCACAAAGTGAAGGAGTTAGAATAGTTTTGCACCAAGCCCTCGATATTAGGAAACCATATTTAACATAAAACTATTACAACATTAATTTTTTGTTTATCTCTTTTTTTATTCATACAGTACTTGGATACAACCTCTAAATATTGAACAAACATCCTAAATGATTACAGTAGAACTTGTCTTAACCCTTTCTCTATTCTATATTTAGTCCAAATTTCAATACCTACTGAATAATCATGGAAAAGGAGTTATAATGAAACATGGAATGTGGAATATTGTAACCATTTTAGAAAGTAAAGAAACAGATCTATCAAATTCCACCAGCAAACAGAGCAGACCCTGATTAGACGGCTCCTAGAGGAGCCGTCTGATCTGGGTCTACTCTGTTTGCAAATGTGTGAAAACATGTCTATATGAGGGAAAGGGTTAAGCAGCCATTATTTATGGAATATTTATGGAGTATTAAAAAGCAGGTGGTTGGTGCATAGGAGTTTTCTGTATTTAGGCTACCACCTGCTTTACAGATCCATAATTACACTTCTATTTGAAGGCCACTTAAGACGGTATCTACTGTAATACTGATTAAAAAATCCATTACTCTATCAGAGAACAGTGCAGATTCTACCAGTACATAATTATATAGATACCATGTCATACTGACCTTTAACCTTTGGCAGCCATTGATTCTCTCAGACTGCTCAATACTCCTTAAATCATTTGTCACTTCCATGTTAAAGATTCACAATGACAAAAACTCGGCTACTCTAGGTCCATGGAAATACTCTACTCAAAGTGTGGGACATTACTAACCCCTCCAACACCAAATATCAAGTTAATTTGTTTCTCACTATTATTACCTCCCACCACATGTTCTGAGAGAATAAATTGCCATAAGAGCCAATTAGACACTGAAACACAGGTACTTCAACAGTTCTGATTTCCCAGTTCAGGCAATTAATGTATCATCCTTGGAAGAGCATTTTAACCCCTTTACTCCATTGAATATTCATGGCAGACACCACCATTACAAACATTACTAAGCATTTAACCCTTTACTACATTGGATATTCATGGCAGACTACACCCATTACGAATATCAGCATGTAACCCTTTACTCCATTGGATATTCATGGCAGACACCACCATTACAAATATCGGCATGTAACCCTTTACTTAGTAACACTGGATATTATTCATGGTAGACTACAACCATTATGAACATTAACTAATTATTTCATTTTGTTATAATTGAAAGTAGTGATTAATTCACTATACCCATCCAAAATCAGTTCACAGGCAGTACTGGTACAATATTTAATTCCTGTGGTCCGTCACTGTTTATCCTTTAATACTCTATGAATATTCATGAAAGAAATTATGACATCATGAATAGTTATTAGATTAATTTTCAAGATGGTATATTAACACTGCTGTAAAAAGTTAGGATCCAGATGTGAAGGTGATTAACTTGGTGTCTCATCATGATCCAATTTGCAGAGCTCCAGATAAGATGCGTAAATTAAAGCATTTTCAAGAATGACTTCTTTATTTCTCGACAAAACCCTATGTTGTGACCACTCTTTAGAATTGTCTCTTTGAGACGACTCTAAAAAGTGGCCACAACATAGGGTTTGGTGGAGAAAGGACCATTTTAGTATATGAGTAAAATTTGTAGCTTTGCATTTAAAAATGTTAGGATTGTAAAGTTTTTAGGAAAAGACAATTAATAATATATTGTAGCTTATGTTGTAAATAATAAATGAATCTCATAAGAGAAAGGTAAACCCTTTCCCAGTTCTATGTTTACTCTAAATTTTAATACCTACTGACTATTCATGGACAAAATAGTTGTAATGCAATATAGTGGAAGATGGAACATTTTAACAATGTTAGAAAGTAAAGAAACAGATCTATCAATTTCATTAGCAAACAGAGCAGACCCTTATCAGATGGTTCCTATAAAATGATTTAACATTTTTTTTTTCTAAACAGATGACTAAGGTCTCAGGATTCTATCTTTTTAGGTCTGCATTGTTTTCAATAAAGCTTACATGACTGTTCAGAACGAGTTAATGCATGCATTCTATTATGTACAAGAGTTTCCACTCACCACTTACCCTTTCAACGCTGAAAAAACTGAGTCAAATACATGTAGTCCATCATTGTTTATTGGTAGAGTCCATACAGTATGAAAGGGTATATTCTTCTACAGGATTCTGAATGATAAACAGTGCAAACCCTGCTGAACAGAGGGTTCCTAGAGGAGCGCTCTGATCTTGGTCTACAATGTGTGCTAATGACAGCGCACTCGTTTCCCACATTCAAAGAGTTAAAAGGGTTTAAGTGGGTACTCATAAACTTTCAAAATTGTAAAATAGATTTAAATTAGGTCAAGCCTTGAGTAAAATGCTACCTTTTGAAAGGACAGATATATATATCTGTCAAGTGGTTTACAAACCTTTAGTATCAGCAGAAAAAATGTATCTCAACGACTTGTAGTTGAGCAATCTTAAATCCAGCCTCAATATATTTAGATTTTTAAGACTTTAGCCATTTAAGCCTTTCCCTAAATGACAATTTATGTATGAATTGATCATTTCATGAGTATTCATTTACCTAATTTTTATCCAGTCAACTTTTCAAGGGAATGTTTGGATTAAACAAAGCACTGTAGGATTAGATTTATTATAATTTCATAAGGAAACATAGCAGACCCTGATCAAATGGCTCCTACATGAGCTGTCTCATCTGGGTCTACTCTATTTGCAAAGGTGTGAAAAGGCATATTTATGAGGGAAAGGGTTAATGAGGATATATAAGAATCATATATTTGAGCATTAGTTTAATTGTTGAGCTACACTAGGGTACTGGTATGTGTTTATCCAACAAGCCAGTGAGCTAAGCCAATAATCTTTGCTAATCCATGAACACAGGTCAATGGCACGATGAGACCTGGTGAATTTTTCGAGCAGGTTTCCTTTTCAACAGTTCACTTGGTGAAATCATTTGAGCAACTATAATTATCTTCTCCACAACTTTAACCCATTACCTCATAGGCTATTTTTAGATACAACCTATTAGAATAAATCTACCGAAAAGGAGCATTAATTAGAGAAAAGGAATTGTTTTTAGAATTTTGTAGTTTGAACCGAAACCATTGTGATAAATAGAGCATTTGCTCCTATAGGAGCAAATGCTCTATTTATCACAATGGTTTCACAAAGTGACTTTTACAGTCATCAAAAGTCGTCAATATGAATTGTGATAAATAGAGCATTTGCTCCTATAGGAGCAAATGCTCTATTTATCACAATGGTTTCACAAAGTGACTTTTACAGAGTCGTCAAAAGTCGTCAATATGAGGGAATGGGTTAACAGAAATGCTGCTGGTAGCATGACCTATAGTGCTTAACCCATTCCCTCATATCAATGTCTTTTGTCCCCTCTGTAACAGTAACCTTTTTAAACCATTGTGATAAATTTAGCATCTATTTATCACAATACAGTAAAACTTCGATTATTCGAACACTAAAATACGTATTATTATCGATCTTTAAGACAGGTGGTAGCTTAATGCATGGTGAAAGTCATGCAGAAAGCTCCTCTATGTTGTAAAATGGAGCGGATTTTTGTGGTTTTATTTTTTTCAAAATTGTCTTATATATGGTTAAAATTCTTTTCACTTCAGCAGAGCACAGCATGATTTCTCACATTTGCCTTCACAAAGTCAGTTGTGTTTGTTTTTAAAATTGGGGATCTTCCTAGAACTGTAATAAGCCAGATAACACATGACAGTAAGCCCAAATTCAACAAATCACTGGGAAGTGGAAGTATTACTTGTGAACTACTAGCCAGTTTAACCCTTTGCCCCTTATCCTGTTGTGAAAAATATTTGTTATGTCTACTCAAAATCTGATCTGCGCCAGCTGTTCTGAAATATCTGACAGAATGTCAAACAGTTCTTTCCATAGCTTCAAATCTCCATATTAACCCTTTACCTCAGACATGCTTTTTAAAGCTTTTTTTCAAAAGTATGCAAACAGAGCAGATCCAGATCAATCAACTCCTAGGGAAGCTGTCTGATCACGGTCTGCTCTGTTTGCTTGTGGATCTGATTCTACAGTTTCTGACATGGCCAAAATTTCATTGCATGCAATATCTAATTAATATTTATGATGTCATCATTTCTTACATATATTCATAAGGTAAGATGTTAAAAATTGTTACTTGCTTCCTTCTTAACCCTTTACTCCGTAAATATGTTTTTTCTATTTTCGAGCGTTTGCAAACAGTCTCATAGACCCAGATCAGATGGCTCCTATAGGAGCTGTCTAATCAGGGTCTGCTCTGTTTGCTGATGGAATAATATAGATCTAATTGTACAGTTTTTACTTTGACTAAAATTCATATGCTATCTAATCTGCAATTTTATAGAATAATCTAATTAATATTCATGATGTCATTCTTTCATTCGTGAATATTCATGAAGTAAAGGGTTAAAGCACTTCAACATTTAGGTTTTGTCAACTAAAAATTGCTTGCGCCCTTCAAGTACTTGTTTCTACCCATTCTTTTCAAATGTAGCATCAGATTGTCAACAAGTTCCTAATGTGATGCTATATTACTTAAACTCTTCTTCTTCCCCAGGGATTGAAACTGAGATTTAAAACTAAAGTAGAACCTGTCTTAAGTGGCCATTCATTTATTGATCATATGAGCAATCAGGTGGTTGTTTAATGCAGGTCAAAAGTAATGCAGAAAGCTCCAATAGGAGCTTTCTGCATTTCTTTTGACCTGCATTAAGCAACCACCTGACTAATTACATATCCCATAATTATACCTCTTTTTGAGGCTTAAGGCAGGTTCTACTGCAGATCTGTTTTTTGGGGTGTGTAGTTTTTTTGAAAGTATGAGCTGACGAGTATTTATCCCCCTCACCTGTATGTTCAGAGGAGGAAGGTAAGAATATTTCAGAGATAATTAGAATCACTGTTGGAAAGAAACTCATTATTTAACACTTGATGTACTGAATTATAATACAGAATTCCTCAGTCTATGAATATTTATGAAACAAACCAATCAAACAACAATTTTCCTTGCAGATAATTGTTACTATGGCAAACAGTGTAGGCACTGACTAGATAGTGTTCCTACAGCAGTCCTCTGACTTGGATCTACACTGTTTGTAAATAACTGATTCATTTGTTTCTCTCATCTAAAGGATTTACTAGAGCCAGTTTACAGGTCACTGACGTTTTGTTTGAAGCAGCAAGCAGATCCGAAACAGGTGTTGTGCTAATTAGAACATGCACTTCATGAAAATTCATGTAAGAAATAATGACATCATGAATGTTTATTAGCTGAAGTTTTGGACATGGCAAAAACTGTAGAATCAGAACTATATCATCCCATAAGCAAACCCTGATCAGACGGCTCCTACAGGGTCTACTTTGTTTGCAAAGGCTTTAACCCTTACAACGCTATATTTTCAAATGGATTATTCCAAAATTCAAACAGGTCAAGTTTATGGTGAATAATCAGGGATTTTTCTAAAGAAAAGTGTAATATGACAAACAGTGCAGACCCTGATGAGAGGGCTCCTCTAGGAGCCCTCTCATCTGGGTCTACACTGTTTGCAAAGAACATTAGCGACTTGTGTCCCGCACTGTAAGGGTTAAAAAAAGGTGTGTCTATGGAGTAAAAGGATACAGACAAACTAAGGACTATCCATTGCAACTGCAAAAAGAGTACCGCAAACGGTACATAATACGCCCACTTGCAAATGTTCTCCGATTCAACATGCCTCATAAGTGTTGACATTTTCTAATCTGTGCTTCAGATCTTTATTTCCATATTAAGGTGATACTATTAAAAAATAATTGAAGGAAATATCATTTCAAATGAAAAGTTATGGCCATCCTCATATTTGCATAGATTTGCATTATTTTTTTAAGTGCAAGGGCCATAACTCCGAAACAACAAATCAAATGATCCTCAGAATCGACTTAGCTTCAGGTCTTGATGCATTAAACATGTGTATGAAGTTTCATTAATATCTGTCAAACAGTTTAGAAATCAGCAGACAAACTATATGCATATATTTGCATTATTTTTTAAGTAAAAGGGCCATAACTCCGAAACAACTAATCAAATAAACCTCAAAATCTACTCAGCTTCAGATCTTGATGCATTAAACATTTGTGTGAAGTTTCATTAATATCTCTCCAATAGTTTTCCCAGAAAACAGCGGACAAACTATTTGCATATTTTTTAGGATAAGGGCCATAACTCTGAAAAGAAAAATCAAATGAACCTCAGAATCAACTCAGCTTCAGATCTTGATGCATTAAACATTTTTGTGAAGTTTTATTAACATCTCTCAAATAGTTTCCCAGAAAACAGCGGACAAACTATTTGCATGTATTTGCATTATTTTTTAAGGACAAGGGCCATAACTCTGAAAAGAACAAGAGACGTCACAGTCACGTGACAAATGCCCCCA
The DNA here is from genome assembly GCA_963576725.1 of Azorinus chamasolen. NCBI lineage: Eukaryota > Metazoa > Mollusca > Bivalvia > Cardiida > Solecurtidae > Azorinus > Azorinus chamasolen. Next base: position 68,665,938 of record OY755236.1, on the reverse strand, counting down.
AAAATTGTACCATGTGACCTTGACATTTGAACCATGGACCAGGGAGTTGACACATTGTCTTTGTAAGGTGAACATTTGTGCCAGGTTCCTTTGAAATCCATTCACAGATAAACAAGTAATTGTACCCTGTGACCTTGACCTTTGACATATGGACCTGGGAGCTGAACACGACACATCGTCTTTGTCTGGTGAACATCTGTGCCAAGTTATATTGAAATCCATTGATAGATAAAATTGTTACAGACCGGACACGAAATTTGTGACAAAGTAATTGTATTCTGTGACCTTGACCTTTGACCCATGGACCAGGGAGTTGAAAGCGACACATCGTCTCTGTCTGGTGAACATTTGTGCCAAATCATATTGAAATCCATTGATATATTAAGAAGTTACAGACCGGACACGAAATTTGTGACAAAGTAATTGTACCCTGTGACCTTGACCTTTGACCTATGGACCAGGGAGTTGAAAGCGACACATCATCTTTGTGTGGTGAACATTTGTGCCAAGTTATATTGAAATCCATTGATAGATAAAGAAGTTACAGACCGGACACGAAATTTGTTACGAAGTTATTTTATCCTGTGACCTTGACCTTTGACCCATGGACCTAGGAGTTGAACGCGACACATCGTCTTTGTGTGGTTAACATTTGTGGCAAGTTATATTGAAATCCATTGATAGATAAAGAAGTTACAGACCGGACACGAAATTTGTGACAAAGTAATTGTACCCTGTGACCTTGACCTTTGACCTATGGACCTGGGAGTTGAAAGCGACACATCGTCTTTGTGTGGTGAACATTTGTGGCAAGTTATATTGAAATCCATTGATAGATAAAGAAGTTACAGACCGGACACGAAATTTGTTACGAAGTTATTTGACCCTGTGACCTTGACCGTTAACCCATGGACCTGGGAGTTGAACGCGACACATCGTCTTTGTGTGGTGAACATTTGTGGCAAGTTATATTCAAATCCATTGATAGATAAAGAAGTTACAGGCCGGACACGAAATTTGTGACAAAGTAATTGTACCCTGTGACCTTGACCTTTGACCTATGGACCTGGGAGTTGAACGCGACACATTGTCTTTGTGTGGTGAACATTTGTGCCAAGTTATATTGAAATCCATTGATAGATGAAGAAGTTACAGACCGGACACGAAATTTGTGACAAAGTTATTGTACCCTGTGACCTTGACCTTTGACCTATGGACCTGGGAGTTGAACGCGACACATTGTCTTTGTGTGGTGAACATTTGTGCCAAGTTATATTGAAATCCATCGATAGATGAAGAAGTTACAGACCGGACACGAAATTTTTGACAAAGTAATTGTACCCTGTGACCTTGACCTTTGACCCATGGACCAGGGAGTTAAACGCGACACATCGTCTCTGTCTGGTGAACATTTGTGGCAAGTTATATTGAAATCCATTGATAGATAAAGAAGTTACAGACCGGACACGAATTTGGGACGGATGGAAGGACAGACGGACAGACGGACAGACGGACGGACGGACGGACGGACAGACGGACAGACGGAAAGACGGACAATGCGATTACTATATGCCCGCCTTTGGGGGCATAAAAATCAAATGATCCTCAGAATCAATTCAGTTTCAGATCTTGATGCATTAATCATTTGTGTGAAGTTTCATTAATATCTCTCAAATAGTTTTTACAGAAAACAGCGGACATGCTGTTTGCATATTTTTTAAGGACAAGGGCCATAACTCTGAAATGAAAAATCCAATGAACCTCAGAATCGACTCAGCTTCAGATCTTGATGCATTAAACATTTGTGTGAAGTTTCATTAATATCTTTTAAATAGTTTTTCCCAGGAAACAGCGGACACACTATTTGCATTTTTTTAAAACAAGGGCCACAACTCTGAAATGAAAAATCAAATGAACCTCAGAATCAACTCAGCTTCAGATCTTGATGCATTAAACATTTGTGTGAAGTTTCATTAATATCTCTCAAATAGTTTTCCCAGAAAACAGCGGACAAACTATTTGCATGTTTTTGCACATTTTTTAAGTAAAAGGGCCATAACTCCGAAACGACAAATCAAATGAACCTCAGAACCGACTCAGCTTCAGATCTTGATGCATTAAACATTTGTGTGAAGTTTCATTAATATCTCTTAAATAGTTTTCCCAGAAAACAGCGGACAAACTATTTGCATTTTTTTAAAACAAGGGCCATAACTCTGAAATGAAAAATCAAATGAACCTCAGAATCAACTCAGCTTCAGATCTTGATGCATTAAACATTTGTGTGAAGTTTTATTAATATCTGTCTAATAGTTTTCCCAGAAAACAGCGGACAAGCAAAATGTTGACGAACGAACGAACGAACGAACGAACGACAGAATGAACGAACGAACGAACGGACGGACAGGGCCACGACAATATACGACCACCTTTATTAGGTGGGCGTATAAAAATGATACATCCAAATGAACCCTTTACTCCATGAATATATAGATTGAGATAGATTATAGATTGCATTTGGATTAATTGTAACATAATAACACATGGACATAGTAATTGCTTGGCCATGGCAGAAACTGCAGAATCATATCTAGATCATATAATAAGCATACAAAGCTGACCCCGATCAGACAGCTCCTACAAGATTATGTTTCTGCTACATGTATATCCTTCTTCTGTGTTTCTAAAACTTAACCCTTTCCCTGTTCTATGTTTCAAATTTCAATACCTACTGAATATTCAGACAAAATGGTTATAATGAATATGGAAGGTGAAACATTATAGTCAATTTGGAAAGTAATGAAACAGATCTATAAAATTCTATTAGCAAACAGTGCAGACCTAGATCAGACGGCGCCTATTGGAGCCCTATATACAAGACCCTGATCAGACAACTCCTATTATAAAGGAGCCTTATGGGAGCCTGATCAGACAGCTCCTATAGGAGCCATACGAGACCCTGATCAGACCGTTCCTATAGGAGCCATCTGATCTGGGTCTACCCGGTTTGCAAAGGCATAGGAAGGCATACTCAAGGAGTAAATGGTTTAACCCTTTCCCTCATATAAACGTGTTTTCACGCATTTGCAAACAGAGTAGACCCAGATCAGACAGCTCCTAGAGTAGCCGTCAGATCAGGGTCTGCTCTGTTTGCTAATAGAATTTGAAAGATCGGTTTCTTTGCTTTCTAAAATGTCTACAATGTTAAACCTTCCATATGTCTTTATAACTATTTTGTTAATGAATATTCAGTAGGTATTGAAATTTGGCCTAAATACAGAACAGGGAAAGGATTAACTTGTAACCCACTGATGTTTATGTACTGTTTACATGATAAGAATGAAACAAACAAGGAGTTGAATTTTTATCATTATCTTCCACAAATAAGACCATGTAACCGGATTTCTGCCAGTACAAATACATTTAAAACATATACTAAATTACCATTTGAATTTGTGATTACCTATGCAAAGTTTTGATCCGAATGAGACTCTGAGAAGCAGCGTTTTTATAACGGCATTGTGAACAAAAGGACTTTTTTAACCATGGCATCATATCTAACTCAGAAAAACTGCTAAACCATCACTTTTTTACTTTCTATTTTAAAGAGAAATATACTTCACAAAGTCTTCATGTTTTCAGCATAATAGTCCCTACCCTATTTTCTACCGATTTACACAAATAACATTGCTGTCTAATGGTTGAGAAAGGCAAGCGTTACTGTTGCAAAAAAATGAAATAGAAATATTGTTGCATCCCTTCATAATATGATAAAACACAAGGTGACGATTTAGCAGTTTTGCTGAGTGTATATTATTTCATTAGCAAACAGAGCAGACCCTGATTTAGACGGCTCCTGCAGGAGACGTCTGATCAGTGTCTGACCTGTGTGCAAAGGCATATTTATGGAGTAAAGAGTTAAGTTTGAAATAAAGGAAAATAATACTTACAGAATTACTTATACACAGTCTTGCAGACAACATTACTGCAAAGCAGATATGCAATGAATCAAGGGGAAAATACTCTAAACAAGAGCAAAAATTTAACTTATCACATTATCTCCCTTGTTCTGTTTTATATATTTCCTTTGAAGAGAGTGAGTGAGTTGGGTTTTACGTCCGACCAACAGTATTTCAGTTATTTGCAGACGGCACCCGCATGAGACAAGTTATAGTGCTGCCTCACTGGAATACCCCTGCCGCAGGTACATGGCAAGGGCACCCCACCCAGTCACATTATCCTGACACCGGGCCGACCAGTCCTAGAACTACACCTTTAATGTCGAGCGTTGACAAGGGAGCTACTAGTACCAACTTATAACGACTTTTGGTCTGTCGCGGCCGGGGATCGAACCCACGACCTTCCGTACCGCAGGCGGACGCAAAAAGAGAACACAAAAGCATGGAAGCATAATTATTCTGGTCATGATATAACCAAATATCATTCACTCTACTTTTTAGATGATGTAAGAAAAGATCTAAAATTTGGTGGTTAACCTGTTACCTCATGAATTAGTCATGTAATAAATAATGACTTATAAATTAGCTGCATTTCATAAAAGTATTACGTATACAGAATTTTTTACCATGTTACAAAATGTAGGATAATATCTGTATTATTTTATATGCAAGCAGAGCAGACCCTGATCAGATGGTTCCAACAGGAGCTGTCTAATCTGGGTCTATTCTGTTAGCAAAGTCATGAAAAAGAGTTTGTATGGGGGGAAAGGGTTAACTGAGCCAGAGCAATAAACACAGACACATACAAACTGACTGTACAAACTGGTGGAGAGGGAAGACTTGTTGTCCAAATATTTATGATAATTAGGGTATTATATAACCCTTTCCCTGTTCTATGTTTATTCCAGATTTTAATACCTACTGAATATTGAACAAATAGCTATAATGAAATATGGTAGATGGAACATTTTAGCCACTTTAGAAAGTATGGAAGCAGATCTATCAAATTCCATTAGCAAACAGAGCAGACCCTGATCAGACAGCTCCTCTAGGAGCTGTCTGATCTGGGTCTACTCTGTTTGCAACACATGAAAACACGTTTATATGAGGGAAAGGGTTAATAACTTCTGTATCGTTTCTATATTTTCTTATTATTTCTTACCCAGTCATAGGTTTGATAACTCATTTATCCTCTACTGACTAAGAAGATTAGTCTCCCTTGATTCATTGAATCTTGCTGGCTGAGGGATGATCTCAAAGCTGTTTTTACCTATCAAATTTTTCAGTCTTCTGCATGCTGCTTTTCTACCTGTATCAACAGTAGAGGTATTAACCTAGAATTCAAAGAGTTGTTAAACCTATGCATCTGTGAGCCAACCTGGGTTTTTCATTTCAAACAACTTGTGCTTAATTGTTTGAAATAGGATATAATCTTCACAAAAAATAAACCAACAAATTGAAGTTTAATTAGAAAATCTGAGCCAGACAAAAATTGCTTCTGATGTTCCAACTGTTTCAAAAGCCACATGCAGGTTACTGCCAGTTAGTAAATCTAATACATCATTCATTCTTTGCAGGCTAAATATTTTTTGTCTGCAACAATTGTTGTTTGCTTCAATTCTTAAAATATAATTTCTCTCATTTCTTTACAAAAATACGGTATAAAGTGTCAAACAGTTTGGATCATGATGAGATGCTACATTATGAAGCGTCTGATCTGGATCCAAACTGTTTGCATAGGTAATCACTGTTTTGCATAAAACATATAGTGCAGACTCAGATCAAAATCTGATGGTCTACACTACTTGATAATCCATTGGCTTCATGTAAAGTTATCCTGTGGTCTCAGGTCTTTTTCTGGCATCTACATGGGTCCATAGGACCCATTCCCAATACATGTACAAAATACCGGTAGGTAACATTTTTCTCAATTTTGGGACAAAAATCCCAATTGAGAACAATTTTTTTTATTAAAATACTTAAAATATGCAAAATAAGTTAAAATGGAACCAAAAATGCTTTCCAAATCACTGAGTTTTTCATAATTTTCTTTTTCAAAATATTAATATGCAATTTTTCCCAAAATGGCCAGAAAACGTCCTCAATCTATTAGCGAGATTTCACTGTACTATATTTTGTCTAACCTTGACCAAACACTGGCAGAACTACTGTGCTGCTACAAAATCATCAGTGACAGTAGCAGTGGTGAATCAGTTACCTTACTGCAATCCTCCATTCTACCTATAAACCCTTTACTCCATGAATATCTATTTAACCCATTCCCGCATATTGACGCCTTTTGACGCTTCTGTAAAAGTCACTTTGTGAAACCATCGTGATAAATAGAGCATTTGCTCCTACAGGAGCAAATGCTCTATTTATCACAATGGTTTCAAACTACAAAATTATTAAAATTTTCCTTTTCTCTAGTTAATGCTCCTTTTCGGTAGATTTATTCAAAGAGATTAGGTCTAAAAATAGCTTAACCCTTTCCCTGTTCTGTATTTAGGCCAAATTTCAATACCTACTGAATATTCATTAACAAAATAGTTATAAAGAAATATGGAAGGTGCAACATATTAGACATTTTAGAAAGTAAAGAAACAGATCAATCAAATTTTATTAGCAAACAGAGCAGACCCTGATCGGATGGCTCCTCTAGGAGCCGTCTGATCTGGGTCTACTCTGTTTGCAAATGCGTGAAAACAAGTTTACATGAAAAAAGGGTTAAGTGGGAATGGGTTAAGAAATAATGACATCATGAATATCAAATTGTGGTAAAATAGCACACTGACACAAATAGAGAATGATATCCATACTATATCATAAGCAAACAGAGCAGACCCTGACCAGATGGTTCCTATAGGAGCCGTCTGATCAAAATCTACTCTGTTTGCAAAAGTGTATTTATGGAGGAAAGGGTTAACCCTCTACCCCACAAGTACACTTTTTAATGCCTGAAGAAGCTGTCTGTTCAGGGTCTGCAGACAGAGTAGACCCAGATCAGGCCGTTCCTATAGGAGCTATCTGATCAGGGTCTGCTGTTTGCTAATGGAATTTGATAGATGTTTCTTTAGTTTCTAAAATGGCTACAGTATTCCGCCTTCTATACATTGTATTTCATTATAACTAATTTGTTCATGAATATTCAATAAACATAGAACAGGGTAAGGGTTAAACAGAGTAGCAAATAGTATAGACCCTTATCAAACTGCTCCTAAAGGAGCAGTCCGATCTAGATCTACATTATTTGCTAATGTTTGTCTGTCCAAATAATTATGTAATTAGTTTAGGTTGTCCTTTTACCCCATGAACATTGAATACAAGAATTCATAAATATTCATTAAATGTTTAATAATGGCCATTGGTCACTAGAGGTTTTAGCTAAGGTAGAAACTGCAGAATCAGATCTATATCATTTCGTAAACCCTTTACTCTATAAATAGGCCTTTCTACACCTTTGCAAACAGAGTAGACCCAGCTCAGACGGCTCTATTAGTAGCCGTCTGATCAGGGTCTGCTCTGTTTGTTAATGATATAATATAGATCTGATTCTACAGTTTCTGTCATGGCCAAATATTCCTGTGTTCATGTGCACTGATCAAATAACAATCTTATTAATATTATTAATATCATTATTTCTTATATGAATATCTATGGTAAAAAGGGTTAAGCAAACAGATTAGACCCTGATCAGATGGCTCATGTACTGGATTCAAGCTGTCTTCAAATGCAAGAAAAGTCTATGCTTAACAGGATAAGGACTATGCAATGCAAGACCATTTCGAGGGCTTGGTGCAAAACTATTGTAACTCTTTCACTTTGTGAAGGAGTTACAATAGTTTTGCACCAAGCCCTCGATTTGTTAGATGCTAAAATACAACAATATTCCTATCAACTGAATAGATACAAGCAAATTTACAACAAATCGATAAAGCAAAGAAAAGTGACAAGTGTTTACAGGTCTCCTGCAGTTATCTGCGACATTTAGATTCATTTCATTCAATCTGTGTGCAGAGGAATTGATAGAGTAATGAAGCAATTCTGATAAATCATGTAAGCCACTATATACAAGTCTCCAGATAAGAGATGTACGTTAAATCTATAGTAGAGGCCCAAAGAAATACTTCCAACACAAACTCCTTTATATCTCCAACAAACCCAGGTATGTTGTGATTTTTAAACTTTGATCTAGATCAAATGAAGAGAAATTTGGGTCAATGCTGCATGTCAAGCACCATATGTTTCAACACATAACTATGCAAATCAAAGGTGTAACAAGAGCATTTATATGAGGGAAAGGGTTAAAAAACTAGAAATGTGTCCATTGAACACTGATGCCCCCACAGAAAATCACAGAAAATAAGGGTCCGGACAAGATCATTTTTGCAAATAAAGGGCCACCACTCCTAAATGACTGAAGCAATTTACAAGGCTATCGAACTTGACCAAGATATAATGGCCACAAACATGTGTGTAAAGTTTGATGGGAATTGGACAAAATTTTACTCTCCAAAAAAGAGTCCATACAAAATATTTTTAAAGTCATTTTTGCAAATAAAGGGCCACAACTCCTAAACGACTGAAGTGATTTATATGGCTATCAAACATGACCATGATATAATGGCCACAAACATGTGTGTAAAGTTTGGTGTGGATTGGACAAATACTTTCCAAGAAGTAGTCCAGACAAGATATTTTTTTAAAGGCATTTTTACAAATAAAGGGCTGGAACTCCTAAACGATTAAAGCAATTTACATGGCTATCAAACTTGAACAAGATATAATGGCTACAAACTTGTGTAAAGTTTGGTGTGGATTGGACAAATTCTTTCCGAGAAAGAGCCCGGACAAATTCTTCTAGATGTGCGTACAGATGTACGGACAAGGGCAACCCTATATGCCACCACTATAAAAGTATAAAAGTAAACATGGAGTACTAGAAGACAAGTGTTTGAACAGTTGAAACTGTTCATTGGACGAAATCTATCTAATGGAAAACAGGTAATTCAGGTACAGGTTTGTATACAAAATTATTGAAACACAATTACTGTAATTACACTAAATATTTCTGCCACAAAAACTTAATCAAATAGAGCAGTCTCAGCTAAAACTGCTCCTGAAGAAACAGTTTGGCCAAGTCAACACTAATTGCTACTCTGTTAGTTTCTTTTAACCATTTTTCTCCATAAATATGCCTTTGCAAAGAGAGTAGACCCAGATCAGATGGCTCCTGTAGATCAGGGTCTGCTCTGTTTGCTAATGGAATTATATAGTTTTTATCAGTGTCAACACTCTTCTTGTTAATACGCTATTATAACTATTAAGCTACATGTAATTAATTTCCATACAAACATTATTTCTTACATTTGTATATACATACAAACATGAATTCTTATGAATATTCATGAAATAAAGGGTTACTGAGAGGGTTACAGCCCTTAATCATAGTCTTGCCCTTGTGATGGAGAGAACATGTGTGAACGAATACTGATGGGGCAAACAGTGCTGACCAAGATAAAATGGCTCCCGTCAAGGAGCCGTTAATCAAGTCTATAATCCTTAGCTATTTGCTACTGTGCCAATCTAATTCAATTTATCAAAATGGTAATTTATTACCCGAAGCATTTGGACATCCAGTCTTCCCTCTGCACTGGTTTGTTAAGGTAAATTAATAAATTTAGCACCATTTGGATAAATTGAATTAGCTTGCTCTATATAACTCAAGGTTGATTTTTTTTCTTTTACAAAAATGTCCCTTGGATAACAATACTTCCATGAGTATCATAACTTCACAACTTATTTCCCTTATATTAGGACATAAAATATCACCTCTCCACCCTTGCAAAGCTGAATTATTCAATTTGGCTCTATTTTGGTAGCTTACAGTCATGTAGCTGCAAATAGTGTAGACACTGGGCAAAGGGCTCCTTCTGGTACATTTTGCTCTGGGTCTGCACTATTGGTCTATGTTTATCTGTACAAATACTGAGTGGATATCTGCAAATTAGGGCTCCACTTTTTCTCAATTTTTAAACATATTCTATAAGGCTGTAAAGTTACTCTTACAATGTTGAGTATTCAAAGTGGAATGGTGCATCAGTATGCAACTATGAAATCCATTCAAATAAAAGTCTTACAGTAGCTATAGGATTTTGAATGACAAGCAGTGCAGACCCAGATCAGAGGGCTCCTTTAGGAGCCCTCTGATCTGGATCTACACTGTTTGCAAATACTAATATTCATTTCCCTACATTCAAAGGGTTCAAGCCGAGTATGCAAAGAGTTTCCAGGTAAACCAGTGTCTGTGTGCTTATGATTAACACTTTGTGAGCTAGGGTGTCATTATCTATGCAAACAGTTTAAATCCAGATGAGATGATGAATCCAAACTGTTTGAAACTCCAACTGCAACTATAATGTAAAACAAATGAAGAGAAGCATTCTTTCAGAATTCTAGCAGATTACTGTGGTTTTTTTTGCAGACAACAAAATATTTAGTGTGCAAAGGGTTAAGATGGTGTAAAAACAGCTCACTGTTAAATATTGTTCTTGTAGAGACTACACAGGTCATACACAGTTTTTATAGGCCTGTTACATTGTAAACCAAGGTGTGAACTATACTACTGCTTTGAGCACTACTCATGTTCTTTAATACTTTCCTTCATATAAACGACTTTTCATGCCCTTTGCAAACATGGTAGAGCCAGTTCAGATGACTCCTGTAGGAGCTGTCTGATCATGGTCTGCTCTGTTTGCTTATGGAAATTTATAAATCTGATTATGCAGTTTCCACATCAGTGAAAAAAGTCCCTTTTCTACTTTCCATTTTATTGATTCTGTTCATGAATATTCATTAAGTGAAGAAATCTTGAATAAATATTAAACTGGGAAAGGATCAACCCTTGAATGAGGGAAAACTAGTGCACTGTCATTTGCAAACAGTGTAGATCCAGAAGCCATCTGATTAGGCCTAGGTCTGCACTATTCTCTCACATTTTTTACCATTTCATAATGTATGGACTTTGCTAATAAATAACAATGGATTATTCCACTCTGAAAATTCAGCAATGAAAGGGTTAACCCTTTACACCATAATTATATACACCTTTCTACACCTATTGTAAAGGGTTAAACAAAGTAAAAACTGTTCAAAGCCACCACTAATTGGTAAAACGAAGCAGGTGCTTGCTTACTGCAAGGCAAAAGTAAATGCAGAAAGCTCCATTACTTTTATCCTGCATTAACCCTTTTCTCCAAAGATATGGCTTTCTACAACTCTGTAAAAGTCACTTTTTGAAACCATTATGATAAATAGAGCATTTGCTCCTTAGGAGCAAATGCTCTATTTATCACAATGGTCTCAGAACTACAAAATTCTAAAATTTCATTTTCTCTAATTAATACTCCTTTTCTGTAGATTTTTTCAAAGAGGTTGGATTTAAAAATGAAGGAAAGGTTAAAGGGGATGTCCCTACATTTGACGAGTTTCATAAACACTTAAAATATACAAAACTCATTTGTCTATATGCTGAAAAGTAGTATATCGCAAAGAGCCCCATCCAATTACTGTTTATAATGACAAAACATCCATGTGTTTGATATCGCTGATCCCGGTTTTACTCCCCAATGTTTCAGTTTTATTCGGGTTGGGTTTTAGTTTCGTAACTGTTCGCCCTATTCACGATTCTCCGACCTCTTCCAAGAAAGCTATTACGTAAACAATGGAGGGATCGGGTGATCATCAGCAAAACGCGGAAGAATTTAACGGGAAAGGCCGATAATATTGTGTTGTAGAACAAAAATTATCAGTATTGATGACATCGGTTTATTTGTATCACAGGGGCATTTTTCGATATAAGTTCAAATTGGGAACCTTCATAATAATGATAGAGCATAACAAATACCAAGTTTATGCTATTATAGAAAATATGCGATCATTGTAGGGACTTCCTCTTTAAGGGTTAAAATGTTATGAAAATACCCTGACATTTAACATTTAACTTTTAACTCTTTGCATACTGGCAGAGAATCCACTTGTTAACCTACATACAAACTCTGATCTAGTTAAATGTTGAGTAACTCAGCATCTCATCAGTATCCAAATTATTTGACATACTGACTTATTGTAGTTTTAAATAAAAAAAATAACTTTTAACATTGTAGCAATGACAATTTCTTGCAGACATTAGCAACTTAGCATGCAAAGGAATAAAACTGCAGAAACGAGATCAATATATTCACTTTTATCTGACACTATTCATATGATTTTCTTCACAAACTGCCTCATAGAGTGCCATTCAAGAGACCTATCTGACAATTATTGGCTGATATTTCCAAAGTAATAAACTCATATGTCAGAGCAACAGATAAAGATGACTGTGTACTGAGGTACTAAATTCATCATTTCTCCACCAAACCCTATATTATGACCACTCTTTAGAATCGTCTCAAAGAGACGATTCTAAGGAGTGGTCACAGCATAGGGTTTGTTGGAGAAATAAAGAAGTTATTCTTGAAAATGTTTTAATTTACAGATCTTATCTTGACCACTGAACTCATATGAGACTCTTGACACTGAGATTCTTGACACACTAAAAATTTGCTGTCTGCTACTATTTTCCAAGTATATTTTTATTCCTCCATTTATTTTCAAATATACTATCAAAGTATCTCAGAGTATCGAGTATGGATCCTGAGTTACTCAGATTTTCATCTGAATCCAGACTGTTTACATAGATCTGCATAAAAATTCGCTGCTAACATGCAAAGAAGTAATAACCGTCTCAACCCTTTCCTCCATATAAATGCCTTTTCACGCATTTGCAGACATAGTAGACCCTAATCAGACGGCTCCTATAGGAGCCGTCTGATCAGGGTCTGCTCTGTTTACAAACGAAATTTGGTATATATCTGTATCTTTAGTTTCTAAAATGGCTAAAATGTTTCATCTTCCATAACTATTTCATTATCACTATTTTGCCTATAATTATTCAGTAGGTATTGAAAACTGGACTAAATGTAGAACAGGGAAAGGGTTAAGGCACAGTACAAGATTTAGACAAGAGTACCATAAGTGGATGACAGTATAGTATGCTCCCCTGTCATATAACCACATATAACAGTTTTCTGTCTGATAAGCTTTGGATGAGCTGTTTGCTTTTGATAATAATATTAATGCTATGATTCCAGGTCCATGTGCTATTATAACAATTAATCTAATTAATATTCATGATGTCATTATTTCTTAAATGAATATTCAAGGAGTAAAAGGTTAAACAACAGTGTGCAGTTTAATTAGACTAGCTCTAAATAGGCTGAAGTATATATGAGTCTTCCTGACACCTGAGGGAGACATAACTATTCAACTGAAATAAAGCAGATTACAAATGCATTAATTGTTCTTCTTGGTGCTGTTTCTATACAATGCTTACCCTTTGAATGCAGGAAACGCATGAACTGTCATTAATTTTGCAAACAGTGAAGACCCAAATGGGGGCTCCTAGAGGATCCATCAGATCCAGGTCTACACTGCTTGTCATTCAAAATTCTCTAGCAAAGTTTAAGCCTTTCATGATACAGAGTGGTCTCTGTAGCTAAATACTGATGGGCTATTCCACTCTGAAAATTGAGTGTTGAAAGCATCAAGTCCATACAAATGAGTGGTAGGCATTCACTGAAAGTAATAAATTTAAATACTCAACAGAATGTGAAGCCTCAATTTTTAATCAAGCATTCGAGAATACAATAATCTATATTGCCTCTATACAATCAGAATTCATATCAATAATGCTGTCTGGGTCCTAATAGCACATGGAGCCCATGAAGCTGTAATTGCATTACTAACAAATACAAATTTTGCTGCTCATGATTAAACATGAGCTGGCTTCTATTGAAGCCAAACAAATCCTGTATATATATACATGCCAGTATATTAACCCATTCCCTCATAGGCTATTTTTAGATCCAACCACTTTGAGTAAATCTACCGAAAAGGAGCATTAACAAAAAGGAAAATTTTAGAATTTTGTAGTTTGAAACCATTGTGATAAGAGCATTAAATTGCTCCTAAGGAGCAAAATTTAATGCTCTATTTATCACAATGGTTTCATAAAGTGACTTTTACAGAGGCGTAGAAAAGCGTATTTATGGAGGAAAGGGTTAATTCAGCTAAAACATATTCATGATGTCATTATTTGTAACATGAATATTCAACAGGGAAAGTGTTAAACAAAAAGGAAGAACACTCAACAACAAAACCTAAAGAAGCTGACAAGAAGTTTTGTAGATGGCAATATGGACTTGATTGAGTTTCTGCATCTCTAATTTTCTTGTTGTGTTAATTTTCTGAATTCATACATCAAATCACTTCTTTCATCTCCATGTTAATGAAATGAGAATTCAGCATTGCATAGTGCACATACTTTGTTTCAACATCCAAAACCAGACAAACCAAACCACCGAACCTGTGCAAAATCAATGCATCTGAATGTTCATCAAATATCACATTATATCCGCTGTATTTATCATGATTGCTTTAACAACATTCTGCATTCAAGCCTTGTAAAAAATCAATACTGATGAAATTTTTAATGCGCTCATCAAAATTGTTTAAAAAAAATAATCAAATTTAATTTTTCAAAGCGCAATAAATGAATGCCCAAATATGTATTATTTGAAAGGGTTGTTTCATTCTATGGGTCTACACTGATTGCAAATGGTCCTTTCTAGAGCCACTAGGTATAGGCATAAATGGGTCGAACTAGAAATGGAATTGACTGTGTCAAACATGGATGTTACTGTTTTTTGCTGTAAAAGAACGGTTATAAACACTACTATAGAGTGACCACTCAAAAAAATTATTTCTCAGTCTTCAAGGCAGGTAATAGCTTAACCCTTTACTCCATGAATATTCATGTAGTAAATAATAACATTATGGATATTAATTAAGTGACTTTTTATACTGAAAATGTGAACAGGACACAGTCATGGTCATGACAGAAACTGTGTAATCAGTGTATATCATTCCAAAAGCAAACAGAGCATTAAACTCTGTTAACCCTTCGCTTGCTATTCACATCAATATACCTACCTGTAAATAGTGAAGACCCAGATGAGACAGCTCCTGCAGGAGCTGTCTCATCAGGGTCTGCACTATTTACAAGTTGATTGTGCAACCAGTACACTCCACAGCAGTGATTGCACAGCGAAATACTTGTACACAGTGAATATATATGTAATTATACAACAGGGCATGGGTAAAGAAGGAGAAATGTATTTTAAAATTCAGCAAAAGAAGGGTTAAGATACCTCCTACTGAGGAGCCACCTATCTGTGTCTACTCTGTTTGAAAAGGCGTCAAAAGGTTAGTTAAAAGGTTAATGCAGGACAAAGTAATGAAGACACCTCCAAAAGTTCTTCCTGGGTTTTTTTTTCAAATGAACATTAAAATTTTATTATGTATTACTGTAATAATTTTGGCAAAAATTTACAAAAAATGTAACAAAGTCCTGACGGTTTAACTTTTCCAAAAATGTATGCAGGCTGTAAAACATTACACAAAAGGTTGATAATTGATGAAAGTGTCATGCGATCATTTGTATTACAGCTTTTTTCCAAATATAACTAAAAGCAAACATTTGACAAATGGCACTGAGATCAACACATAAGGTCAAGGTCACACACAAGTCATGGTCACATACAGAACTGTAGATAAGAGGAGCATTTAAAAATCTATTTCATGCATCTCTAATAACTTTTGTATGTATGGTGATAAACATAATCATCATTAAACTTTACCTGCTGAATATTCAAATAACAAATGATTTTATGTAAATCAGCTGATTTTTAATGGTATTATGAACAAGGCAATTTTGGACATGCAAGAAAGTGTAGAATAACTAGAATCATATCTCTATCATTTCATAAGCCATTGCAGAGCAGACCCTGATCTGACATCCTATACAGGAACTGCCTGATCTGGGTATGCTCAGTTTGCAAGTACATAAAAGTTCATATAAAAGCATTAACCTTTATAGGAGCCGTCGGATCTGGATCTACTCTGTTTGCAGATGTGTGAAAAGGTATTTAGATGAAGTAAAGGGTTAAGGCATATGAAGTTACAAGATTACAGCTGCAGTCTAAACTATATCCATAACTTTTGATTGTAGAGTTCAAGGTCAAATATGTCAAGGCTACTGAATTGTCACCAAATTCTTATTCAGCTGAATGAGCCAGTGGAGAAGAGGAAATAAGGTGTTTGAATATTTCGATTAAATATGGTGGCACTAAAACATAACAAACCAGATAGGTTAACAATACACCTGATGCCTCATTCTATTTCACAGAGCTGTATATTATGAGGATTATTCTGGAAATCTAAAATCTGCCATAGTACCCTATCTTGCTGCTACTCATAAGAATCACCTCCCAAAGGCAACTTCTAATGAGTTAAGTAGCAAAAAAGGGTTTGGTTTAGAAATAGGAGAGTTTGATCAGTACACATCTTATCTACAGCTCAGTTTCAATGACCAAGCATACAATTTGTATCAAGTGTCCCATCAATGACCAGTAATACGAACACCCATTTGAATCGTGTGTCCCATCAATGACCAGGCATTCAAACACCTGTTTGTATCATGTATCCCATCAATGACCAGTCATACAAACACCCTGAATTTGTATCTTGTGTCCCATCAATGACCAGGCATATGAACACCCTCAATTTGAATTTTGTGTCCCATCAATGACCAGGCATATGAACACCCTCAATTTGAATCGTGTGTCCCATCAATGACCAGGCATACAAACACCCTCAATTTATTAGACACCCTCAATTTATATCATGTGTCCCATCAATGACCAGGCATACAAACACCCTCAATTTGCATCATGTGTCCCATCAATGACCAGGCATATGAACACCCTCAATTTGCATCGTGTATCCCATCAATGACCAGGCATACAAACACTCTCAATTTGTATCAAGAGTCCAAGGCTTAGAAGTGAAAGTTGTTACTAATATGGCATTACCAAGATCATATAAACAAGTCTGCAAGTATGCTATGGTGACCACTACAAATAGATTTGATCCTGATGATAGAAAAGTCTACTTTGAGAATTGAAGCTTTTGACAATCTTAACAGACAAAATGATTTCAGTTTGCTGTAACAATTCAGTATGACAACTCAACATGCCTGGCTTGCCAATCTAAGACCAAATGTCATCCAAATTAAGCAGATTGACACATTTTCATCTTAAAGAGACTTAATGAGAACTATGCCAGCAGACAGTGTGGGCGTCAGTACAACAAGTCCAAGGACTGCCTGACATCTAATTACCTAATGGAGCACTTAATTCTGCAGTCAATAGCACAAGCCCAACCTCCACATGACAATTCCTGAAAATAACATGCAATATTACAGAATTAAACACTGTGATTTAGACACATTTTAAAACAAAATAAGAGTGTTCGAAGAACAAGAGGGCCTGAAAGGCCCTGACATCGCTCACCAGACAATCAGAGGAGAAGATTTTCAAAGTTTTCACTATGTGTTTCTATAGAAAACTACCCGGCCCTGGGGCGGGCAAATTTTGACCCAAGGGGCATAATTTATGTAACTTTTGTAGAGGACCTCACATGAAATTTATTTAAGAAAATGAAAACATATTACAATGTCAATCTAAAGAAGGGCATGTACAAAAGTATGTAAACCCTCTCCCTGGGCAAATTGGTTGAATTTCAGAAAGAATAAATTAATCTATACATGTACTTATGATATTCAAAATTTCAGATATTTTCATTACACCTTCATGAGTTATTATTATTCATATCTTAATTTATTTTCAACCCTTCCCCTGTTCTATGTTTATTCAAAATTTAAATATCTACTGAATATTCATGGACAAAATAGTTATAATGAAATATGGAAGGTGGAACGGTGTAGCCATTTTAGAAAGTAAAGAAACATCTTTAATATTCCATTAACAAACAGAGCAGAACCTGATCAGACAGCTGCTATAGGAGCCATCTGATCTGGGTCTGCTCTGTTTGCAAATGTGTGAAAAGGTGTAAACATGAGGGAAAGGGTTAGTAAACATATTATAAGTATAAATAAAAGTACACAAAATGAAAATAATGTAATGCAATTTGCACTATATCATACCATAAGCAAACAGCAGATTGAACAGATGGCTACTACATAAGCCATCTAATCAGGGTCTACTCTGTTTGCAAAGGTGTAGAAAGGCCTATTAATGGAGTAAAGGGTTAATTGTCCTAATTAATGTGCAACAGGCGACATCTAACTATAACAATTTTCTTTGTTTGGGTCTGCAATATTACTGCAGATCTACTAACAACAAAGGAGGCAATCCAGTTGTTATCAAAAAGAGAGATCACCTACCTTTAAATGTATGCTAAAAATAGGCACCAGTAAATGTTTAACTAGAGATATGCCTGTCTCCCTTAATTGGCTTGCAACTGCAAGCTTGTTGCAAACTTAATCCTAGCCAAAAATTTTTTAATGAGCTTGCGATTTAGGTTTGGATTAGCTAGCATTTAGCCCTGGTTATATACAAGTTTAGTGAACCAAGAAAACCCATCCATATGCATAAGTGATCTGCAATTATCCCTAGTCAATATGCTTATGGCTGATCACTCACTCTTCAAAGGTCCTATACCTTAGGCCTGCTAATATTACACAAGCTACTTGCTTTGGGTTTTTTTAGCATTTATAATAACCTTTGCAAACAGTCTGGATCAAGTCTGGATCAAGATGAGATACAAAGTAACTTGGCATCTCATCAGGGTCCAAACTGTCTTTCACTATGACATTTGTTTTTTAAAAGATATGGAAGGAAACAACTTTTGCAGCTCTATTTACCACAATGGCTTCAAATCTACACAATTCTGAAATTTTCAAAGAAACAGGATCTAAAAATAGACTATGAGGGAATGGGTTAAAAACAGTGTGAACAAACAGACACTAATTCTGAAGCAGACAACTTCATAGAGTTTTGACCAGGAACTTGCCCTCTCAAGTGATTGCATAACAGAATCTGATGGAGTGCTAGCTCAGAGGAACCTTTATAGTGTAAGTCAATTTTAAAGTATAACCAACAGGGCAGGGCCAATTTTAACCTCAGAACTATGATATTAACCACTGTCAATAAGGTCTACTAAGTTAATCTATACACCAAATATCTAAGCTCTGTGACATGTAGTTTTTGACAAGAATTTTTTTGAAGTTTTCCCCATGCATAACCTAAGTGAGCCCAGCATTCTGCTACTTGTACAGAAAACAACAGTCAGCTAGAGAAAACTGGCCACCCCTGGGACCGTAGCGGGGCCAATTTTGACTCCAGGGACATAATTTATATAACTTTTGTAGAGGACCTATAGGTGATGCTATGTGCCAAAGATGAAAGCTGAGAACCCTGTAGATTCAGAGGAGAAGACTTTTAAAGGTTCAAATTGTTGACGACTGACGACGCACACCGCACGACGCACGACGGACGACGGACGACGCACGCCGACGGACGACGGACATCAGGCAATCACAAAAGCTCACCCTGAGCACTTTGTGCTCTGGTGAGCTAAAAACATATCACCTTCTGAAAGCTTGATGAAAAACAAAAAATCAACAGGAGTGACAAGACAAGGAGTGATTCCTTAATGTCATACAAGGCAACAGTTAATTGTGCATACTCCGATGCTAAATTCATACTCAAATACTAAAATTGACATTTCTCCATCAAACCCTATGTTGTGACCCTTCTTTAGAATTATCTCGAAGAGCAACATAGGGTTTGGTGGAGAAATAAAGTCAGTTATTCTTGAGAACGTTTTAATTTACACATCTGGCCATATTGAAACTGCTTGACACTCATCAACATCTGCAGTATGTCAGAAGACCAGATAAGATGTGTAAATTAAAACATTTTTAAGAATACATGTATCTCCTTTATTTCTCCATCAAACCCTATTCTAAGGAGTGTTCACAACATAGGGTTCGATGGAGAAATGATGCTTTTAGTATTTGAATATGCCCCTTTATCTATTGCTCCAAGTGTGTTATACACTCTGACATACAGTAGAGTCAGATCAGACACAACATGATGCAAAGACTACCGATAGTCTGGTCTACAAAGTTACCAACCTCAGGTACAAATCTAACTTGTCACCAGAGCTTCTCAATTGTGCGAGACAGAAGAACATGTGTGTCATTATGCTCCACTGAAACACTGGTTTTACATTAAGACCCTGTTATTCTTGGAAATAATGGTCTTTAATACCCTTCTCCACAAACAGAAAACATTCCATAAATATCTGGACTGTCATTATTCTTTCCCATTGATATACAACTGTTCGTGATGATAAGTCTTATCCAGTACAAGCTGTAAATGAAACCCTTTGAATACTGAATTATAAACAAGAGGAATGTCTTTCCTAAAAAAAACTTAACTGTTGAATATTTATGAAATGATGACATCATGAATACTTATAAGCTGAATTTTTGTAATGGCATAAGTAACCAGGATTTTTGAGGACTGATAGATTTAATTGTAGACAGAGCTACACATAAAAGTGCATACCGTACTTTGGGAATAATTGGCTGTGGTTAATAATTGGCCTATTTCGCCACCAGGTACGAAAGGACGAAAATTTAACACACCAAAATATATCCGTGACAAACAAATAACACTTTCTCACCGATATGTAACTGATCCAATGTACACACACAGATTAACACCTACGCGGGACTATGCCGTAATTAATTCGTGGCAGATACACAAACAGCGATTACAACGGTATTGCTTGAGCGTTTAATCACTGGATTTTTTGTATAGTTAGTATGCAATTCAATCATTTACACACACGTCGGAAACAAATTATTTACGTCTAGCTGATATGCCTTATACTCACCGTTTTATCCCTGGAATTAGACATGACCGGAAATAGCATTTCCTACTTCTAGTATTTCCGGTTTAACGATAACTTGAAGACTTGAAATTAACCAAAGGTAGAATAATTTTTTCTACTTTAGATTCATATATGTGTTTATTTTTTGCCCCTTTCATCCCAGAATGGCAAAAATTAAGCTGACCAAAATAAAACACGGGCATTTTGAAGCAAAGTGGAGAAAATATCACGACACCAATTATTCCCAAAGTACGGGACTCAAATACTAAAATCATCATTTCTCCACCAGACCCTATGTTGTGACCACTCTTTAGAATCGCCACAAAGAGATGATTCTAAAGAGTGGTCACAACATATAAAGAGGTTGGTGGAGATTTTAGTAAATAAGTTATTCTTGAAAATACATGTATTTTAATTTAAGCATCTTATCTGGACCAGTACAGTCAGGTCTATTATAGAGCAACTTCACTTGGGTCTATATATAGTTCAAACAATAGTTTGATATGAATGATAGTGGAATGGTGCATAATTGTTTTAAATGATACAGTCCATGCAGTATGAAATGGTATAATTGGTCAGAGGATTCAACATGGCAAATAAAAAAGTTATCTCCATTTCTCTTCAGTGATAAAGACTTTTAGTCATAGTGTCAAAAAGTTTGGACCCTTCCTCTGCAAATCATCCAGTTTTTCTCTATTTTTGGAAAACTAAAAGCTTTCAAGAGCAGGGTGCAGTGTAATAGAAATCCTTACATCATGAAGATGGTTTTTAACCCCTAGACAGACAGAGTAGATCCAGATTAGACAGCTATTGTAAGAGCTGTCTGACCAATGGCTGCTGTGTTTGCTAATGAAATATTACATGTCAAATAGTTAATCATCCACATTCACACTGTTGCATAACCCTATCCCTCATATAAACATGTTTTCATGCATTTACTGAGTAGACCTCTGATCAGGGTCTCCTCCGTTTGCATATGACATGATACAGATCTGATTCTACAGCTTTTGTATAAGCAAAAAGTTTCCTCGAAAAGTTTACATTATAAAAATTCAGCTTAAAAAAATTCATGATTTGAAATTTTCGTTATTTCTTACATGAATAACTGAAAATGGGAAAGGGTTATTAAGCCATTAAGTTTACAAAAATGTTCAAAGGACCACATGGATCAATGATGAAAAAGCTTGAAAGACAGTCAGGAGGAAGGATGGCGGAGCTCATCCCTATGTGTCATCCAGCTAAAGCAGGCAGAAGATATAAAATGGGAAATTAGAAAGAACTTGTACCATGGTTCAGAAAAAAAAAGATAAATGTGCGTACTCAGAAACTAAAGTTGTCATTTCACCACCAAACCCTATGTTACGACCACTCTTTAGAATCGTCTCGAAGAGACATAGCGGGTTTGATGGAGAAATAAAGGAGATATTCGTGAAAATGATTTTCAGTATGCATCTTATCTGGACCTGAGCCTGATAGTTGTTTTATGTTTTTTGACTAACACCAACAGACACCATTCATGTACAAATATACACAAGTCAGCCAAATCCTGATCACAGAATAAAATGTATTCCTTACCTGTAAACAAGTAGCCATGAAGAAGTCATCAGATATGAAAAGAGAGAGAGAGAATAACATACTTAGAATGAATCCATTCTATAAACACTTTCCCTTTTGAATATTCATGTAAGAAATAATGACATCATGAATAAATATAAGCTGATTTTTTATGATTGCTCAATTATGTACACAGGATTTTATCGGCATTGGTAGAAACTGTAGAGTCAGATCTATCATAATTTAATAAGCACTTTACAAAGCAGACCCTGATCAGATGGCTCCTACAGGACTAAAAGGGATTATATTGCTAGAGGATTTTGCTAGGAATCAGCCCTCTAATCTGGGTCTACAATGTTTGCAAATATCAGTACACTTGTTGCCTGCATTCAAAGGGTTAACACTAAAGAGCAACATTACTGTAGTTAATTATTTTGATGTGGGAAACAGAGGTCCAGATAAGATGCGTATATTTCAACATTTTCAAAAATGATAGCTCCTTTATTTTTCCACCAAACCCTATACTGTGAACACCCTTTAGAATCGTCTTGTCGAGACAATTCTGAGAAGTGGTCACAGTATAGGGTTTGGTGGAGAAATGATGATCAGGGTCGGCACTGTTTTTTATTCAAAATTCTCTAGGTAATTTAAGTTTGTCATAATTGGACTCAATAGATAAACTCTGATCATGATTGGCCATTCTACTTGGAATACTTGTAAAAGACCCTCAGATCTGACACACTTCTGGCACACTAAAGTCATGTTTTCTTAAGCTCTTTAATAAAATTTAATTTTCCCCCAAGTTCTAACTAAAACAATTTAACTACTCAATTAAATTTTGGGTTTTTTTTTCTATTTTTAAAAAATTAAAAGCTTTCAAGGGCAGCACACACAATGTTAATAGAACAATAAAAAGAATTAGCTCACAGCTTAACCGTTTACTTCACGGAGACACCAGATTTTTTAACACCATGACAAACAGACCAGACCCAGATCAGACAGCTCCTGTAGGAGCCGTCCGTTTGTGTTCAGGATCTGTTCTGTTTGCTTATAAAATATTACTGATCTGAGTCTAAAATTGGCCATAACCACAGCCTGCTGTGTTCATATATCAACACTGAGTTAATATTCATACCTTTCTTTCTTTCTCTCTTGTGTGAATATTCATTAATCCATTCCCACGTAGACTATTTTTAGATCCAACCTCTTTGATTAAATCTACTGAAAATTGAGCACTAAATACAAGAAGAAAAAAAAAGAAAAAAAATTTAAACTTGAGTAGTTTTGAAACCGAATGCTCCATTTATCACAATGCATGGTTTCATAAAAGAAACCAAAAGGCATCAGTATGAGGGAATGGGTTAATCATCCAATTACTCTAATTACTCCAAGCATTCAGACACAAACTTAGCAAATAGCACTGACCCTGATCAAATGGTTTCGCTACTTAACGTCAGTCTAGATTAAAATCATATTGGTTCCAAATTTAATTATGATATTTTACAAACCACTGGAGAATGGGTGTACAAATACATAGGGTAACTTAGAATTCTTTTTGATACAAAATCTGATGTCTCCCCCAAATGTCGACCTTCAAATGTGATCTTGACCTTGAGCTAATATGACTGCCACATGCGTTCTGCACATCGTCTCAACTTGGTTAACATTTGAGGCAAGTCTCATGAAAATCCTTCTAAGGGTATAGGAGATATGGAGCAGACACAAAATCACACTTGACATTCAAATGTGACAATTTGACCGTGAGCTGACATTACTGTCATATGTTCTTCACATTGTCTCAATTTAGCTAACATTTGACTGAAGTTTTATGAGCATCTTTCAAATGGTTTAGAAGATGTGGAGCAGACACAACAATGTAATGGAATTTGAAGTTTAAAAGATTCAAATGTGACCTTGACCTTGAGTCGACATGACTGCCACATGTGTTCCGCACATTGTCTTAACTTGGTTAACATTTGAGGCAAGTTTCATGAAAATCCTTCCAGGAGTATAGGAGATATGGTGTGGACACGAAATTGTTACGAACAGATGGATGGGGCTTGACGCGGCGGGGGATTAAAAACAAGAGGGCCATGAGGCCCTGAAGCGCTCACCTGAGATAACCCAAGGGGTGGGGTCATTTTTGACCAAGAAGTCATCATTTGTACAACGTTGGTAGAGAACCACAAGGCAAAGCAGTATGCCATTAATTAAAGGTCTAAGCCTAATGGTTTCAGAGAAAAATAATATTTCATATTTTTCCCATGAAAAACTGATAAGCCCCAAGGCAGGGCCAAGTTTTGCCCAGAGGCCAGGGTCGTAAGTTGAACATTCTTGGCAGAGGACCATAAGCCAAGCTACATATTTGTATAGGACCATTAGATCATGTTACATACCAAACATCAAAGGTCTAGGCCTTACAGTTTCAGAAGATTTTTAAAGATTTTCCTATGAAAAACTGATAAGCCCTTGACCAGGCCATTTTTGGCCCAGGGGTCATAATTTCAACAATCCTTGTAGAGAACCATTACATCATGCTACATTTCAAATATCAAAGGTATAGGCCTAACAGTTTCAGACAAAGATTTTTAAAGATTTTCCTATGAAAAACTGATAAGCCCTTGGGCGGGGCAATTTTTGGCCCGGGGTCATAATTTGAACAATCTTTGTAGAGGACCATAAGATCATGCTACATGCCAAATATCAAAAGTCTAGGCCTTACAGTTTCAGAGAAGAAGAGTTTTAAAGATTTTCCTATGAAAAACTTATAAGACCTAGGGCGGGGCAATTTTTGGCCCGGGGGTCATAATTTGAACAATCTTTGTAGAGGACCATTAGATCATGCTACATACCAAATATCAAAGGTCTAGGCCTTACAGTTTCAGAGAAGAAGATTTTTAAAGATTTTCCTATGAAAAACTAATACGCCCTTGGGCGGGGCCATTTTTGGCCCGGGGGTAATAATTTGAACAATCTTTGTAGAGGACCATAAGATCATGCTACATGCCAAATATCAAAAGTCTAGGCCTTACAGTTTCAGAGAAGAAGATTTTTAAAGATTTTCGTATGACAAACTGATAAGCCCTAGGGCGGGGCCATTTTTGGCCCGGGGGTCATAATGTGAACAATATTTCGTTCCCCCTAACCACTGATGCTTCTGACAAAATTTGGTTAAAATCGGGTCAGTAGTTTCAGAGGAGATGTCGTTTGAAAATGTGGACGGACGACGGACGCCGGACGCCGGACGGATCGCGGTCACAATAACTCACCTGAGCCTTTGGCTCAGGTGAGCTAATAATATGTTCAAATTCAATGTGAAGTTGCAACGAAATGCTTTGTACACCTGAGGCTAAGATTTAACCCTTTATTTGATAATTATTCATGCAAGAAATAAAAATAGTTATTAGCTGAATTTTTATAATGGCATAATTATGAACACAAGAATATAAACTGCAGAATTAGATCTATAGATTTATATTATTTCAAAGGCAAACACAGCAGACCCAGATCAGAGAATCAGCTCCTACAGAAGCCATCCGATCTGGATCTCTCAATTTGCAAATGCCTTAACCTGTTACTCCATAAATATGCCTTTCTATGCCTTGCAAAAAAGAGAAGACCCTGATCAGATGGCTCCTATAGGAGATGTTCGATCAGGGTGTGCTTTGTTTGCTTATGATATAATATAAATATGATTCTACAGTATCTATTACAGCCATGGTCAACAATTCATGTCTCCATGTTGTATTATGACAATAAAATGTATTAATATTCATGATGTCATTATTTCTTACATGAATATTCATGGAGTAAAGGGTTAAAAGGCATATATTCTATCAGATAATGGGTTAAAAAGATTCATTATGACAATACCCAAGAAAAAGCATGGTAGCTACAAGGAATTATAATTTACAGAAGGTAGACCACTTTAAGAATATGGCACTTCAACATACTGTTGTTTATCATCAGTGACTTTAGTTGGCATAAACACTTCACGCTCCTGCCAAGTCGTAGTTTCCCAATTTCTATAATTAACATGTGTCGTAAGGATCAAGATACATTGTATTGTTGTAAGACTTTATCTATTGTAACATGGTTATTTTACAGTGGCTGTGATAAGAGATTTACGTGCAAACTGAGAATAAACGCTGGATATCCAAAATAGAATGTTCAGCCATGGTAGAGATCATTCAGTATAAAAGGAATAAATTTTATTCAATAATTTAAAAACGCCTTTCTAGACACCTTTGCAAGAGAGTAGACCAAGATAAGATGGCTCTTGTAGGAGCCATTAGAGCACAGTCCACTCAGTCATAATACAGCTTATTCCAGCTTCTGCCATTGCAAAAAACTCCTGAGTTCATGTGTCAGGAAATCTCTGATTTCTATTTTCCTAGTTTTAGGGCAGATCTAACCAACCCCCCCCCCCCCCCCCCCACCCCCCCCTTTTTCCTCAAGAATATAATTCAAGACATAGAACAGACAGGAGCTCTCTAATCGGGGTCTGTTATATCTGCAAAAGTGCCAAAAGTTGTCTCAATGGGGTAAAGGGGGTAACATACCTTTTACCAAATAGAGAATGCATTTTAACATCTGTGTCAAGCGAGTAGGCCAAGATCAATTAGAAGGGCTCCTGTAGGAGCTGTCTGATCAGGGTCTGCTCCTTTTGTTTATAAAATCATTGATCTGATTCTAGTTTCTGCTATATCTTACATGAATATTAACGAGGTAAGGGGTTAAAACCATACTTTAAAGCCCTGTCTGACAGATTCCACCACTTTTTCATGCTTGTGTCATTCCACCATTATTTCATGCTTGTGTCGTGATCACCTGATCAAAGCAATCATTACCCAAAGATTGCATTTAGAAAAGGATTCTCAGACTCTGACGCCTAACAACTTTGTCACGATTAATG
Source organism: Azorinus chamasolen (assembly GCA_963576725.1). Lineage (NCBI taxonomy): Eukaryota > Metazoa > Mollusca > Bivalvia > Cardiida > Solecurtidae > Azorinus > Azorinus chamasolen. The sequence goes on along the minus strand of OY755236.1, from coordinate 68,638,587 downwards.
GATCACATAGCTAGACCTTAAAATAACCACAGTAAGTAAATGGGGTATTACAAGTGTAGCAGTTGAAATGATTGGAATACCTTGGCACTCTTCCCACAGTCTGATAGGCCCCCTGTAGGTACAACCTGTGAATATGTCTAGGCTTCACCTTTCCAAAGTTATTCATTCTGGGATAAGTCAACATAAATAGGCTTCTGTTTAAATTTTTTCTCCCGTATTTTTAACCACCCTTTACTCCATGAATATTCAAGTCAGAAACAATGACATCATGAATATTAATTACAAGGGGATCTGATAATTATAATAGCATATGGACACTTAATATTTACACATGGTAGAATGGTACCATAGGATCATATCTATATTCTAGACTGTTTGAAAATGCATGAAATAGCGTTTATATGTTTTTTTTTGTTCTAAAGAAAAGTGTAACATGACAAACAGTACAGGCTCTGATGAAAGGGCTCCAAGACATTTAAGTCTACTGTTTGCAAAGAACATTTTGACTCTGCTACAGGAGCCATCTGATCTGGGTCTACTCTAAGATACAAAGGGGTTAAAAAGGATATTCATGGAATAAAGGCTTAACTCTTTGTACACATGAACATGTCACTGGGCCCCTATACTTACATTTGAATCAGTTGTGCTCCTGCCAGTTCACTTGTTTTCATTATCCAAAGCATTAATTCTTTGCATGACAAGTAAATGTCTGCAACAACTGTCATCTGCTACAATTCAAATTTAATATTTCTTCCATTTTTCTTTCAAAATGTAATCAGAGTGATGTAAACAGTTTGTAAACAGAAATGTAAACAGTTTGAAGCCTGACAAGAGGTGGACTTATTTCACATCTCTGATGTGTGTCTTAACCCTTTCCTCCATAGGCTATTTATAGATATAACCTTTTTGCTTGAATCTACCCAAAAGGAGCATTTACTAGAGAAAAGTAAAATTTTAGAATTTTGTAGCTCTATTTTTCACAATGGTTTCAATAGGTGATTTTTAGAGGCATAGAAAGGCGTATTTATGGAGGAAAGGGTTAACCCTTTACTCCATGAATTATTACTCATGTAAGAAATGATGACATCATATTATATATTTATTAGATTAATTTTTTAAAATGGCATATTAACACATGATTCTTTCTTCAAAAGTAGAAACAAAAGAACAATATCTATATTTTTCTACAAGTAAACAGAGCAGACCCTGATCAGATGGCTCTAATAGGAGCTGTGTGATCTGGGTTTACTCTATTTGCAAAGGCATATAGGAGGAAAGGGTTAACTGATCCATGCATTAGCTGTTCAGCATTTCATATTGAAGTTGACTGCTTGTAACTTTGACCAAACCTAAATGTCAAAGGTTGCCCGGAGAAGAAAAGCAGTTTTCTATTTGATTTGTCTTGCCGATTCCAGAATTATATCTTTTCATCACAAGGACATTGCTTCAAGCATGCAATCTCGTATTGAACCCTTTCACTGAGGTAAATGGGTTAACTTGCATTTGCAAACAGTCTAGACACAGATCAGGGAGTTTCCAGAGGAGCTTTCTAATAAATACCTGTGTTGTTTGTAATTCAAAATCCTCTAGTCTACTTTATTCCTTTCATAATGAATGGACACTACCGTTAAACATAGACGAATCATTTTGTTTTTAAAGGTCTCCATTCAAAGGGATATCTTGTTGGAAATATTGCCTTTTCTCCATAAAAATATGGACCATCTTAACTTTCTATTTTAATATTAGATCATAATTATCGCATATACATTTTGTATCTACAGCTGAGACATTTTTTTCAAATTTGTTTTGAACAGTTACCATGGTAACAGGAAAAATTTAGCAACATTTAGGTGCGAGAATTATTTTGAATGGTAACATATATTAGGCTATGACAGATCATGAAACTTGAATTTAACCCTTTCCCTCATATAAATGCATGTTTTCACGGATTTGCAAACAGAGTAGACCCAGATAGGAGCCATCTGTTAAGGGTCTGCTCTGTTTGCTTATATATTGAATTTGAAATATCTGTTTCTGTACTTTCAAAAATGACTACAATGTTGCACCTTCCATATTTCATTATAACTATTTTGTCCATGAATATTCAGCAGGTATTGAAATTTGGAATAAACATAGAACAGGGAAAGGGTTAAGCAGGGTTCGATCTGAATGCTTATGATGCAATATAGCTAAGATTCCCTTGTTCATAATCATGTGACACTTTAAATTTAATCATAAAGACATTATTCCATACATGAATATTCACGAGACAAAAATATTGAAAATAGCTGTTAGCTCCTTCTCTGTATTCATTAAAACTAGAAAATTGTGTCTGTAAGACACAGCGATGCCCCCGTGGTGGTGCTTGCCCAGCTGCACGTAAAATTCCGTCATTTGACCTTGACCTTGGGTTTGCGACAGCATGCGTATGAAAGTATGGATGGTGTTTAATGTGTATATGCAATTCCATGCCAATAACTATAGCGGTTAGTGAGATATAAGACGATGAAAAAACTGTGACAACCAACGGCACATAAAAGCGTGACGTACGGACAGAGGGACGGACAGGTGCAAAACATAATGCCCCCTGACTATCGTCAATGAGGGCATAAAAAGGTAGGTATCAATAATTCATTTAGAAAGATAATCAAAGAACCCAATGAAATCTCAAGCTTTAAATGTCACATTGCAAGGTATGTTCATGTATCCAAACTAAATTTGGTAACATGACTAACATCCTAAGTACAGTTCTTGAGAAGAAACTATATTTCTATTTTAGTAATTATTGAAAGCTTGTACACCAAATTTGATGACAATAGGTACTTCCTAAAACCATTTGTTGAGAGGAAACTGACTTTATATTCTTAGTAACAGTGATCTAGGTAAATTGTGACCCTCAGATGCAATTCCAAGCTTGGGTCTATATGCAATCTATCTGTACAACAAATTTGGTCAAAATGTCTAATTCTTTACTGAAGTTACTGGGTGATAATGGATATTCTATTTCTAGTAACACTGACCTTGACCTGGGGTCCAAAAGATACAGTCCAAAGATTTGTCTCTATGCATGGTATCTGCACACTAAAATTATGCTCACAATAATTAGCTCACAAATATATTTTCCTTATTAAATTTATTAACAAATTTTCTATTTCAATTGAACAGTACAACCACTCAAGACCTAAATTTTGATAAAGAAGAATTTAGGTCCTTTTAGGCAGGATGCTGCTTAATGCAGCATGAAAGTCGTACAGAAAGCTCCTAGAGGAGCTTAATACTGCATGACTTTCATCCTGCATTTAGCTGCCATCTGTCTCCAAGACTGATATTTATACTAAACTGAACGTCCGGTTTAAAGGGTTTTACTGTATACCAAATCTGGTCATAATACTATCCTAACTGAAGTTAATTGTCCCAAGGTTTGTCTCTGCATGTTATTTTTACATCGAAAAAGCTCATAATATTAATATAACACATCAATATGGAATCATAATCTGTGTCTGCATGAAGCATTATACCTACATACCAACTTTGATTAAAATGTATCAAATTTAATCAAAAGTTATGAAGAAAATCAATTTTTCCCTGATCCACTCACAGACACATTGGTGAAGTCATACACACGGGCCAAGATACTATCAGGAATAAGACTTTATGCTTGGTCACAATTATTCTTTGAATGGCTTGAATTCTTTCCTAAAGTTAACATAAATCTGCACAGAGAATTGGGGTAAATTTTGCTGATCATCAGACATTCATTAGAAAGTTACGGCAACTCATCTACGAAATAGATGATGTATTCTGCACTCTGAACAGACTGTAATAACTTATTCTTTTATACAATTCTGTTGTATACTGCCAAATTTGTTGTCCATTTTCTGAACTTCTTTTCTGTCTTGACGACTGTTGCCGAATTATGATTATAACCTTTCCATGACAGGAAAACCATATAACACCTTTAAATACCTTTACAAACAGAGTAGACCATGGTCAGACTGCTCAATAGGAGCCATCTGATCAGGGTCTGCTCTGTTTGCTAATATAAAATACAGAACTGATTCTACTATTTCTGCCTAGGTTAAACCTGAGAGCCAAGAAGGCCCTTAGTTGCTCACCTGATTACCATAGATTTAAGATTATAGCTGGGTAGTCCCAGGATGGGAGCAGCGGTTCTGGAGAACAAGATTTTCAAAGATTTAGAATATAGATTTTATCAAGACAATTATTCTGACCAATGACGATTGGCCTAAAAATGTGACCTCTAGAGTGAGTTTTCTAAGATTTGACCTAGTGACCTACTTTTTGACCCCGCCCGATCATGATCAAACTCAACCTTGATATCATCAAGAAAAACATTCTGAGTAGGTTTGAGGAAGATTCAGCTAAAAATGTGATCTCTGGAGTGTTAACAAGATTTTTCTAAGATATGACCTAGTGACCTACATTTTGGACCCACTTAATCCACTTTCAATCTCATTCAAGATTTTATCAGGACAATCATTTTGTCTAAATTTCATGAAGACTTGGCTAAAAATGTGATCTCTAGCATGTTCACAAGGTTTTCCTAGCATTTGACCTTGTGACCTAGTTTTTCACCCCATGTGACCCACTTTCAAACTCGTACGAGATTTTATCAAGACAATCATTTTGACTAAGTTTCATGAAGATTGAACAAAAATGTGACCTCTAGAGTGTTCACAAGGTTTTTTCTACTATTTGACCTAGTGACCTAGTTTTTGACCCCACATGACCCACTTTCAAACCCATCTAAGATTCTATCAAGACAATTATTCTAAGTTTCATGAAGATTGGACAAAAAATGAGAGCAGTAGAGTGTTCACACGGTTTTTCTACTGTTTGACCTAGTGATCTAGTTTTTGACCCCATGTGACCCACTTTCAAAGTTGTCTGAGATTTTATCAAAACAGTTATTCTGATAACGTTTCATGAAGATTGGGCTGAAAATGTGACCTCCAGAGTGTTCACAAGGTTTTTCTATTATTTGACCTGGTGACCTAGTTTTGACCCCACATGACCCACTTTCGAACTCCTCCAAGATTTTATCAAGACAATCATTCTGACAAAAGTTTCATGACGACTGGGCTGAAAATGTGACCTCTAGAGTGTTCACAAGGTTTTTCTACTATTTGACCTGGTGACCTAGTTTTTTATCCCACATGACCCACTTTCAAAGTTGTCTGGGATTTTTTTTCAGGACAATCACTCTAACAAAGTTTCATGAAGATTGGGCTGAAAATGTGACCTTTAAATTGTTTACAAGGTTTTCCTACCATATGACCTAGTGACCTAGTTTTTGACCCCATGTGATCTACTTTCGAACTCGTCCAAGATTTTATCAAGACAATCATTCTGATGCAGTTTCATTAAGATTGGACTAAAATTGTGACCACTATTGTTTACTGTATACTGTTTATATGTTGTATATGTGTTTGGGCCGGAGGCCTTTATCACAATAAAATCTATTGCTATTGCTATAGTGTTCACAAGCAAATTGTTGACGACGGACGACGCACGCCTGACGCCGGACAATAAAAATTCCTTATTCATTATTAGTACATGTATGTCATAATAACAATTCAGCTATTGATATTCAATTTATAACCATTTACCTAACCCTTACAATGCTGAATTTTAAAATGGGACTATTCCAAAATTCAAACGGGTCAAGCTTAACAGTGAATATTTAGGGATTTTTCTAAAAACAAAGTGTAACATGACACCCTAATGAGAGGGCTCCTATAGGAGCCCTCTCATCTTGGTCTAGTCCTTGTTTGCAAAGGTCATTAGGGACTCGTGTCCCACACTGTTAGAGCTAAAGTAAAAAAATATTTTATTCTTTTGCAAACATAAAAGACATAGATCAGATCTGGACCTGCTCACTTTGCTTATGAAATATTAGATGTGATTCTACTATTTCTGCCATGTTAATCAGCTAATTAATCTCTGTATATTCTTCAGGTAAAGGGTTGAAACTTCTTTTTTTATAAAACATCTCTTACATTTTCAAATCAAAGCAACCTAGATCTAACTGTGCAACTCGGTCAAATATCTACCAGTAAGCTGTGAATTTGTTAATTAGCCTAAAAGGAAACCATTTTGGATCCAGATAAAACTACATGTAAGTTGACATCTTATCAGAATCCAAAATATTAAACTCTGATTATAGTTTTAAAATGAAATGGAAGTAAAAATAGTTGTGAGAATTGGAGCAGATGTCATTTTACTTCCCACATATATTTACTTACGGCTAAACATAAGACATCAGAGTCAACAATTTCACGTTTTAAACAAACAGACATACTTGCTGAGTGTCAAAGAAGTCTTTTAAGTGGTTTCGACTGTACACATATCAGTGTCGGATTATCCAGATTTATTGCCTAAGCTGAAGAGACACTTGTGAAGTTATACAATATGCATATTAACCCTTTCAATGCAGAATTTTCAAATGAACTATTCTACAATTCAAACAGGTCAAGCTTACCATGAATATTTAAGGATTTTTATGAGAAAATATATTACATAACAATCAGTGAAGACCCTGATGAGAGGGCTCCTCTATAAGCCCTCTCATCTCTGAGATTCTGGGTCTACACTGTTTGCAAATGACATCAGTGACTCACTTCCTACACTGAAATGGTTAATTCTTAGCATCATAATGCAGCAAATTTGTGATAACTTATGCTCCCAGTTTGGATCCAGATGGAACACGGTAACACAGCACAGCATCAGGATTCAAAGTGTTTGAAACTTAAGACACATATCTTTCAAAGTACAGTAAAACCCATCTAAATCGGAATTCTAATGCAAAAGAATTTAGATACTTTTAGGCAGGTGGCTGCCTAATGCAGAGTGAAAGTCATGCAGAAAGCTCCTAGAGGAGCTTCCTGCATGACTTTCACCCTGCATTAAGCTTCTGTAATAGAAGAAAACTCGATTTTAAGAAATGAAAGTGATAACAGAGTTTGCACATGAACAAACTTACTGTAGGAAAGGGTTAATAATGTAAATGTCTATTGGACATAGATACTAATTAGATAAACTTGACCAATATTATATTAGCTTTGGTCTTCAACAGTGTCACAGTAAAGCCTTAAGGAAATAATTAGACTCAGATTGACCTACCAGTCACTCCAACAAGGAATAACAGTCTATTCCCGTCACTGGGCATATCATACAAACTGTTTGACACTTTGACACTGTTTTTAACCCTTTACTCCGTATACATGTATACACCTTTCTAAGCCTTTGCAAACAGAGTAGACTCAGATCAGATGGCTCTTATAGGAGCTGTCTGATCAGGGTCTGCATGTTTGCTTATGATAAAATATAGATATGACTACAGTTTCTGCCATCCCAAAACGTCCTGTGTCCGTGTGATATTATAATAATTAATTTAATTAATACATGTTGTACATTATATCATATGATTACTTCTTACATGAATATTCATGGAGTAAAGGGTTAAGCCATTCATTCCAATAAATATTCATGTTTGAAATAATAATGTCATGAATAGTAACTGAATTCTGACAATTAATAGTATATGAACACAGTAGTTTGTTTTTGACCATGGCAGAAACTGTAGAACCAGAGCTTATAAATCAGCAAGCAAATGCAGCAGACCCTGATCAAACGGCTCCTACATGGGGCATCTGATCTGGATCTACTCTCTTTGCAAAATCGTTAAAAAGCCTATAACACTCCCACCCCCACCCCCAACACACACACATACAATGAAAATTTATTTAAGAATTCAATGACAAGACTTTTCATGATTACACAATAACAATGAAATGTTTGACTGTGACGTCATAAATGTCATATACTCCATAAGCAAACACCGCAGACCCTGCTCAGGCAGCTCCTGTTTGCAAAGGTGCCAATTAAAAGTCATCTTTATGAGACAATATGGGTTAAAGGAGTAAAATAAAATATACATGGATAACTAGAGCAGAGGATGATAGTTTGCCTACATGCAATTAAAGGTAAAACCATTCAGTTCTGTCATTTGATTATTGGACCTTGGCGTTCAGCCTTACGTGTTCCTATGGCGCCAAGTATGTGACAAGTCTAAAATTTCTCTCTGAAAACACCACAATTTCCTTAGCTACAAACTGTTAAACTATTAGTATCACTTCTGTGAAAGCAAAATTTTATATTCAAGCCGACATGTTTCTTAACCCTTACAATGGTGAATTTTCAAATGGACTATTCCAAATTTCAAACAGGTCAAGCTTACGGTGAATATTTAAGGATTTTTCAAAAGAAAAGTGTAACATCACAAAAGTGCAGACTGATGAGAGGGCTCCTCTAGCCTAGGAGCACTCTTATATGAATTATATAGATTTGTACCTAGTTTGTGTATAGCCAAAAAACAAAACCTTGAAAAGTTACCATTATGAAAAATAAGTTAATGAATATTCATGAAAAGATCAATTCATGCATAATAATTATATACCGGTATTCATTACGGAAAGAATTAACTCTTCCCATGCTAGCATTGAAGTTAGAATAATCTATGCAAAAAGTTTGGATCCAGATGAGATGCCAAGTAACTGATCAGAATTCACTCTTTTGACGCATTGACTGAAACTGGAGAAAAAACAAAAGAACTAATTATTTTGTATTTTGAAATATCAACAAACAACAATTACTTAGGATGCAAAAGAGTTAAATTTGTAGACGTCACAAGCAATGTAACCAGTAACTCTACATCGTTTGTACAATCCGGACAAATGTTACTACAACACTATTTTACCCGCATTTGGCTGGGGCATAAAACAAAACACTTCAGACACTCAAATGTCTCTCTCTTTCACCACAAACCGCAAAAGCTTCAAACTCTTTTCATGTTATCTGCTCAATTGTCATCTGGAATATTTTCAAAACTATTTATTTTCTTTTTAATTTTTTTCAAAGGTTGAGTCTGAGTGACAATTAATTTGGATCTAGATCAGGCACAGCATATTTTAGGGCCTGATCTAGATCCAAACTGTTTACATAGGTCACAAATAGAAGCATAATCCACCGCTAGCATGCAAAGAATTAATCAAAATTGAATTTGTACACTTCTGGTGTTATTTCTTGAAAGCCTGACACTTGAGTTTTCCCTGGACAGTGAAAAACCTAGCTGATATTTGCAGAGTATATAATTACGAATATTATATGAACCTCATAACTCATGATTATTTTAAAGTAATTTGTAAAATATTGCTAAAGGAAGATTAGAAATCAGACTCCAAAATGAATCAAGAAAGAAGCTATTTGAAAGTTCCTACAAAATATTACACAAGTTGATTGACAATAATTTTATTTTTACAGTATTATACCCAGATTTATTTCAGTATCATACAACAAACGATGATAAAAGATCCTAGGCTACTGACCATATACTTTTAACTCTTTACTCCATGAATATTTATGAAAGAAATTATGACATCATAAATATTAATTAGATTAATTCTGATAATGACACATTGACACATGAGTTTTTGGCTATAGTAGAAACTGTAGAATAATACAATGTATCTATTATTATTCCATAAGCAAACAGAGCAGACCTTGCTCAGACGGCTCCTATAGGAGCCGTCTGATCTGGGTCTTCTCGGTTTGCAAAAGCGTAGAAAGGCATATTTATGGGTTAAATAAAAGCAACAAAATATGAATGACACTAATTTGATTTTTTTGTAATGTCAATTAGTAATCCATCATCGAACCACGGAGACTGCTCTTAGCATTTCCATACTGCAGACAAATTTCTTGACAAACACTGAGGTCAAAGTCAGGGTCAAGGTCATTTAGAGACACCAAAGTAGTATGTGACACTCTGCCTTCCCAAGATGCATCCACACAAGAAATTTGAAATCCTAACTCAAGGGTTTGAGGATATAATCAGTGGACAAATTTCAGACAATTTAAATTACAGCATTGGTTCAAGGTTACAGAGACACCACAGCAGTATGCCACATTTCCCCTTCCCTGAAAATACACCCGCACAATAAATTTCGAAATCCTATCCAAAAGGATTGAGGATTTAATTAATCATCCGAACAAATTTCAGTCTTTTACTAAAATTGAGGTCAAGGTCAGAGAGACATAAAAGTAGTATGCGACACTTCCCCTTCCCATGATGCACTCACAAAATAAATTTGGAAATCTTAACACAAGGGGTTGAGGATATATCATCTGGACAAATTTCTATACAAATGTTTACAAAAACTGAAGTTAAAGTCAAGGTCACTGAGACACCAAATTAGAGTGTGACAGTCCACCTTCCCATGACGCATCCCACAAGAAATTTGGAAACCCTAACCCTGAAGTGGTTGAAGAGATGAGAGGTAATTCTTACAAGATACTGGCCAGACTTATACTTGCTTTACACATCAATCTTATCATAGTAAATGAATATAAAGCATTTTAAAAATATAACAACTCTCAGAGTTACAAGAGAAGTGTAACCAAATATCAAGTTCAACACATGGACCAACAATTCAAGATTACAAAGAGAGGTATCTTAAGCTTTATGCATGCTGGAGTTACAATATTGTGACTGCTTGGTGGAGTCACCTTATGCTGATGAAAAACCCTTCAAAGTTTCAAGATAATAGCCCCTGTATTTGAGGACAAAACTGTTTGTGAATGAAAAAATTAGTCAATAACTTGGCATTTTTTTTCTTCAAGTTTTCAAAGGATCATAAATGGGTCAATGACAAACAAGAGGGCCTGAAAGGCCCTGACAACGCTCACCAGACAATCAGAGGAGATTCAAGATTTTCAAAGTTTTCACTATGTGTTTCTATAGAAAACTAGCCAGCCCTGGCGAGGGCCAATTTTGACTCAAGGGGCATAATTTATGTAACTTTTGTAGAGGACCTCAAGTGAAGAAAATTTAAGAAAATGTAAATGAAAACATATAAAAATGCAAATCTAAAGAAGGGCATGTACAAAAGTATGTATACCCTTTCCCTGGGCAAATTGGTTGAATTTTAGAAAGAATAATTTAATCTATACATGTACTTATAAATAATATTCAAAATTTCAGATATTTTCATTACACCTTCATGAGTTATTATTATTCATATCTTAATTTATTTTCAACCCTTCCCCTGTTCTATGTTTATTCAAAATTTAAATACCTACTGAATATCCATAGACAAAATAGTTATAATAAAATATGGAAAGTGAGACAGTGTAGTCATTTTAGAAAGTAAAGCAACATCTTTCAAATTCCATTGACAAACAGAGCAAACCCTGGTCAGACAGCTGCTATAGGAGCCGTCTGATCTGTGTCTGTTCTGTTTGCAAATGTGTGAAAAAAGTGTTAACATGAGCGAAAGGGTTAGCAAACATATTATAAGAATATTATACACAAAATGAAAATAATGTAATGCACTTTGCACTATATTATATCATAAGCAAACAGCAGACTGATCAGATGGCTACTACATGAGCCATCTGATCTGGGTCTACTCTGTTTGCAAAGGTGTAGAAAGGCATATTTATGGAGTAAAGGGTTAATTGTCTGATTTACTGTGCAAAAATTTTCATTGTTTGGGTAGATCTGCAATATGACTGCAGAGTTACTACCAAAAAGGGAGACAATCCAGTTGTTATAAAAAAAGGGGGCAAAGGGAGATAATCTCCCTTTAATGTATGCTAAAAATAGACACCAGCAAATGTTTATAAATAGCTAATGTAAGTCAGCTTTGAAAAACTTGCAACCCCTGGGGTGGGGCCAATTTTGACTGGTGGCATGATTTATATAACTTTTGTAGAAGACCTGAATATGATGCTATGTGCCAAATATGAAAGCTATGAAGCATTTCAGTTTCAAAGGAAGAAGATTTTCAAAGTTCACTATATGTTTCTATTGAAAACTCTCCACCCCTGGGGCGCGGCCAATTTTGACCCCAGGGCCATAATTTATATAACTTTTGTAGAGGACCTGAACATGATGCTATGTGCCAAATATGAAAGCTGAGAGCCTTTCAGTTTCAGAGAAGAAGATTTTCAAAGTTTTACTACATGTTTCTATTGAAAATAAGACACCCCTGGGGCGGGGCCAATTTTGACCCCAGGGGCATAATATATATAACTTTTGTAGAGGACCTAAAGATGATGCTATGTGCCAAAGATGAAAGCTGAGAATCCTGTAGATTCAGAGGAGAAGATTTTTAAAGGTTCAAATTGTTGACGACTGACGACGCACGACGGACGACGCACGCCAACGGACGACGGACATCAGGTGATCACAAAAGCTCACCCTGAGCATTTCATGCTCTGGTGAGCTAAAAAGCATGAAAGACAGACAGGTAGAAGGATGGCAGAGAAAATCATCTGTGTCATCTTGCTAAAGCAGAAGATATAAAATGGGGAACTAACTTGTACCTTTGTTGATTTATGTTTTTTGACTAACACCGGTGAAATACATTATTCTGGTATATTTACAAGTTAGCCAAATCTTGTTCACAGAATAAAATGTGTTCCTTACCTGTACACAAGTATGCCATGAAGAAGCCATCAGATATGAAAAGAGAAAGAGATAATAACATATTTAGAAGAAATCCATTTTATTAACAAGAGGGCCAGAATGGCCCTGACATCGCTCACCAGACAATCAGAAGAGAAGATTTTCAAAGTTTTCACTATACTTTTCTATTGAAAACTGGCTACCCCTGGGGCGGGGCCATTTTTACCCCAGGGGCATAATTTATACAACTTTTATAGAGGACCTGAACATGATGCTATGTGCCAAATATGAAAGCTGAGAACCTTCCAGTTTCAGAGGACAAGATTTTCAAAGTTTTCACTATATGTTTCTATAGAAAACAAAGCACCCCTGGGGAGGGACCAATTTTGACCCCAGGGGCATAATTTATACAAATTTTGTAGAGGACCTGATTAGGATTCTATGTGCCAAATCTGAAAAGCTGAGAACCTTCCAGGTTCAGGAGAAGATTTTCAAAGTTTTCACTATATGTTTCTATTGAAAAATGGCCACCCCTGGGGCGGGGGCCAATTTTGACCCCAGGGGCATAATTTAAAAAACTTTCGTAGAGGACCTGAACATGATGTTATGTGCCAAATATGAAAGCTGAGAACCTTCCAGTTTCAGAGGAGAAGATTTTCAAAGTTTTCACTATATGTTTCTATAGAAAACAAGGCACCCCTGAGGCGGGACCAATTTTGACCCCAGGGGCATAATTTATACAAATTTTGTAGAGGATCTGATTAGGATTCTATGTGCCAAATATGAAAAGCTGAGAACCTTCCAGGTTCAGGAAAAGATTTTCAAAGTTTTCACTATATGTTTCTATTGAAAAATGTCCACCCCTGGGGCGGGGCCAATCTTGACCCCAGGGACATAATTTATATAACTTTTGTAGAGGACCTGAACATGATGTTATGCGCCAAATATTAAAGCTGAGAACCTTCCAGTTTCAGAGGAGAAGATTTTGAAAGTTTTCTCTATTTGTTTCTATTGAAAATTAGCCACCCCTGGGACAGGGCCAATTTTGGACCCAGGGGCATAATTTATATAACTTTTGCAGAGGACCTGAACATGATGCTATGTGCCAAATATGAAAGCTGAGAACCTTCCAGTTTCAAAGGAGAAGATTTTCAAAGTTTTACTATATGTTTCTATTGAAAACAAGGCACCCCTGGGGCGGGGCCAATTTTGACCCCAGGGGCATAATTTATATAACTTTTGTAGAGGACCTGAATATGATGCTATGTGTTAAAGATGAAAGCTGAGAACCCTGTAGATTCAGAGGAGAAGATTTTTAAAGGTTCAAATTGTTGACGACGGACGCCGAACGACAAACGACGGACGACGCACGCCGAACACCGACGGACATCAGGCGATCACAAAAGCTCACCCTGAGCACTTTGTGCTCTGGTGAGCTAAAAAACATGACAAATTAAGCAATATTTAGACAAGGAAACCATAAGTACCTATACAAACAGTTTGGATCCTGATGAGAAACTGTATAATGCGGTGTTTTATTAGAATCAAAGCTGTTTGACACTTTGACCATACTTTTGAAATGAGAGAAATTTAATTTTAAGAATTGAAGCTAATAACAATTGTTCAATGTTGCAGGCAAAAAATGACTTAGCATGCAAAGAATTAACCCTTACAGTGTGGGACACAAGTCACTAATGTCCTTTGTAAACAGTGTAGACCCAGATGAGAGGGCTCCTATAGGGGCCCTCTCATCAGGGTCTGCACTGTTTGTCATGATACACATTTCTTTAGAAAAATCCCTAAATATTCACCATAAGCTTAACCTGTTTGAATTTCAGAAAGTCCATTTGAAAATTTAGCATTGTTAGGGTTAAGATTCAATAAACACATGCTCACAAGTTTGCAAGCATTCATTGCAGTTGGTCTGTCAGGATTTGATCTGCATACGCCCTTAAACTCCATAAATATTCATGTGAGAAATAATTACATGAATACTAATTAACTGAATTTTTATGACATTTGAATACAGAAAGTTTTAGCCAGGGGGTGTGGTACTATAAAATCATATCTACATTATTTCATAAGCAAACACAGAGCAGTTCCTGTTCAGACAGCTCCTACATGTACAGGAACCATCTGATCTGGGCCTTCTGTTTGCGAAGACATTAAAAAGGTATATCTTATAATGAAGCATTCAAAGGGTTAAAATCGGAGTTTTTTCATTATAAAACCTCTTATTTGGTAAAACATTTTGATTGAAACTTGCATCTAAATATGTTAACCATTTACTCCATAAATATTCATGTAAGAAATAAAGGCATCATGAATATTAATTTGATTAATTGTTATTAGAAGGACATGGCATGGACATGGGAATTTTTGGCCATGGCAGAAACTGTAGAATCCTGTCTACATTAACCCTGGTTCCCTGTTCTGTGTTCATTCCAAATTTCAATACCTACTGAATATTCATAGATAAATTGATAACGAAATATGGAAGATGGAAAATTGTAGCCATTTTAGAAAGAAAAGACACAGATCTTTGAAAATTCTATTAGCAAACACCTCTAGGAGCCGTCTGATCTGGGTCTACTCTGTTTGCAAATGCGTGAAAACACGATTATATGAGGGAAAGGGTTAAATCATAAGCAAATAGCTAGAGCAGGCTCTGATCAGGAGTCGTATGATCTGGGTCTACTCTTTTTGCAAAGGCATAGACAGGCATACTTATGGAGTAAAGGGTTAATCTATTCATTGCTTAACCCTTTGGATGTGGAAAACAATTTAGTTGCTATTTATATACAGTGAAGATCCAGATCAGAGTAGACCTCTAATCAGGGTCTTCCTGAAGACCTGAAGATCAGATCATTTCTGTAGGAGGGTCTGCTCTGTTTGCTTATGAAATTATAATAGATCCGACGCTACTGTTTCTACAAAACCAAAACATTCTGTGTACATATGCCATACTTTCATAGGGAATAAATTATTTGATAATAATTGAAACAACAGCAGTACAAAATGAAATCCAATCTGGGACTCGAACCCAGTCCTTATGTCAATAAATGACAAGACATCCTCAAATTAGTCTCTATGGAATGCAGAAATAAATGACTAGCATTTGCAAACAGCATAGACCATGCGGAGACCAAGACCAGAGGGTTTCTACAGAAGCTCTTGGATCAAGGTCTGCATACTTCATCATTCTCCCTCACAAGTATACTATTTCATACTAACTCTTAACCCTTATAATGCTGAATTTTCAAATGGACTATTCCAAAACCCAATTAGGTCAAGCTTATGGTGAATATTTAAGAGATTTTTCTTAAGAAAATAGTAACATGACAAACAATGCAGACCCTGATGAAAGGGCTCCTCTAGGAGCCCTTTCATCTGGGTCTACACTGTTTGCAAAGGACATTAATGACTCGTGTCACGCACTGTAAGGGTTAAACAATAATGGACCATTCCATTTTGAAAGTTCACTCAGCCTATGGCTAGACTAATGTTTACCATTTAGTAGTGCAGCTTTTATGCTTATATCAGAAATAATTTTGAGAATAAAGATCGAGATAATGACGATAATGGTATTACTTCAAGGTCATTTCAGATGTATTCTAATGATAACAGTCATACAACTATACACAAATTCAACTCTTTGCATGCTAGTGGCGGATTCTCACACTATTTAACATGATCGACCTTTGCAAACAGTTTGAATCCAGATCAGGCCCCACAAAACGTGGGGCCTGATCTGAGATTCAAACTGCTTGTCACTCAGAAAAAAAAATCAGAAAGAAAAATAACAATTTTGAAATCTTGCAGATGACAATTAATTGATCAGAATGACAAAGAGATACATATGGCCTACTTTTGATAATAATATTGCTTGAAATCAGACCAGGAGTGACTATGAAGCTCCATTTCAATTGTGATTTCACTCCAGATTTGGGTGTTCAGTTTAGACAGTGATGTGGCTTTCCTTTTACCTCTTTCCAGATGGAGAACTGACCCAGATGAGACGGCTCCTGTTGGAGCTGTCTGATCAGTCTTTTCTATTTGCGCATGTAAATCCCGTGTTCATATAAAAATACCTCTAATTTATATTCATGATGTCACTTTTTTATATGAATATTCATCAGGTAAAGGATTAAGAAAATAAAGTTTATAACCATCTAGACTTCCATATGTGGCTTGAACACCAACCTAAAGTCTTTAGTTCTGTAGTCATTGCCAACATAACCCATTTTCTGTAAGAGGATCCCAGTAAATGGTGATGGATTAGCTCTTCGCATGCTAGAACACTTACTCCATAAATACACTCTTCTAAGCCTTTGCAAACCCCGGATCAGATGGCTCCTGTAGGAGCTGTCTGATCTGAGTCTGCTCTGTTTGCTCATCTGGATCCAAACTGTTTTCATAGATATTCACTCATCCGCCCTTACCAGGCTAAAGGTTAAGTACCATTTTGATAACTTAGACTAACATTATAAGTAACAAGTAGTGCAGACCCTGATCAAATGACTCCTTCAGTAGCCAATTGATCTGGGTCTGCACTATTTGCCTAGGTTTGTCTGTTTAAATACTTAGTGTACTGTGGTACCTGTGCATGTCTACTATAAGTTCCAAGGACCTCTGACATTTTGCAATCTCCCAATTCAATCAGTTAGAGAGAAGCAATGATGATATAAGTTTGCAAATGTCAATCAATCAGTGAGACACAATTCAATTCCTGGGGGGCAGAATAAAGCCAGTCTGTGAAGTATCAAAAAACCTTTTCAATAAAATGAAAGCAGATTGATATATGCATAATACCTGGTACAGTAAAAATCCCTCTAAACCGGGCTTTAACCCTTTCTTTCATTATATAAGCATTGCGTCAGGCTTTTGCAAACAGAGTAGACCCAGATCGGAAGTGGTCCGATCAGGGTCTGCGCTATTTGCAAAGGCATGAAAAGGAATTTATAGGAAGGAATGAGTTAACGATAAGCAATAATATACTGATTTGAAAGTTCACTGTATGCAGACAGTGAAACGTTTCTGCAACTAAATCTGTCACCACCAAAGACAGATTTTTTTCTGTTTTTCACCCATCACCTGATGAACAGTTATGTAAGAAATAATGATATCATGAATATCTATTAGCTGAATTTTTGTATTCTCATATGATTTTTGCCATCGCAGAAACGATAGAATTCAATTTAGCAGGAGACCCTGATCAGACAGTTCCTACAGCAACTGTCTGATATGTTTGCAAGGTGTCAAAATGCTACAAGTTATGGGTTGGTGAAAGCAGGTGGTAGATTAGCGCAGGACGAAAGATACAGAAAGCTCCATCAGGAGCCTGCTGCATCTTCTTTTAACCCATTACCTCATGGGCTATTTTTAGACCCAACCTCTTTGAATAAATTACCAAAAAGGAGCATTTACTAAAGAAAAGGAAATTTGTAGAATTTTCTTGTATTGAAACCATTGTGATAAATATAGCATTTGCTCCTAAGGAGCAAAATTTATGCTTTATTTATCACAATGGTTTCAAAAAGTGACTTTTACAGAGGCATCAAAAGGTGTCCACTCTGTTTGCAAATGCGTAGAAAATGTTTTTGTGGCTTAAAGGGTTGAAGACAAACATGATTACCAATGAAGTGGGTGCTATAGAGAGATTTTTATTGTATACAAAATCACCCACCTGCACTTGACTTGCACCATACTTTTTATATAACTGACTTGCAACGAAACATACACTAACAATTATTCAGACATGGACACACTTTTTCAGGCCCTAAAATCAGTCAAATGATATGACAAGTACAGTTGAACTTCGATATCTCGAACTCGGATAACTCGAACTTCGGGATAATTCGAACTAAAAGTTCGGTCCTTCCAAAATCTTACAATACATTTATAACTGCTTTAAAATGTATCGCTACGCATATCTAGACATTTCACAGCTTAATGCAGTTCTACAGTAATACTGAAAGCTCCTGCAGGAGCTTTCAGCATTACTGTAGACCTGCATTAAGCTATGCACTTGAGAAATTGTCCAGATTACAAATCGCATAACTCAAACTTCTGTTATCTCGAACTAATTTATATAGCCCCTTGAAGTTCGAGATATCGAAGTTCAACTGTATATGGGTCTTGGTTATAATAACTAAGTTTCAACCATTTTACTTGTGGCTACATGTAATGTATAAGTTTCATAGAGTTAGTTCCAATGGTACCATGTTAGCCCTTTACTTCATGAATATTACAATAATTGTTTATATGAAAATAAACTTGGAAAAAATTATGACATCACAGTAATTAGGTTATTTTTATAATCTCAAAATGAACACTGGCATTTTTGGTCACAGCAGAGATTGTAGAATCTGATCTTTATCATTTTATATCATAACAGAGCAGTCTCTGAGCAGACAGCTCCTTCAGGAGCCATTTGATCTGAGTCCAGAATTTTCATTTTCAGCTGATTGCCAATTGAAACCATCGACTGATATCATTCTGTGTTGCATCAGTTGTTTTTCAAGAAATCTCGAAAACTCCTTCTTTATGAAATCTAAGAATACCCCAGTGCAATCTGCTATGTCCAGAAAATAATTGATTGTTATGACTGAAAATGAAAATCCTGTGAGTCTATTCTGTTTGCAAATGCATTAAAAGGTATATACATAAATTATAGATCTAGAGTAAAGGATTATTATACACTTACAGTTTATTATACAGATTAGCATCATACTGCATTAAATTTTGATAAACATACCAAAGTTAACAAATTTTAACTGTACAGTAGAACCCCTCTAATGTGACCAGTTAATGAATGAACATGGGTGTCTTTATAAGCAGGTGGTTGCTTAATGCAGGACAAAAGATAAATGCAGAAAGCTCCTGCATTACTTTTGTCCTGCATTAAGCTACCACCTGCATCTAGCACCCATAATTATACCTCTTTTAGGTGGTCGCATTAGCGGCCGTTTTACTGTACTTTATTTTCATAAAAAGAAGGGAATTGGAAAACAGGCCAATGTCTATGTAAATTATCTCTGAAATAGTTTTCTTTGGCTTCAAAAGAGATTTCTAATGGGCAGAAAAATATTAAGGCTTTTCCACAAGGTTTCAAAAATCAATTAACATGTACAAGTACTACCCTTCGAATGCTGAAATTTCAAAGTAGACCGTCCATCATTGTTTAGTAATAGAGTTCATTCAGCATGAAAGGTTATAATTTGCAAGAGCATTTTGAATGACAAGAAGTGCAGACACTGATCAGAGTACTCCTATAGTAGCCCTCTTAAATCTGGGTCAACACTGTTTGCAAATGTGGCAGTGCTGGAAAAATCCTAAAACTTTTACTCATCCTGCCAACTACTTTTGTCTTAGTTTACTTAAATTGATTGTTAAAATTTCTGAAATTCTATTCGTCATGCAAGAAAGTTACTCATCATGGTGAGCGAACGAGTGGATTTTTCCAGGCCTCAGTGGGTTCCCCGCATTCAAAGGGTAAACATATTCATCTGACAAATATGAATGGCTCTCTATTTCTTGTAACATGCAAGTGCTTCATCATCAACTAAGAGCATGTGACAGAGATGATCTGTTAGAGTCTGCACACAATGTTACAACATTGGTATAACAGGTCCAGATAAGATGTGTAAATTAAAACATTTTCAAGAATAACTTCTTTATTTCTTCACCAAACCCTATGCTGTGACCATACATACGTCTGTTCGATTGTGTAGCCCAAAGAAGCCTTACACAGTTATGGCCGTTGGTCAGATTGTAGCCCTCATGATGGTGAACATGTGTGAAAAGTTTCAAATTTAGACTTGCTTGAATAATTTTAAAGCGATAGCCAAGTTTTTTGTTAAAATTTTAAAAATAATATCGAAGTTCAAATGTCAAGGTCACAAATAAACGACCATAATATTGAGAGAAAGGCCTTGCCACAAGGGACTGACAAATGAAATATGTGAGCCATACTGGCTACGGTTTCGGAAATTCAAAATGACAGACGTCTTAAATTTTTATTTCCTAAGTTCCTAAAACAGCATAATTTTGGTAATTGTATCCCTATAAGACGGTGAATAAGTGTATGACATTTCATAAGATTTGCATGAATAGTAAAGAAGTTATAACCAACGTTATTGTTTCCAGATGACAATGACAATGGAAAAAAGACAAGCTAAAAATCATTTGTCTGGAATGCGATATCGATACGTGCATCTTCTCATGAAGATGAAGTATACCATATTAAGTTTTGATGAAAAATTATTATTATGTGAGCAGAAACTGTTCCTAAGAAATAGCCACGAAATGCTGACTGTTGAATAATCAAGGGGAATTACTCTGTGAAAACCTTTTATTGGAATGCCTTAACAATATGTGCATCTCCTGTTGTTGATCAAACCTCCTACAATGTAGTTTCATTGAAATCTTGTCAGTGGTTGCCACGAAACAGCTCTGACATGGATAATTAACACTTTCCTTCATATAAATGCTTTTTCATGTGTTTGCAAACAGAGTAGACTCAGATCAGATGGCTCCTGTAGAAGCCAACAGCCCCTGGAGCCATCTGATCAGTCTACTCTGTTTGCTTAAGGCATTAGATAGATATGATTTTACAGTTTCTTTAAAGGCAAGAAAATCCTGCATTCATGTACTATTGCAAAAAATCATTTTAATAAATATCCATGGTGCATTATTTCTTAAATGACTATTAATCCTTACGTAACGCTGAATTTTGAAATGGACTATTCCAAAATTTAACAAGAGCTGTCCGCAGACAGCGCGCTCCACTTTCTTTAGTGCTGGATAGTGTAGTGGAAGTCTAAGTCAGAAAGGGGAGATAACAACAGCAAAATTAACTTTAGGGTTACCTACCCTTGTGAAATGGGTCCCCCTTGTAATAGTTAATATGTATACCAAAGATGAACCAAATATCTTGGACAGTTTCTGAGACATGGACCTGAACATAAAACTTAACCAACAATGAAAATTGTAAGTCGAAAAAGGGGCATAACTATGGCAAAATTAATTTTAGAGTTACCTACCATTGTGAAATGGGTTCCCCTTGTGATAGTTAATAAGTATACCTGAAGATGAACCAAATATCTTTGACAGTTTCTGAGACATGGACCTGAACATAAAACTTAACCAACAATGAAATTGTAAGTCGAAAAAGGGGCATAACTATGGCAAAATTAATTTAAGAGTTACCTACCCTTGTGAAATGGGTTCCCCTTGTGATAGTAAACATACATACCAAATATGAACCAAATATCTTTGATGGTTTCTGAGAAAAGGACCTTAACAAAAAGGTTAGCCGACGCCGACGCCGACGCCGACGAGAGGGTCATGACAATAGCTCCACTTTTTGAAAAAGTGTCGCTAAAAAGGTGAATGTTAAACTTTAGAGATTTTTTAAAAGAAAAGTGTAACATGACAAGAGTCAACGGGCCAAACCATATGACTTAAGACTCACAGTGATGACAATGATACATGTATCTGCATTATACTCCCTTCTCTCTAATGGAGCTTTCTACAATTTTGGTGAAATCCTGTCCTAATAGGTGCTGAGAAGTAGTGTGGAAAAGAAAACAAACATAGAATGTTTATAGTTACATCATCAAGAGGCGCAATTCTGTGAATTCTGACTGGAAAACAGTAAGACGCAAAATATTAGCCAGTTTGACCTAAAAAAATTTGATCACTGAGTATGACCTTCACAATGACAATGCCACCTATTAAACACTGCAGCTTCATGGAACAAGTATACATGTCAAACATGAAGTATCTATCTTCAAAGTTAAAAATTCAAGTTTCAGACAAACAAACATATAGAAAAACAAGCAAAATTATAGTATTTGATCTAGAGGGCATAAAACTCGTTTAACCAGAATGCTGAAATGACATCTCCTCTTGATGATGAAGTTACGAAATGTTGTGGCTCCCAGCTATCTTATATGAAGAAACTATAAATGACACTAATAGCTTGCTTACCTAATATTGCCACTGTGTTATGAAAGTAATTACTAGATAATCTTGGATATATATTTCGTTCTTCTATATCCATGCCTAGGGTTTATAAAAAGCAGACACCGCCAAGTTGCCAGGATCAATTTGAGGGACAAGTTCAACAACTTTTTCTGAGAAAATGCTGTTTTGAGGTACAACCTCTCTCTGATTTTCAGTAGGTATACAACTACAGCAATAATTTGGTTTAGACAAATATCCAACACGTACGGATCGGATATGTCCATCCCTTACGTGTATGTGAAACTCAAACTTTGCGTTAAGTAAGTCGACCAGACTTTTTATCTAGGGATTAGCTGATTGGTTTTGTAAACTATTACGGTTTTAGAAATTAGCAAATGTGCATGTACGATGATCTCAAAGGTAACCATGAAAATTTTGCGCATACTTTACAAAAGTTTCTTTTTTGGTTCAGTGTATGTCCAAGGAAAAGCAAGTTATGGCCCAGACAAAATTGGACACACACATGCACATACACTAAATCTCCACAGTAAATGTGGCAACTCAGCCTAGCTGACCACACAAGGACAAGACAAAACCCTTACACATGGAGGCAATTCAAATGAGTACCAGCCAGAAATGGTTTAGTTGAGAAACAAGAGATATAACCCTTTCCCTGTTCTACGTTATTCCAATTTCAATACCTACTGAATATTCATGGACAAAATGGTTATAATGAAATATGAACGGTGCAACATTGTAGCCATTTTAGAAAGTAAAGAAACACTGCTGATCCATCAAATTCTATTGGCTAACAGAGCAGGCCCTGATCAGACGGCTCCTATAGAAGCCGTCTGATCTTGGTCTACTCTGTTTGCAAATGCGTGAAAAAGCGTTTATATGAAGGAAAGGTTTAATTGATCAAATCAATATCATATCTATATTTCAGAGGTACAAGTGCAAACAGTTTGGACTAGATTTTAAACAAGCTTTCAGTATACTACTATAATTATGTGCTTCAACCCAGTTTCCAAGCTGTACACAGAGCTATAGATAATGATGTGTACCCAATATTACTGAAATGGTCATTTCTCCACCAAACCCTCTACTTTGACTAAAGCTTGGATGGAGCATCTGAAAGGACAGATTTTGAGCTTGAGTTTTACAATCTCAGACCCTGATCTGGGTTTACTTTGTTTGTAGAGACACCATGAGGCATCTCTATCAAGTAAAGAGTTACCCATTTCATGTTAAATGCTGTTAACCATTTACTCCATGAATATTCATGTAAGAAATGACATGAATATTGATTAAATTAATTTTCATAATGGCACATCGGGACACTGAAATGTTTGGCCATAATAGAAACTGCAGAACCATATCTATATAATTTCATAAGTAAACAGAGCAGATCCTGGCCTGACCAGGTGGATCTTATAGGAGCCGTAAATTGATCTGGGTCTACTCTGTTTGCAAGGGCATAGAAAGGAATATTTATGCAGTTAAATGGGTTAAAATCATTCCTTATATCCAAAGTGTTAACTCATCAATTTATGAGGCTCTATGTTTCACAAGAAGTCTAATAACTGACTTCAGCACTGACACGTTTTGAAACTAAGAAGGTGGCATTAACTCTACTTGCTAGTGGCACATTTTCCCAATGTTTATTACCTATGCAAACAAACTGGATTCAGATCAGCATCCACAAAATGTGGGAACTGATCTGAGATCCAAACTGATTGTCTCTCTTAGAGAAAAATCAGAAAGAAAATTAATAGTTTTGAAATTGTTGCAGACGACAACTGAGTAGAAATATTCCTTAGCATTCAAAGATTTAAAGAGAAATGGCCTTGTGAATATTTCTGAAAGTGTCAAATTAGCCTTAAGAATGTCATCCGTCTCTGAGAGGAAATCTTTCAATTTTGTATGCTAATTTCTCTTGCAAATATCTGGTGAAAATGTGACAGAAAATTAACATGTCAATATGCGATAATTTCTTGTCAGACAAAATTGAGCAGAGAGAAGGGAAAAAAGCTGCATATTGCTAGAATCAAAGATCATGAAACCAAATACTTCTGCAGTCCTAACAATAATTCATGCAAAGACATTAGAGTGAAAAGTCATTCTTAATCCATCTGGGATTTCACACTTATTGTCTTTTCTCTTAGGTATTATCAAACGCTGAATGTGCTACGTGACCTGCTTAAAAGCTAATCTTAACAGATTTGAAATGTTCCTAAAAATAATGGACCTGCAACAATTTCCCCATATTAAAGCCTGATACAGCTTAATAGATATTCTGCAACAATACTCTAAGTGCATACTTCTGATCCCTTTACTTCATAAATATTCATGTAAGAAATAATGACATCATAAATATTAATTACAGTAACTTGTAATACGGCTTAATGCACGTATGAGTGCAGACATTTTAGCCATGGAAGATACTATAGAATAAGATCTATGAAATTCCATCAACAGACACGGATAGGATAGCTTCTGAAGGAGTTGTCTGATCTGGTTCTGATGTTTACAAAGGCGTTAACCCATTCCCTCATAGGCAGAGTATTTTTAGATTAAATTACCAAAAAGGAGCACTAAAAACTAGAGAAAAGAAAAGTTTTAGAATTGTGTAGTTTTGAAACCATTGTGATAAATAGAGCATTTGCTACTTATGGAGCAAAATTTAATGCTCTATTTATCACAATGGTTTCGAAAAGTGACTTTTACAGAGGTGTCAAAAGACGTCTGAGTATGTGGGAATGTGTTAAAGGCAAACATAACAGGTTAACCATTTCTTTCATTCAAACCCTTTTTCACACATTTGCAAACTGTTTGCTTATAAAATTATACTACCTGGTATGTTACTGATTACATTTCTACCAATACCAAAAACTAGTGTGTACATACATTATAAACTACAAAAAAACCCAGCTAATAATAATGATGATGTCATTATTCGTTTCATGAATACTGAACAAAAGGGTTAATACCTTGCTTTTGGGTGTTGAACGACAAAAATCTCTGCATTTTAAATTCAACCAAAAGCTACATCTTTGTATACTAGCTGCGAAAATGTGATTATCTGTTCATTCTGTTGAGACAGTTTAGGATCCTGATAACTAAGGATCCTAATGGGAGACACCAACGGTTGGCAACCTGATTACATTTTTAAAGAAAACAAGAACTGTCACAGTCACGTGACAAATGCCCCCAAAAATTGTACCCTGTGACCTTGAACCCATGGACCAGGGAGTTGAATGCGATACACCCTCTTTGTGTGGTGAACATTTGTGCCACAGGTTATTTTGAAATGGAAGGACAGACGGACTGACAGACGGAAGGACAGACAATGCGATGACTATATGCCCACCGGTGGGTGGAAGCATAAAAATAAAGAAAAACATAATTTTGAGAATTTCAGAAAACAATATTTTTCAGACCACAATTAGTGGACAATGAGTTAACAAGAAAAGGATGTTGACACGACATCAAACCGGGTTTTCCTTCACTATTAACTGTGTGCAAAGCTTTTCATCGGATACCCCTGCTTATCATGTATAGTATTGACTAAGTCTTAGATAATGTCTTGCATTAATATAGGAGACCACAAAATAGTTTGATAAAAATCTAAAATAAGAGATACACAATGGCATTATAAATATGCGGAACATTCTTTCTAAGATACATAAATTTCATTTAAAGGATTTAGGAGTTGCGCTCATGAATGGAGTACCCTAACTCCATGTATTATAATGGCAAAGTCCATGTTTTGTTATAGAAAATCACAAAGCATTACATATGGAACAATTACATTACTGTCAAAGTTTTACTACCCATGTAGGAGTTCTTACATTTAGTTAAAAAAATACAATATATCTGAAATAAATCAAATAAGTCAAATTATCTCCCCTGAAATATGTTGGATCGTAAAGATCATCCTTCATGTACATTTTGAAGTATTACCTTCTGTTAAAGATTCATTGTAATCTGACTACCCATGTATGAGGAGTTGCGCTTACGAGTTTGACAACCATACTTAATAATATCTGGAATAAATCCTAAAATCTGATTATCTCCCCTGAGAATTGTTGCACCATAAAGATTTTCCTTCTTGCATAATTATCTTCATCCGATGTACTACCTTCTGTTCAAGTTTCATTGAGATCCGACAACCAATGTAGGAGTTGATCTTACATGTTCAAAAATACAATATATCTGGAATAAATCCTAAAGTCAAATTATCTCCCCTGAAATGTGTTGGATCATGAAGATCATCCTTCATGCACATCTTCATATGACATATTACCTTCTGTTAAAGATTCATTGAAATCCTACTGTAACCCATCAACAGGAATACAGCGTCTAGACAACACTGGCATCAATAACCCTTTATCTCATGACTATTCATGTATGAAATAATAACATCATGAATATTAATAAGCTCAATTTTTATAAAAGCATAATGTACTCAGGAAATTTTATTTAGTCATGGCAGAAACTGTAGAATTTCATAAACAAACAGTCAGACCCTGATTAGACTGCTACTTTGAGGAGCTGTCTGGCCATCATCTTGGTCTACTCTGTTTACCAATGCATTAATAGGCATATCTATGGAGTACTTCATTATTATTTCTGGCACCAGCTCAGGAAAGTTGCAGACAGGTGAGCCCCAGTGGAGTCTTATGGCATAGACAGTCTGTCTAAGTGTTCAGATTTTCCAGTGGAATTCATGGATAAACTGATGGGACACTGAATCCTCTCTCACCAGATTCTGGATTTCTTCAGCTAGACTCAGTGTCTGCCAAGGTATAAATTACCAAACGGAAATTAACAGTTTCTATTTGACACTACATTCATTCTCATCTAGTTATTAAGATACATATAATGATACATGTATTCCCCAACCAACTTCTATTCCTATGTACATGTACAACTGTATCCATATATCCCTTGAATGCTGTATTTTCAAAGTGGGATGGTCGAAACTGCATAGTTAGATCCATAATAACTTTATAATTAAAGAGAGCAAACCCACTGATCAGACGGCTTCTACAGGAGATATCTGATCTAGGTCTACTCTGTTTGTAAAATTGTAAAAAAAGGGTTGAATGAGGCAAAAGGTAAATGGTAGATTCACTCAGCTTGAAAGCTGAAACTTAATGTAGGGAGTTTGAATGACATTCAACAGTGCAGACCCTAATCACAGAGTTCCTCTAGAGGCCCTCTGATCTTGATCTACACTGTTTGCATACAGCTAAGCATCTTCTATTACTATTTACTAGAAAGTTATTTCACCATTTTCAGCAGCTGTTTACATTTTCAATGTACAGTAAAACCCCTCCAAACCAATATCTTTATAGAGAAGAATTTAGACACCTTTAGGCAGGTTGCTGCTTAATGCAGGATAAAAGTCTGGGCAGAAAGCTCCTAGAGGAGCTTTCTTTTTGACTTTTACCATGCATTAAGCTGCCACCTATCTCCATTTTAGACTGATATTTATGGTAATTTTACATCCAATTTAGAGGGGGTTTACTGCATTTCTTCAGTGTAATACAGCATATCAGTTTGGATGAGAATCTAACTCTGGTATTCCCATCAGGATCCTAATTGTTCAACATTCTGATCATACTTTTTTATATGAAACAGAAAAGGATAAAATGTAGAACATGAAATGAACAAGTCAACAATCATTTCTCAAATTAATAATTAACCCTTTCCTCCATAAATACGCCTTTCTACGCCACTGTAAAAGTCACTTTATGAAACCACTGTGATAAATAGAGCATTTTGCTCCTATTTATCACAATGGTTTCAAAAATTCTAAAAGTTTCCTATTCTCTAGTTAATGCTTCTTTTCGGTGTATTTATACAAAGTGGATGGATCTAAAAATAGCCTATGGAGGAATTGGTTAAAGGAACATGTATATATCATCTTCATATTACAGTAACTTGTCTCTATATAGATGAGGCATAATATTCATTTCAACAGTGAATGGAATTTGTGCATCACATACATCAGTTTCTATAAAACTATCATGCAATTAAAAGCCCATCCAGGGTGTATAATTTTCCCATATAAATTATCAAATTGGATTCTAAAGCAAATTAAGTACATTAAAACCTCTCTAAAATGAACACTTGCAAAAACCAGATGACCACAATAATAAGATTCGCAAATTAAAAGATTAAAATCTCACGAACAGCTGAAGACTTGTTTCTATAGAGTGGTCTAGATGATTCTTAGAAGAGTGGTCACAACAATAGGCATTGGTGCGGAGATGATCATTATAATATTTAACCTTTTCCCTCATGTAAACACCTTTTCATGCATTTGAAAACAGAGTAGAAACAAATCAGACAGCTCCTATAGGAGCCATCTGATCAGGGTCTGCTCTGTTTGCTTATGGAATTATATTGATCTGATTATACACTCTGCCACAGTCAAACATGTCTTTGTTAATAATGCTTTAAAAAAGTTCAGCTCATTAATATTCATGACATCATTATTTCTTTCAAGAGTATTAAACAGGGAAAGGGTTAATGTACACCATACAGTTATCTATTGCTCGTAACCCTTTACTCCATGAATATTCTTTAAGAAATAATGACATTATGAATATTTATTCCAAAGTTCAATACCCACTGAATATTCATAGACAAAATAGTTATAATGAAATATGGAAGGCTGAACACTGTAGCTATTTTAGAAACAGATCTATCAAATTCCATAAGCAAACATTAGCAGACCTCGATCAGACAGTTCCTACAGGAGCCATCTGATCTGGGTCTATTCTGTTTGCAAATACTTGAAAAGCCATTTATATGAAGGAAAGGGTTAAGTGTAAGAACACAAATCTAAGTTATTTGAAACTGACAAAACTTTGTAGCAGGGATCAACGTTTAGCTTACAGAGCTTTTGAAGAAAGGCTAAATCAATATTCATAGAGGTGATTTCTTGAACATGACAAGAATACAAACCAATGTATCAGCGCAATGATACTCCTCTGGGATATACGACACTAAGAAATGGCTAATGGGGCACTATTACATCACAAGTGCCCAGCACAAACTATGACCGTCAACACCAGACTTATTGGAAATATTGTTAAAGTAATTGTCATCAACAACCATTATTGTCTATTACAATTCAACAGTCATCTGTTAACTTTCTCATCAAATAAATCATACCAAACAGTTTGGATTGTGATGAAAACGCCAGTTTGGTGCAGGTAAAACAACACCAAATAAATGTCTTTTCACGCCTTTGCAAACAGAGTAGACCCAGATAAGACACCTCTTGTAGAAGCTTTCTGATCAGAGTCTACTCTGTTTGCTTAGTTAGAATTATATAGATCTGCTTCTAAAGTTCTTGTCTAAGTTAACAATTCCCGTTTCAAGATTAAGTTGATGAATATTCATCAAGTGATCAATTCATGCATAAATGTTCATTAGGGAAAAGGTTAACCCTTTCCCTGTTCTGTATTTAGGCCAACTTTCAATACCTACTGAATATTCATTAATATATAGTTATAAAGAAATATGAAAGGTGGAACAATTTGTAGACATTTTAGAAAGTAAAGAAAGAGATCTATCAAATTCTATTAGCAAACAGAGTAGACCCGGATCAGACGGCTCCTCTTGGAGCCGTCTGATCTGGGTCTACTCTGTTTGCAAATGCGTGAAAAAAACGTTTATATGAGGGAAAGGGTTAAAAGGCAGTATCATAGTTAAGCCTTTCCCTTATACAAATGTCTTTCCACACTTTTGCAAGCAGAGTAGATCCAGAACAGACACTAGCTCCTGTAAGAGACGTCTGATCAGGGTCTGCTCTATTTGCTTATAATAGATCTGATTCAACAGTTTCTGCCATGATGATGATAAAAAAAATCCTTTGTGCCACAATGGCAAGATAAAGAGGTTATAGAAACAAACTAATGAAATTGCACTCCACTGTAACTTGATTAAGCAACAAATTAACACTTCGATTTTGTTGAAACTAGCAGAAATTTTTGCCTAGTTTGGAAATTACCCAATACAATCATATCTGCAGTCAACAACAAACTTCCTTCAATATGGTCAGCCAAGCAAACTGTGGCATACCTTAAATTAAAGTTTCTGGTTTCCAATAACCCTTCAACAAAATTAAATTGTCTTCAGATTCAGACAAGATAAGCTTTCCCTGAATTTGACATTCAAGCTGGTAAATTTAAATGAAACACAAATACAAAAGTTGACTTTGCCAGTAAAAAATTTAAATGGCAGATTCAGCAAAATTCAATCTGAAGTAAGAACCCCACTGGACAGAGAAATTAAGGTGAGATGTCATAGCAACAGACAAATTCATCCTGTTCATAATTTTGCAGCCGAATTTGAAAATTAATTGAAACTTGGTGAAGATTGATTTGCAATTTTATAGAACCAAAGCTTCCCAAAGCAGTTTCTTCAATTGCATTTACCTTCACTTATAAGTCAGCTCAAAACTTAATTCAATATAATTCTGAGTTGTCATAATATTGTCAATCCATATAAATATGCCAAAAACTACTACTTAGAAAAAACATGAATATGAGAGAATTTAGGACTATATTTATAGGCTGTTCCCTTGCTCTGGATCAAATACTGAGTCATACTATTTGCTGAGTACAGTAAAACCTCTCTGTAACGACCACTAAATTACATCAAGTATTTTGTGTTAAAGGCAGGTGGATGTTTAAAGCAAGGTGAAAGTTAAACAGAATGCTCCTATAGGAGCGTTCTGTTTTACTTTCACCTTCCTTTAAGCAACCACCTGCCCAAAATACCAATTAACACACTTTAGTGGCCATTGTAGAGAGGATTTACTGTCTACTCTGTTTGCAAATACGTGAAAACATGTTTATATGAGGGAAAGGGTTAATGAGTTTGGTTTAACGCACTTCAAAACAAAAAGTCAAGCAGCACAGATTTGTCTGTCAAAACACTAATTTGGGTACTTACTTAAATGAGAGAATTACTGTCATAGTAAGAAAGATGGAAGGAAAGACTGCAACACTTAGGTCCACTTTAACTGAGTTCTTTTTTGACATATATAAAAGTCGTACCATACTGCTTCCAGTTAACCCTTATAGTGCGGCACATGAGTCACTTAAATGTCCTTTGCAAACAGTGTAGACCCAGGAGAGAGGACTTCTAGAGGAGCCCTCTTATCAGGGTCTTCACTGTTTGTCATGTAAAAGTTACACTTTTCTTTAGAAAAGCTTATTCACCATAAGCTTGACCTGTTTGAATTTTGGAAGAGTCCATTTGAAACTTCAGTGTCGTAAGGGTTAATTACTTAATGATCTCAGAATACTGTTAGATCTTTAGAAAATTGCCACATTTTCCAGAGGCGGAATACTCCAAAATAAATGGGCATGTTAAGCAAAGTGAAAAACAGACAGATTCTTGGGGTCCTTTAGCTCACCTAGCACAAAGTTTTCCGCAGCATCATTTTTTTTTTTTTCATTAATTAATAACCCTATATTTACCATGCTCAGTATCAAGTCACCATTTCCAATTCCTGATATTATCTTGTTATGGAAAATATGTGCAGGGTGCATCTTTAAGACTGATCAGCCTCTTAAATCATTTAAAGGTATCTTTCCAAGTTCTTGTGTTCTCAACAAAAGTGTTCTTTAGTCTACTACAATGGAAAGTATATTACAACATAATTGGCTGTATTAGAGGATTTAAACGTCTAAATGCTAAATATTCAAAGTGGAAATTGGCCCGTCAGTGTTTAAAGGGGAAGTCCCTACATTTGACATGTTTCAAAAACACCTAAAATATACTAAACTTATTTGTTTATATGCTGAAAAGAAGTATATCACAAGAAAACCCATCCAATTACCGTTTGTAATGACAAAACATCCATGTGATTGATATCACCGATCCCAATTTTACTACCGAATGTTTCAGTTTTATTCGGGTTAGGTTTTAATTTAGTTTCGTAACTGTTCACCCTATTCACATTTCTCCGACCACTTCCGTGAAAAGCTATTACGTAAACAATCAAGGGATCGTGTGATCATCAGCAAAATGCATAAAATTTTAACAGAAAAGGCCGATAATTATTGTGTTGTAGAACAAAAATTATAAGTATTGATGAAATCGGTTTATTTGTATCACAGGGGCATTATTCGATATAAGTTCAAATTGGCCAACCTTCATAATAATTTTCTGAGCATAACAAATACCAAGTTTTATGATATTATTGAAAATATGCGTTCATTGTAGGGACTTCCTCTTTAACTAGAGTCCATTCAGTATGAAAGGACTCTTAGGAGCAATCTGATCTGGATATGCACTGTTTGCAAATTTTACACCATTTCTTTCAAAGGGTTATCCCTAAACTACTCCATGATCATTCAGAAATTATACTTTTGTGATTTCATTAATTAAATGAACTTTGATAATGGCATATGGACAAGAGAATTTTCGGCCATGGCAGAAACTGTAGACTCATATCTATATTTCTTCATAACGGAGCAGACCCTGATCAGACAAGAATCTATGGGAGCTGATCAGTCTCCTCTGTTTGCAAAGACGAAAAATGGTGAATAGAATTATGGAGTAAATGTTTTACCCTTTCCTCCATAGGCTATTTTTAGATACAACCTCTTTAAATAAATCTACCAAAAAGGAGCATTAACTAGAGAAAAGGAAAATTTTAGAATTTTGTAGTTTGAAACCATTGTGATAAATAGAGCATTTGCTCCTATAGGAGCAAATGCTCTATTTATCACAATGGTTTCAACAGGTGACTTTTACAGAGGCGTAGAAAGGCGTATTTATGGAGAAAAGGGTTAAAACCTTGAAACCAGTAGCTTTTGCAAGTGCCTAATTCATTTGTCTAAACAAATCCATACATTTCTAATAATAATAATGGACTTTGAATCCTCAATTATAGGCCATGCTACTTATTCTAACAGTTCTGTGTTTACCGTTCATCCATTTCCAGCCAATGCAATATATTTGCCCGACACTTCAATAGCACCAGCTCCTCCATGTATGTTGACATTTGATTTTGAGCAGAATTGTCTGATCAATGTTCTGTCACCATGATTGTACACTAGCCTCCTCATCAAACATTCTGCCACCCACAATCTAATTATACATTGAGTGTAGTTATGTACAGTAAAGCCTCTCTAAACCAGAATTGAGAAAAATGTAGATACTTTTAGGCAGGTGGCTGCTTAATGCAGGGTAAAAGTCATGCAGAAAGCTCCAAGAGGAGCTTTCTGCATGACTTTCACCCTGCATTAAATTGCCACCTGTTACCAAGACTGATATTTATACTAAACTGAATGTCAGGTTTAGAGAGGTTTTACTGTACAGTGAAACTTATCTACATATTCCACTTAAATACAGTTAGGACAGGTGGTAAATCATTCACTCTCATAGAGAGGGCAAACAGAGTAGACCCAAATTAGATGACTCATGTATTTGTTGCTTTAATGAAATTGTACGGTTTCTGCCAATGTCAATAACTACCATTATGAAAACTCCACTAATAAATATTCATGATGTCATTATTTCTTGAATGAATATTTATGAGAGTAAAGGTTAATTCTTAAGCTGTCATGCATTGTCATCTGTTTTTCATGATGTTGAGTTATTCATCATCTCATCTCGGGATCTAATCTGTTTGCAAAGTTTAGATCACTAATTTGTCATCTGCAATTCAAGAGTTGACCCATAAAGTTCAGTGCCTTTACAAAAAGAGTAGATGGATCATGGGGCTGTCTGATCAGGGTCTACTCTGTTTGCAGCTTGTTTATGATACAGAGCAACAGATAATGGTGCATACTGAAATACTAAAATCATCATTTCTCCACCAAATCCTATGTTGTGACCATGCTTTAGAATTGCCGTGAAGAAACGATTGAAAAGAGTAGTCACAACATAGGGTTTGGTAGAGAAATAATGAAGGTATTCTTGAACCTGTTTTAACCCTTCTCTTGCTGAATTTTAAAATACAGTTCTCCTTCTTTACCCATGCCCTGTTGTATATTTACATATATCTTCACTGTGTACAAGCATTTCGCTGTGCAATCACTGCTGTGGAGTGCACAGGTTGCGCAATTAACTTGTAAATAGTGCAGACCCTGGGTCTTCACTATTTACAGGTAGGTATATTGACGCGAATAGCAAGCGAAGGGTTAATTTACTTTCATTTTTGAACTAATATATCCATTGGATTATAACACTTTTCACATTAATTTGTTAAGTACATGTAATTCAATCAAGCTTTTGAAAAACTATTGACCAAATGTCAAACAGCTTGAATTCTGATGAGCTGCCGAGTTACTCTGGATCCAAGCTGTTTGCATAGGCTGGTTACGTCGACGTTAGCATAATGGTAAACTCATTCTCGGTCTTCAAGGGTACTGTGAGACAAAGTGCTCAGCAGATAAGAGAGACCAGTTTCAATACATGTTTCAATAATGACAAGTGTCATATATCTTTATGACCACCTATTTATGACTATTATTACAATGGTTTTAAACTTCATTATAAATTGTTGCATTTCTCATGGTAGGTAGTCAATAATCAATGTCATAAATTCATGATAATTGTCCACAGTCAACAAAGCATAATAAATTACCCTAAGTATTTAGAGACAAACTTAAGCAAATAGTGCATACCCAGATAGTAAGGCTCCTGAAGGAGTCATTTGACCAAGTTCTACACTATTTGCTACTTAAAATGTCAGTCCAGTAAAGTTATAAATGCTGCCAAAAGGAATTACTCCGCTTAAATGCAAACCGGTGGAGGACTGGAGAGGTGAATTAAAGATTGGGTGTAGGAAAACTACGGGCAATTAGTCCTTTTGAATGCCAAATTTTCCAAATGGAATGGTCAATCATCTTTCAAAACTATAAATTTAATAAGTCCATTCAGTATGAAATAGTATACTTTGTGAGAGGAGTTTGAATGACAAACTGGGCAGACTCTGATCAGAATAAGACTCCTCTAGGAGCCATCTTATTTGGGTCTACACTGTTTGCAAATGACAGTACACACATGTCCCTCATGTAGATGGTAAGGGTACACTAGTCTATGATGTTGGAAGGTCCTGGTCACCAAAAACTACTTAGGCAATGAGTGTAAACCCTGATGAAATAATGCTCCTGCAGGAGCAGTTCGAGTCACCAAGAACTACTTAGGCAAAGAGTGAATGCTCCTGCAGGAGCAGTTCAATGTGGATTTACATTATTTGCTATTCTATTAGTTTCATCTTAAATACCCACAGAATGGGAGAAACCCTGTACCATACAGGTGTACTAGTATCTCAGTGAAATTACCTTAAGTAATATTCTGCAGTAATCAAATATGCCTTCTTAACCAGCTTGTAAAGTTGCTTGTAAAGCTGAAAGATCTAAAGTCAACTGGCATCAGTTTGATAAAATTATATTACATATATAAGACTATCTAACGGCGTAAAACCCTGATTGAAAACCTTCTTCTGCAACTCTCTGATCCTGGTCTGCACTATTTGCCTATATTTATCTGCAAATACTAAGGTTGCTTTGTATTACTTATGGAACCAAGATTAATTTTGTTTTCATGTATTTTGCATAACAATTTGTTAACCCTTCGCTTGCTGAATTTTAAAATACATTTCTCCTCCTTTACCCATGCCATGTTGTATAATTACATAATTATATCTTCACTGTGTACAAGCATTTCGCTGTGCAATCACTGTTGTGAAGTGCACTGGTTGGACAATCAATTTGTAAATAGTGCAGACCCTGATGAGACAGCTCCTGCAGGAGCTGTCTCATCTGGGTCTTCACTATTTACAGGTACGTATATTGACGTGAATAGCAAGCGAAGGGTTAAAATGTCTCTTGAATAACTCGTTGTGTGTCCCTTAGTGTCATGAGTTTGTTCCACTTTAACCCTAATTATCTCAGCAGATAGAGTATACCAAGAATAGAGTCTGTGCTTGTATGATCCATCCAATCCAGGTCTGCTCTGTTTGCATACAAATTAAACATATCAATCTGATTGAACACTTTCTGTCATGGTCAAAATACCCTTGTTAAAATTCAGCTAATTGAAACATACATGTACAGTCATTATTTCTTACATGAATATATTTATGAGGTATTTTAATAAAGGGTTACCATAGAGATTCATCAATTTTGATATTTTTACTCTTTCAACTGATATGACCTTTGCAAACAGTTTAGATCCCGATAAAACACAAAGTGAGTTTGGTGTCTCATCAGGATCAAAACTGTCTGACACTCAGACACTTTTATTTGGTACAAATTAAATGAAAGAAAATATATTTTGAGAGATTAGGAGATATGACAATTTTTGAATACAAAAGTAAGTTTTGATTTTAATATATTTTAAATATGTTCATTTATCTGTAGCCCTGCTTTAATTTATGAATACATATTTTGTAAATGACATAAATATTATGAACTAGGAAATTGTTGGTGTTGGCCATGACAAGCTAGAGACTCAGATCTTTATTATTCCATAAGTAAATAGAGCAGACTCTGATCAAATATCTCCTGCAGGAGCTGTTTGTTCCGGGTCTATCTTGTTTGCAAAAATGTAAAATGGTGTGACTGTGCGGTAACTGGATAATAAATTCCTCATATTTGCAAAATTGCACATGCACAATTTGCAGGACATGCTATTTTCAATGTTAACCCTTTACTCCATAAATAAGCCTTTCTACACCTTTGCAAACAGAGCAGACCCAGATCAGACAGCTCCTATATGAGCCGACTGATCATGGTCATGATCATTTGCTTATGAAATGATAAAAATATAATTCTGCAGTTACATCCTTGGGCATACATTCCTATGTCCTTTTGCTATTATAATTAATATTCATGCTGCCATTATTTATTGCACAAATATTCATGGAGTAAAGCGTTAATGTTATATTAGTGAATTCAGCCTGTCTGAGAGTCTGTTATACAGATTGCAGCAATCCCCATTTACAAGGCAACATGTACATCAAGAAGATGAGTACTGCTTCTGACACTCCTGAGATTGTTGTCTCCAAGCAATCTGCTGGGAAATAGTGTTACACACATAAACTGATATAACCTAAATAGCCAGTTTGACGGAAACATATTATTTTGATGACTGAATGTGACATCATTATGATTTGAAAGTTAGGTCTGCTAACATAAACTTTCTTGATATATGGTAATTATTTAGATTCCAGTAAAATTATTTTACCCTTTATGTGCTTCATACATTTTCAAAGCTGATTGGCCAATTATTATTTAATCCTCTCTTTCATATAAACGTTTTTTTACCCATTTGCACACAGAGTAGACCCAGATCAGATGGCTACTGTAGGAGTTGTCTAAACATGGTCAGCTCTGCTTGCCTATGAAATAATATAGATCTGATTCTACAGTTGTGATCATGGCTTAAATATCATGTGTTCATTATACCATTATACATGTAAAATTAAATTAATCTAATTAATATTCATGATGTCATTATTTTTTACATTAATATTAAACTGGGAAAGGGTTAACCTGTTGAATGAGGGAATTGGCATTTGCCACCCAGGCCAGAGGGCTCTTAAATAACAGCATCTCTCTGATCAGGGTCTACACTGTTTGTAATTCAAAATCCTCTAGCAATCCTTAACCCTTTCTCTCATATAAATGTGTTTTCACGCATTTGCAAACAGAGTAGACCCAGATCAGGCGGCTCCTGTACCAACAGATAAAGGTGCACTCACATACTAAAATCACTTCTCCGCCAAACCCTATGCCATGACCACTCTTTAGAGTTGTCTCAAAGAGACAATTCTAAAGAGTGGTCACAACAAAGGGTTTGGTAACAACATACCAGGGTTTGGAGGAGAAATAAAGGAGTTTTTGTTGTACGCATCTTATATTATCAGGACCTCTGAGTCACTGCATGCAAATGTCAGACAACCTGTATCTCACACTTACAGAGATAATGGAATAGCCCATCAGTGTATAAATATAGAGTCCACTAAGTATGAAATGCCTAACCCTTTCTCTGTTCTATGTTATTTTAAATTTCATTACCTACTGAATATTCATGAACAAAATAGTTATAATGAAATGTGGAAGGTGGACCATTTGTAGCCATTTTAAAAAGTAAAGAATTAGAACTATCAAATTCCACAAGCAAACAGAGCATACCCTGATCAGACGACTCCTATAGGAGCCGTCTGATCTGGGTCTGCTCTGTTTGCAAATGCGTGGAAACACTTTTATATGAGGGAAAGGGTTAAAACTACAAGAGGATTTTCAATGACAAACAGTGCACTGTGCAGTGCTTCTTAAGGAGCCCTCTGTCTGGGTCTACAACTGTTTGTAAATGCCAGGGTTAGTTATGGTTAGTGGCAACAAAACTTTCTTCAGATTTAATGCTATCCTGTCATCAAACTTATATACTGAATGCTCATCAGTGGAATGGCTCATCAGTATGGAGTCCATTCAATATAAAAGGCTTAACCCTTTCCCTCATATAAATCCAGTGTTTTCACACATTTGCAAACAGAGTAGACACAGATCAGATGGCTCCTATAGGAGCCGTCTGCTCTGTTTGCTAATGGAATTGGAAAATATCTGCTTCTTTACTTTCTAAAATAGCTACATGTATACATTTCCACCTTCCATATTTTGTTACAACTGTTTTGGCCATGAATTATTCAGTAGGTATCAAAATTTGGAATAAACACAGAATAGGGAAAGGGTTACATTTGCTAATGGATTTTGAATGACAAATAGTGCAGACACTGACCAGCGATGGCTCCTCAAGGAACCCTCTGATCTGGGTCTATATTATTCGCAAAAGCCAGTAATCTTGTTTCCCACATTCAAAGGGTTAACCCCTTTCCTTATACAAATGCTTTTTCACTAAGCTTTGCAAACAGAGTAGACACAGATTAGACAGTTCCTGCTTATGATATTAAACTAGATTTGACTCTACAGTTTCTACCAGACCCAGGAAAATAGTGCAAACCCAGATCAAACTGTTCCAGATTTGCTACTACAGTAAAACCTTGATAATTCAAATTTTCAATAAAGCTCCGAGATCTTTTGAGGCAGGTAGCTGCTTAATGCAGAATGGGTCATTGCAGAAAGCTCCTAAAGCTCCTGCATGACTTTCATCCTGCATGGAGCTGCCACCTGTCTTAAAAAACAATAATGATACAATGTACATATTTTCAGCATTCAAGATAAGGAGGTTTTACTGTATGTATCAAAATGTGCAGCTCTAAAACCAGTGGAGAGGGAGATAGGGGGTCTGACTGAATCCATAGGATAGGGGGTCTGACTGAATTCATAGGATAGGGGATCTGACTGAATCCATAGGATAATTAGACTGAATCCATTGGATAATTATACATCACATACAAGTGCAGAAAACATAGTAGTACAAATTATGAGAAGTAATTTACTGATATTTGGTAGCTTCCCTGCAGTGAATTGAAAATATTCATGTAAGAAATAATGACACCATGTACATGTACAAAATGTATATTCATTAGCTGAATTTTTATAGTGGCATAATTATGAACAATGGAAAGTTAGGCCATGGCAAAAAACGTAGAATCAGATCTATATTATTTGATAAGCAACAGAGCAGACCCTGATCAGACGGCTCCTATTGTTTGCAAAGGTGTTAAAAGGTGTATGGAGTATTAAAGGGTAAATGTCAGCTAAGTCAGGTATGATTCAAGGGACTGGTTAAAGGCAGACTTGGGTTCAAACTGATATGTCAAAGTTGAATTACATGAGGACTTTAATGGCTTGTATTCCATGTTCCTATAATTTTATGCATGCCCGTAACAATTCCATGATCAGTAACTTTTCCAACACTACTTTATGCAGTATAAACATGATAAACAACATGAAAATGAAATCAAATGTTTTCATTATCTAATCAACATTAAAGATCATAGTATTGCTGGGGTGACCAAATGCACAAAATTTGATGTGTCAAAATCATCAATCGGTCCAGTCCAAGAAAACAGTTATCAAAACATGAAAATGTGGGCAGAACATGGCAAAAACAGACAGGGATGGACAGATAAGTATATATAGAAGATTTTTTGGGGCTGAAATAAGGTTACTGGTACATCCCGGGGCAGTATAAGACATCATTCACAATGCAACACAAATTCTGACCCACAAATGCGTGTGTACAATCCCTTACTGCACAATTTTTTGTGGAAGACTATGGAATGCAGATACAGAAACTGAGACAGAATACAGACAATACGTCGTCACTTGTTTCATTTTTAGATACAGAAAAACCTCTCTAAACCGGACGTTAAATTTAGTATAGATGTCGGTCTTGGAGACAGGTGGCAGCTTAATGCAGGGTGAAAGTCATGCAGAAAGCTCCTAGAGGAGCTTTCTGTATGACTTTCACCCTGCATTAAGCAGCCACCTGCATATATAAAAGTATATAGATTCTTCTCTACTAGAATTCCGGTTTAGAGAGGTTTTACTGTACAGAAAACACAGACTGCGCACATGGAGTCGTGGAATACCGGCTGTATACTAGTACATGTTATGATGTACCTTCACTCAGCTTATCCCGTTAGTCTAATACTGTTCTGTCGCTGGATCTCAATATCAAAATGGCAGGTAGGGTCAAGGCAGCATTGAATCTGATTAACCCTTTACTCCATGAATATTCATGTAAGAAATAATAACATTATCAATAATAATTAGACTGATTCTTGTTATGAAGAAACAGAAAGTTTCAACAATGGCAGATTTAACTGTACATTCTACAATAATATAGATATTAATTCATATTAAGCAAACTGAGCAGATCCTGATCAGATGGCTCCTACGTCTGATCAGGGTCTTCTCTGTTTGCAAAGGCATAAAAAGGTGTATTTAAGGAGCAAAAGGTTAACAGAGATCGAGTTATCTTGCAATGAGATCTGCATCAAACCATAACACCTGGATAAGCCAGTAAAGCCACATCAAAGACTGTTAGCAGTGATTGCTGATACTATGGTACCTCTGGCTGGTATATGGATAGGATAGTGGTAATC
Source organism: Azorinus chamasolen (assembly GCA_963576725.1). Taxonomy (NCBI): domain Eukaryota; kingdom Metazoa; phylum Mollusca; class Bivalvia; order Cardiida; family Solecurtidae; genus Azorinus; species Azorinus chamasolen. Next base: position 68,597,068 of record OY755236.1, on the reverse strand, counting down.
TTACACCTCATATATACACCTCATATATATTTATCCCTTTAATTTACTCAATGAATATTCATGTCTGAAATTATAGGACATGATGAATATTTTTTTGATTTTTTAAACCCTTTCCTAAATAAATATGTCTACACAGTAGACCCAGGTCAGATGGCTCCTATAGGAGCCGTCTGATCTGGGTCTGCTCTGTTTGCTTAATATGATATAGATATGATTCTGCATTGTCTGTCATTACCAAAATTTCCTGTGTCCATGTGCTTTTATAACAAATTAATCGAATTAATATTCATGATGTCATATTTTCTTACACGAATATTCATGGAGGAACGGGTAACAAATGGCATACTAAGTAGGAAATGTTTGTCATGGTAGATACAGTAGAACAAGATCTATATCAATTGTCATAAGCAAACAGAGCAGACTCTGATAAGACGGCTATATATCTGGAGCCATCTGATCTGGGTACTCTGTTTGCAAATGTATTAACCCTTCGCTTGCTGAATTTTAAAATACATTTCTCCTTCTTTACTCATGCCCTGTTGTATAATTACATATATATTCACTGTGTACAAGTATTTCGCTGTGCAATCACTGCTGTGGAGTGCACTGGTTGCACAATCAACTTGTAAATAGTGCAGACCCTGATGAAACAGCTCCTGCAGGAGCTGTCTCATCTGGGTCTTCACTATTTACAGGTACGTATATTGACGTGAATAGCAAGCGAAGGGTTAAAAGGTGTATCTATGAAGTAAAGGGCTGAAGACCTTGAGTGCACTGGTTGCACAATCAACTTGTAAATAGTGCAGACCCTGATGAAACAGCTCCTGCAGGAGCTGTCTCATCTGGGTCTTCACTATTTACAGGTAGGTATATTGATGTGAAAAGCAAGCGAAGGGTTAAAAGGTGTATTTATGGAATAAAAGGCTAAGAGACTTATAGTCTGCTAAATCTTTTATAAGCACCAATTTCTAAAATGAGATTAAAGTACAACCTCTCTATAACGGCCACTAAATTGTGTTAATTATTTGGTATCTGGGACAGGTGGCTGCTAAAGCAAGGTGAAAGTAAAACAGATCGCTCCTATAGGAGCGTTCTGTTTTACTTTCACCTTGCTTTAAGCAGCCACCTGTCTTTAACACAAAATACTTGATGTAATTTAGTAGCCGTTATAGAGAGGTTTTACTGTATCTGTTTTTGCTATTATCAAAACAGTTTTTGTTTTGTTTGTTTGGATTCTAATATTATGCTGTCCCTGTGTCCCTCATTGAATGCAAACTGTAATTATCATCACAATTTCCTCATAGCATTCTTGTAATTACATTTGTGAATGCAGGAAATAAGTGTGCTGGAATTTGCAAACAGTGTAGACCCAGATCAGAGAGCTCCTAGCGGAGGCCCTTGAATCAGGATCTGCGTCGTTAGTGACATTCCGTATTCTCTAGCAGATTTAAGCCTTTAATACTGAAAGCACTGTTTTTAAACACTGATGATGGACCATTCTGCCTTGAATAGTCAGCATTCTTATGATTCCTTCATATAAACGCCTTTCATGCAGCTGATCAGGGTCTACTCTATTTGCTTATAACATGATATAGATCTGAATATTCAGTTTTAGTCATGGCAAAACTCTTGCACTACTGTAATAGATTTATGCATGAAGTCATCATATATGAACAGAGAAACGGTTAACAGAGTGTTTCAGGAAGCCTAGGTAATGCTGAATATAGGGCAACAGAGAATATACAGGTATGCATTAATGACACAATGTTGGAGAACTACACAATGACGTCATCCAGTAATATGTACAACAGTCAGCTCAGAAGTTTTTTGTTATTGTTTTTAACCCTAGTCATGTTAGATATAATATATCTACATCATGAATATTAATTTACTAGATGCATTTTTATAAAGGCATAATTACGTGTAAGGGAATTTTTGGCAATGGCAGAAAAGTACAATCCGATCTACATTGTTTCATAAGTTAATAGAGCAGAACCTGATCAATATGGCTCCTACAGGAGCTGTCTTATATAATCTGGGTCTACTACATTTACAAGGGTGTTAACCCTTCTCTTGCTGAATTTTAAAATACATTTCTCCTTCTTTACCCATATCCTGTTGTATAATTACATATATCTTCACTGTGTAATCACTGCTGTGGAGTGCACTGGTTGCAAAATCAATTTGTAAATAGTGCAGACCCTGATGAAACAGCTCCTGCAGGAGCTGTCTCATCTGGGTCTTCACTATTTACAGGTACGTATATTGACGTGAATAGCAAGCGAAGGGTTAAAAGGTGTATCTATGAAGTAAAGGGCTGAAGACCTTGACTTAGATAATACTTCATATTTGAACTCTAGAGCTATAGGATATCAGTAGAGAAGGGAAACATACAAACAAGAGCATTGCATATGGGTGCCAATGATCGTTTGTTCAACTGTAGCCCTTGTGACAGTGAACAAGCATGTGAATTGTCATAAGATTTGCATGAATAGCAAAGAAGTAATAGCCAACATTAAACTTTTCAAATGACAACCACCATAACGACAACAACCTCATGAATATTCACGCAAGAAATGTGGACATATATGAGCTGAATTTTCATAATGCTACATGAACACTACAGGGATGTTAGCTTTGGCAGAAACTCACGGTAGAATCATATGTACATTATCTGTAGAATCAGCTCCATTAAAGTAAACAGAGCAGACGGAGCCATCTGATCTGGGTCTACTCTGTTTCAAGAGACAAAAGTAATGGAGCAAAGGGCTACCAATCCCACCATTTTTGTCACATAATCTTGACACTGCATGAACTGACCAGTCCTAGCACTACCCCTGCCGCTGGGCATTGAGCAATAGAACTTTTAACCATTTCCTTGTTGAAAATTCAAGTAGGAAATAATGATAATGACATTATGAATATTTATAAACTGAATTTTTATAATTGCATTTGCACACTGCATCTGTTTTCATACTGTTAGAAATTGTGAAGTCAGGTGACCCGTCTGGTCTATCATAATTTCATAAGCAAACAGCTAGAGGCTCTGTGACACAGTGTAGGAGCAGCCTGATCAGGGTCTGCAAAGGCCTGAAATTTAAGGTGCTAACCCTTCCCCTTTTCTATGTTTATTCCAAATTTCAATACCTACTGAATATTCATTGGCAATTAGTTACAATGAAATGAGGAAGGTGGAACACTTGAACTATTTTAGAAAGTAAGGAAACAAAACTATCAAATTCCATTAGCAAACAGAGCAGACCCTGATCAGACAGTCTGATCTGGGTCTACTCTGTTTGCAAATATGTGAAAAAGCGTTCAAGTGAAGGAAAGGGTTAATATGAATGAAAGGGTTATACGGTAACCCTTTCCTCCATAAATACGCCTTTCTACGCATCTGTAATCGTCACTTCTTGAAACCATTATGATAAATAAAGCACAAGACTTGCATAAGTCTCTATTTATCACATTATGGTTTCTATACTTCACAATTACAACATTTTCCTTTTCTCTAATAAATGCTCCTTTTCGGTAGATTCAGTCAAAGAGGTTGGGTTTTAAAATAGCCTATGGAGGAAAGGGTTAAGTGTTTTGTATAACCAGGCCTGCACCAATTGAACACTCCCCCCCCCCACCCCACCCCCCACCCCCCCACCCCAACTTCCCTTGCAGGTACCCATCCCACTTTATGGACTACATCCTGGTTTAAATTTTCATATTACAATCATAAAGTTTCTTTAAATAAAATGGCAAGTATGCTGGGGGATCAATTCTTGTGACACTCAGGAATTATTCAGCCATATGAGGCACTGAAAAAAATGTATATCCATTGTAAGCACCTTTTACAAGTAACAACAACAAAATCGCTCAAACAAGATTATACACAGAATATGACTTCTTATTTCTCAGTTTAATAAGTCTATCTTGCTAGAACTCTGCAAGATAGGGTTTGGTGGAGAAATGTCAAAAGTATTTTATTAGATAATATACATGTACATGTATACACTTATTAAAATATTTGCATACATTTGTATACCTAACTTCCCTGTAGAAACCATCACAAAAAAGTGCATAAATTGGTCTCTTTTTAAAACCTGGTGACCTTCAAACTTCCTTAACCCTGTGAATGTTGCATATTCAAAGTAGAGTTATAGTTAATTAAGTATTTAACGTTTTCCCTATTCAACATTCATGTAAGAAATAATGATATCATGAATATCAATCAGATAAATTTTCATATGAATACATGTACAGGACATTAATTTTAGGCTGAGGCTGAAACTGTAAAATTAGATCTATATTATACCACAAGCAAACAGAGCAGACCTTGATTAGACGACTCCTACAAAAACCATCTGATCTGGCCATGTCCGGTCTGCTCTATTTGCAAATGTGTAAAAAAGCATTTATATGAAGGAAAGGGTTAGCTAAAGAACCCATACAGTATGAAAGAGTTGCAGTAAGTCTGCTAGGGGATTTTGAATGACAACCAGTGTAGACCCCGATCAAAGCCAATATATTAATTTCCTGTACTCAAAGGATTAAACTTGAATGAAACATGCCCATTCAAATCTATTATTTACTGTAACCACACCCATGCAGTCTGAAAATAAGTGAGATACAGTACTGCAATGTGTTATGAAACCTTGATCAGTATCTCAGAAAACAAATCTATTATTATCATTCATACACTGATGACATGACTGGGTGTAAATTACCATTAGTCCTTTTCTTGTTTCATATTCGTGTAAAAACAATGACATTGCAGAGCAAAAGATAAACATCGTATTCAAGTACTAAAATTGTCATTAATCTCCACCAAACCCTATGTTGTGACCACTAAGACTTTAGTTATCATATCTTCGAGATGGTTCTATAGAGAAAGTCTGGTTACAACATAGGGTTTGGTGGAAAGAAGGTATTATTGAAAATGTTTTAACCCTTCGCTTGCTATTCGCGTCAATATACCTACCTGTAAATAGTGAAGACCCAGATGAGACAGCTCCTGCAGGAGCTGTCTCATCAGGGTCTGCACAATTTACAAGTTGATTGTGCAACCAATGCACTCATCAGCAGTGATTGCACAGCGATATACTTGTACACAGTGAAGATATATGTAATTATACAACAGGGAATGGGTAAAGAAGGAGAAATGTATTTTAAAATTCAGCAAGCGAAGGGTTAATTTACGCACCTTATCAGGACCTCTGCATCGTACATATTAAATGTTATTTCATTATTTTTCATTATTTTATAATGCCATAATTATGAACACAGGACATTTTGGCTCAAGACAGAAACTCAGAATAAGATCTATATTATACCATAAGCAAACAGAACAGACTCTGATCAGACCACTCCTTTAGGAGCCTGAATGATCGGATCTGGCCCTTACCTGTTTGCAAAGGCGTCAAAAGGCATTTATAATGAAGGAAAGAGTAAATATCTAAACATATGACTTGGCTAATAATTCAATGTGGTGGAGACAATTTTGGACTAACAAAAAGTGTCAATAATGCTGCAATCTAGATCATTAGCAGCAATATAACGATAATGATTTATATGTTTATATGCAGGGGTCAGGATAAGAAGCGTAAATTCAAAAAATTTCAAAAATAACTCTTTTATTTCTCCAGCAAACCCTATGAGTGGTCACAACATAGGGTTTGATGGAGAAAGGACGATTTTAGTATTTGAGTACACACCAGATTCTATTTGTCAAAGTGTTAATCCATTTATGTTTGTAATACCGTAAAGTCTCTCTAATACCGCAGCCACTCAAAAATCTAATTCTTGATTTTCAATACAGCTTAATGCAGGACAAAAGTTATGCAGAGAGCTCCTGCACTATATATATAACAACCTGTATTCAAAGACCTCATAATTATATTAATAAATTATGTGGTATAAATAAGGAATAATTATTCGTGAAGTGTTTGAATCTTAACGCATCTTATCTGGAGCTCTGAGTTTAATGGTACATGTATCAGTTTGTACTCCTCCCTAGCCCAAACCATTTGTCTTAATTTACCCATCTGCACTATGATTACCATATTTGACAAATTCAAAGGAAATATTACTACATTCATCAAAGCCCAGCACTAACGATCAGATCATTAGAGGCATACTGATCTACTCAAAATCACTGATCGTAATACCTGGGTATTTCTCAGTCAAACTCTTGTTGGTACTGCTTATAGATTTGCCTGATGAGACACTGAATTCTGCATTTCATCTGGATCCAAACTGCTTGCATAGGTGATCACGAATTTGCCACTTAAAGCAAGCACAGGGTACAATGACAAAGCCTATACCCATCTGTGCTGAAGCATATTCAGAATTTAATACAGCCATGGTGAAATTTCAAACCAACAGATTTGTCTGCTTGCAATATATCATAATGTCAATGCAAAGGTACTTGAAACCCATCTGTTACGGAAAACATGTCAGCTTGCATAAGCTTATAGCAGGAGCCCTGGTCTTATGACACTACCTCTCTTTTTAAGCATATGAACATAGGAAGTTTTGGCCATGTTTATATATATTATTATATATTATTATATAGACATAACAGAATAATATCTATATAATTCCAGATCTATATAATTCCATAAGCAGGGGCCATAAGCAAACAGAGCCGTCTCTGATCAGATGGCTCATATAGAAGCTGTCTGATCTGACTCTTCTCAGTTTGTCAAGGTTTGCATTTGCAAACAGAGAAGACCCAGATCAGACGGCTCCTATAGGAGCTTTCTGATCAGGGTCTGCTCTGTTTGCTAATGGAATTTGATATAATCTTGTTTCGTTACTTTCTAAAATGGCTACAATGTTCCACCTTCCATATTTCATTAAAACTATTTTGTCTATGAATATTCAGTAGGTATTGAAAATTGAAATAAATTTAGAACAGGGAAAGGTTAACAAAGACTTGATCGAAATTTATGACTTGACACTTTTCCTGTTATCTCTAACTTAATCCTTTGAATGCTGACTTTTCAATGTGAAATGGCTCGTCAATGTTGAACTATATAGCCCATTCAGTATGGAATGGGGTTATTTGTGACAGGATTCTGAATGAAAAATAGTGCAGACCCTAACTGGGGGCTCCTGTAGGAGTCCTTAGATGTGGGTATACACAGTACACTTGTTTTCCACATTCCAAGGGTTAAAATTACTTTTGAAAATTCAACAGGTTTTATCTTTCAAGTATGTTGGTATATGTTGGAATGTGTATAAAACTATTACCACTGTAAAATTATTGACTAAGTCTGGAAACAGGCTGGATCAAGATACAATATCATGATGTGACTTATTACCTCATCATCATGAATATTCATTGTAAGAAATAATGACATAATGAATATTTATATGCTGAAGTTTTATGACCATAGAATTGTTTGGCCATCACAGAAACTGTAAAAACAAGCCTATAAAATCCCATTAGTAAACAGAGTAGACCCAGATCAGATGGCTGCTACAGGAGTCATTTGATCTGGGTCTACTTGGTTTGCAAAGGTATGAAAAGGCTTCTCTGTCAGGAAAAAGATTCAGCATCTCATCAGGATGAAAACTGTCTGATATACCGATTGTGTTTTTGAAATGGAATAAAAAAATGTAGCAGAAAACAATTCCTGTAGACAACAATAACTTAACCCATTCCTCTATAGGCTATTTTTAAGACCCAACCTCTTTGAAAAAATCTACCTAAAAGGAGCATTTACTAGAGAAAAGTAAAATTTTAGAACTTTGTAGTTTAAAACCATTGTGATAAATAGAGCATTTGCTCCTATAGGAACAAATGTTCTATTTATCACAATGGCTTCAAGAAATGGTTATTACAGAGACGTAGAAAGGTGTATTTATGGAGGAAAGGGTAAAGAGTGCAAATTGTTAAAGGTTAATGCTGTCCACCTGAGGTTTCCATGGTAAAGCTTTTTCAAGCCCTTGCAAGCAGAGTAGATCAAGATCAGATGGTTCCTGAAGGAGCCGTCTGATCAGGGTCTGTTCTGTTTGTGTATGAACTTGTAACAGATCTAATTCAACAGTTTCTGCCAAGGTAAAATGAAACCTGTTTTCATGTATCTTTATAAAACTTCAGCTAACAAATATTCATGATGTCACTACTTCTTACATGAATATTGAAAAGGGAAAAGGCTAAGAGTACAAATATTTAAAGGTTAACCCTTAAATACGGAATTTTCAAATGGACTATTCCAAAATTCAAACAGGTCAAGCTTATGGTGAATATTTAGTGATTTTTCTAAACTTTAAAGAAAACTGTAACATGACAAACATTGCAGACCCTCAGTGAGATGGCTGTAGGAGCACTCTCATCTTGGTCTTCACTGTTTGCAAAGGAAATTAGTGACTCATGTCTCCCACTATAAGGGTTAATGGTATTTCACCTGTTGTTTCCATGGTAAGATGCTGTTCTGTACATTAACCCTTGGAATGCTGACATTTCAGAGTGGAATAGTCCATATTGGTTATTCTTGAAATGATAACAGTCCATTGACTAGATTCAACAGTATATGTATAGGTAATTGGAATGACAAACAGTGCAGTCACTGATCAGAGAGCTACTGTTTACAAATGCCAGTACATGTACACTCATAAAAATATACCACATTCACAGGGTGAACTCTTTGTACTTGTAAGTAACTGTCACCTGTAAGAAATGTCCTCTGCTGTAATACTGAAAGTTTATTTTGTCATAAATTAATCTTCTAAAATAAAATCAGCATATCAAACAGTTTGGATCATGACAAGACGCCATTGAAGCACACTCAACCGTAACTAGTTAAAAATGATTCCTGCGTGCAAAGAGTTGACCCCTCAAAATGCAATCAAATTAAGAATACATGAATTTTATCATCAAATCTATTTTTGTCTGTTCCTCTCTCAAATTTTATTCCAGTCCTCTTTCTAACTACAGTGCTCCCTCCCTATAACGGCCCTCTCAATAACGATTCCCTCCTTACAACAACGCATGTCACTGTTTCCGAAACAACAAGGCTCCAGAAACAACTTTTTCCATCCTATTTTCTTTATTCCTCCATCAAACCCTAGTTTGTGACCACTCTTTAGAATCGTCACTTTGTGACATTTCTAAAGAGTGGTCACAACATAGGGTTTAATTGAGGCATAACGGTTTTAGTTCTCGGAATACACCTTATCTGGGGATTTGCAAACAAGCTAATTATGTTTGATTTTCACTCCCTATAACAACTCCCTCTGAACAACACATACAATCTTCGTATCCCGAAGGGTGTCGTTGTAGAGAGGGAGCACTGTATACATGCAGAGCAACAGATACAGATGCCTATTCAAACACTGAAATCGTCATTTCTCCATCTCACCTAGTCTTATCACTGTTACGACAACTCTTTAGAATGGTCTCAAAGAGTGGTCACAACACTGGGTTATTCTTAAAATTGTTTTAAATTTACGCATCTTATTTGGGCTATTTGTACCACTGGCACTAGATAGAAAAAGACTATAGCCCTTTCCCTGTTTTATGCTTATTACAAATTTCAATACCTACTGAATATTCATGAACAAAATAGTTATAATGAAATACGGAAGGTGGAAAATTGTAGCCATTTTATCAAGTATAGAAACAGATCTATCTAATTCCATTAGCAAACAGAGCAGACCCTGATCAGACGGCTCCTATAGGAGCTGTCTGATCTGAGTCTGCTCTGTTTGCAGATGCGTGAAAACACGTTTATTATGAGGGAAAGGGATAGTCTATTTATGACACCTATACATGTGATTAATACATATATCAATGTAATAGTCTTAGATGTTATAAATATACTAGTCTTTTCCATCTAGTGCCAGTTCTTCAATTTCACAGATTACCAAATGAGGCTTCCTACATTTCTACTTTAGTAGGCCAGCAGATGTATGGCATAACTGTGTCAGAAAACTATCTAGGAAAATTGTTAATTGCTTTCTGGTCTTAGCTCTTTGCATGCTAGCAGCTACTCTATTATATGCTTATAGTCTTGATCTAGATAAGATGCCTAGCCACTCAGCCTCTCATCAGGATCCTAACTGTCGAAATCTTCGATGGGAGAACAAATAACTTTAAGAACTGTAACAGAAAACCATTTTAGCAAACACCCCAAAAACATCAAAGTAATGGAACATAAATCAAAAGAACACCCTGACAATCTATGAGCGGTTCATAATTCTGTTGCTGTTCAACTGCTACAAACATAAAACAGGAGAATCTCGAGTAAGACTAACTGTTGGTTCTAGATTAAAGCAACAGTTAAAAGCAAGTGCAAATAGAAAGTCTAAATATCCTATTTACATGTACAGAACTACACTGTAAAGCTCAAAGCCATAAAAAGAGGTTCTTTGTAACTGCTTCCCTGTTGAATATTCATGTAAGAAAAATTGACATCATTAATATTTATTAAACCTTTACTCCATAAATACACCTTTCTATGCCTTTGCAAACTGGGAAGACACAGATCAGACGGCTCCTGTTGGAACATCTGATCAGAGTCAACTCTGTTTGCTTTTATGATATGTCTATCAAATTCCATTAGCAAACAGAGCAGACCCTGATCAGACGGCTCCTATAGGAGTCATCTGATCTGGGTCTACTCTGTTTGCATATGCATGAAAACACTTTTATATGAAGTTAAGGGTTAAGAGGAAAAGAACATCAGCTATAACATAAACAATGATTTTCACATTTCCAGCGATAATTATAAATGAAGTTTGTACTCACACACTTTTTACACACTTTGGACACAATTTGTTCAATCCTTTCATTCACATAAAAGCTTTTTCACGCATTTGCAAACATAGTGCTAAGACCCAGATCAGACAGCTCCTATAGAAGCAGTCTGATCAGGGTCTGCTCTGTTTGCTAATAGAATTGGAAAGATCTGTTTCTTTACTTTCTAAAATGGCTACAGTGTACCATGCCACTTTCCGTATTTCATTAGAACTATTTTGTCCATGAATATTCAGTAGGTATCTAAATTTGGAATAAACATAGAACAGGGAAAGGGTTAAACCAGCAAAAGCCATAGGGTGTTACAATTACAGGGAAAGGGTTAATTGGTACAGCAACAGAGCATTATGCTTACATTTTGGATTTACTAAAATATTTAAACTTGACATGTTTTCCATTTATTCTTGTCTTCCTGGAATAAGTCTATTTTGTATCATCCATGAATGAAAGCCCTTCCTGAACATTTGGCTCATTAATCTATTGGTGAGTTCAATCTTTGGCAACAAAAATAGGTACAGTAAAACCTCTCTATAACGGCCACCAAATTGTGTTGATTAGTTGGTATTTAGGGCAGGTGACTGCTTAAAGCAAGGTGAAAGTAAAACAGAACGCTCCTATAGGAGTGTTCTGTTTTACTTTCACCTTGCTTTTTGAAAGCAGCCACCTGCCTTTAACACAAAATACTTGATGTAATTTAGTGGCCTTTATAGAGAGGTTCTACTGTAGTTGCTGTTTGTATCAGAATCCTTTTGAACTTTGAAAGACTTTTCAATTCCATGAATTTGCATTTTGAAATTGTATTACTGAAAAAGCATTTTTTCACGATCGCAACTTTTATTCATCATATCCTATCACCAGTAGCTTTCATATCTTTTTCCATCTCATTATTTATCAGCAGTATTAACACTTGATTGTGGCATTTTCCGACCTTTCATGCAATTTTCTTGTATCGTAATGTGCGACTTATAACACATTGAAACTAAGACAAATTTGTCTGTTAAAATACACCTTTCACTAGACTGCCAAATACTTCTGTTGCAAGTTCAAAAATTAGTCAAGAGTGTTTTGTAAACAAACTTCCATGTTTTAGGCAATGTCTATAACATAATCTGAGATGCACTATTCTGTGGTGTGAATATACAGATCCATCTAATATCATTTATAGTCATATTCTATTAATCCTTTACTCCATCAATATTTAATGTATGTATGGATGGCTTCATTGGCTTGTATGCATATTGATCATAAGCTTACTATTTAATATAGCATAACAGCAAAAGAGTTTCCACCTTGGTAACATTGTAGAAATATATCTATATTATTCAATATTAAGTAAACAGAGCAGATCCTGATCAGATGGCTCCTACTGGAGAAGTCTGATCTGGATTTACTCTGTTTACAAAGGCATATAAAGGTGTATTTATGGGGTAAAAGGTTAATATACTACATAATCAGTATTTTGATACTCTCATGTCACAAATTTAACAAGCCAGACCAAGTTTTCAATGATATATGTTGGTAGACACTGGGTTACTGTGTAAGTTGGACAAGCCATATGGCACAGAAATGTGGGAAATGAGTCACTAATTTCCTTTGCAAGCAGTGTAGACTCAGATGAGAGTACTCCTAGTGGAAATCCCTCATTGGGATCTGCACTGTTTATCATGTTACACTTTTCTATAGAAAATCCCTAAATATTCAACGTAATCTTGACCTATTTGAATTTTGCTATAGTCCATTTGAAAATTCAGCGTTGTACGGAAACAAGGGCATAACAAAAGTCTGAAAATAAAATTGTTGAAAGATTCACATGATGTTGTCATGGCCATAAATAATATCATGACATTGGACTTAAACAAAAGTCAAAGTATAAACAAATTCTGCTTGATCCCGCAAAATTTACAAAACTTTTAAGTGATTATTATCTAGAGCGACTCACAAAATTTGGAATAAATTCATTATAAAGTGAAGATCGTATAGGTTTCTGTAGTATTTTTCATGTTCGCTTCAGTCAAACATTTCTTTGAAATGTTATTCAAGAGCTGTCATAGCATATGAACGTGTTATCAGCCCGAAATCCGTGTCAATACTTAGGATGTAGCTTTGCTACCCCACCCACTAGGTTATCATTGCTTACCTTCTCGAGGCGCTCGAAGTATTCCCGCAGGAACGAAACCGGGTTATCGGGTCGGTTGATGCAAAGCTGTACAATGCATTCCTTTAGTAATTGTTGCACATTATGTTTCTGCACATAATTTTCACATTCACGCAAACTTTGCTCCTCGTCCGAATTTGCTGCCATGTTTATGGTGTGTGTGGATAGTGACCTCCCGTAATTTGTTACAAACGCTGTAATTGGACAATAGACTAATTTGGGAATCCAATGAAAACGCCGTTAAGAAAAGTTGTGTACAAATAGGGGTCGTCTCAAGATAACTTGTAGAGCCTCTGAAATCTATTATCAATGTCTATCATCACTTGTAAGATAAACCCAAACAGATACTCTTTTTGCATTACACACAGCTTAGAGTCACACATGTGTTACTATAGTTCAGAAGCTAATATTTAAAATTATTATAATTACTGGAAGAAAATATAATTAAAATTAATAATAATCAAAGTACTGACAGTACTGAAGGTTTCGGACATAATATATATTTATTATATTGATTGTTTGCTGTGGATTTTTCTGAAAATCATGTCGGTAGTTTGGAAGACATTTAAAGAATGTTTTTATGAACATGTCACACACAGTGCGATTCCAATAGCTCAACTTGCCACTTTGTGCCAATAGAGCCAAAATTGATGTTTACTGAAGTATAGAGCCATCACTGCATTATTTGAAAGTAAGGGTCATACTTCTGCTACTATCTGGTGGACCATAACAGTAATTAGCAAGCATCATTCACTTATCCATATATACACTTCCACCAATTTTAGACATATTCCTTATGATTCTAAATACCCTACACAATAATTGCCAAATATACTGTGGGGTGATATTAACAATATGACAAATTATAAAGTAACAAATATATTTCAACTTAGCATGGCAGGATACAACAGGGAAAATAAAATTAACTAGAAAATTGTTTCTGATGCACCACTCCCCCTAACAATAGTGTCTCTATATCAAGCACTTTTGACTATGTGTTATACAGTGAAGAAAATTTCAGAGTCCCATAACTCTGGTAAAATGGTCAGAGCAATAATTACATTCTTTAAGAAAATCTTCACATTAAGGTTGACAGCTTATCATGGGTGAAAATTTGAAGTAAAACCTCCCATTAGTATATGGGTTGTTAGACACATAATATTGTTTCACTTTATATTATATAGTGAAGACGATTTCAGGGTTCCATATCGGGTACAATTTGTCTGAGCAAAATAAGCCTTTCTGTGCTTTTGCAAACAGAAAAGACCCTTAATAGTTTATCCATGCATATACCTTGTCTTTTTGTGTGATTGTGTTGTATTTTCTTACTTCTTCCTGAGGAGACTGCGAGTGTGAGTCTGTTCAGGGTCAATTTGTGAGTCTGTGCTGCAAACAATACATACCCCGATCAGTTACCACAACTGGCCAGGGTCTTTGCTATTTGCAGCATCATACATGTAACAAGTATATCAATAAATGATATAATTAAAAATAAATTATAGTCATACATGCAAATTACAGTTAGTGCTGTACTAAACACTACAGACCCTGATCAGTAACCGGCGTCATAGAAATAAATGATATGAATTAGAAATAAATTACATACATTACTATAAGATACTATAAGACACTATAAGATACTATAAGCCTGACACGTAAATCAATAAATGATGAAATGTATATAAATTAAAAGATAAGAAAGTGCTTTGTCTCATTTTGTTTGCCTTTCTCCTTTTTTTTCATTTTAATGATTTTTTAATAATATAAAGGATACAAAAACCCTTGTTTCCTTTTAATAGTAATTGTTAATACTACCATCCAAGCTACTTAAACAATAAAGGCTGGCAAAGTGGGACACCCTGTTTGGATTCAGATCTAATACCAAGTAACTGTCTGACCAAAATCTAAACTGTTTACAACTTGTGACAATTTTGCCTTAGGTCAAAATGCCTAAAACTGATCTTTTAGAAATTCAAATGATGACAAACCTGAAGCAGACGATATTACAGATCTCTACAGCTTGCTTAATCCTTATAATGCTGAGTGATGTTTCGTTTGCAACAATTGACGTCTGCTTCAGTTCTTCAATAAACTTTCTTTCATTTTATGCAAAAATATGATTAAGATGACAAACAGTTTGGATCCTGATGAGACGCAGAATTATGTGGCCTCTCATCTGGATCCAAACTGTTTGCATAGGTAATCACAGTTTCGCCGCTAGCGTGCAAAGAGTTAAGCGTATGACCTCTAGAGATTTTAGCATGATGTAACAGTTGCCCTGCACTACTGACCACCAGTGCGCTGTAACCTTTATACTGTAAAGGACGTAAAGAACAGAAGAAGTCTATTTAACCCTTAATTTCCCCATATAAACTTGTTTTCATGCATCTGCAAATAGATTCGACCCAGATCAGACAGCTCGCTCCCATAGATTCAGGGTATGCTCTGTTTGCTAATGGATCCACCTTCCATATTTCATTATAAATATTTTGTAAGATTCCGGAACCGGATTGCAAGCCAAGCACTGCACATGCGCGTATTCTCTTAGGGGGATTCCCGCTAGGTAGCGCTCGTGAGTCGCAATCCATTTTATAAGGATTTCGGCAAAAGCCGAAACCCTAAAAATTACAAATTCGATTACACTTACACAATAATGATTATGTAACCATGGCAATGCAATAATGACAGCAGCAAAGTAAAAGAAAAATACTAACTAAAATTAAACTAGTATTAGTAACAAATGCAGTAACAATAACAATATAGTTAACCATAAGCTAGTACAGTAGCACTACGAACGAATAAATCAGTATTTACGGAGTTCAGTGTTACATGTTCAGTGAAAATGTAGTATAGTTGTTACGGTAAATGTAACAATAAAATCAAATAAAAAGTCAGAATATGTATCAATAATTATAACAGTAAGTAACTGTAAAAGTACATATTTATGTAATAAACAGAGGTCTAGATAAGATGCGTAAATTAAAACGTATTCAATAACTCCTTTATTTCTCCACCATTTGAAGCGTATGTTGTGACCGCTCTTTAGAATCGTATCGAAGAGACGATTTTAAAGAGTGGTCACAACATATGGTTTGGTGGAGAAATGACGATTTCAGTATTTGAGTACGCACCTTTATATGTTGCTCTGTAATATAAATAGCATTAATAATAACAGTAAAAATGGCAGTAACACAGCAGTAGCAACAGCCGTATAACAATGATAGCAACAATAAATGTAGTGATATTTAAATAATACAATCACTGTAACACACTACTAATACCATATCAAAAAAGTATATAATATATTGTATAATAACACTAATAGTGGCTGTAAGTATGTAATATATTGTATAATAACACTAACAGTAGCTGTAAGTATGTAATATATTGTATAATAACACTAACAGTAGCTGTAAGTATGTAATATATTGTATAATAACACTGACAGTAGCTGTAAGTATGTAATATATTGTATAATAACACTAACAGTAGCTGTAAGTATGTAATATATTGTATAATAACACTGATAGTAGCTGTAAGTATGTAATATATTGTATAATAACACTAACAGTAGCTGTAACAAGTAACAGTAACTGCAACAGTTATTAGTTGAACGAATAACACACTGCATACATTATTATATCTTTACTCCATAACTACACCTTTCTACGTCATTGCAAACAGATTAGACCCAACTCAGTTGGACCCGTTTGATCAGGGTCTGCTCTGTTTGCTTATGATATAGATTATGATTCTACAGTTTCTACCACGATTCAACATTCCTGTGTCCATGTGCTTTATAACAATTAATGGGAGGGGTCATTAATATCCACGATGTCATTATTTCTTAAATGAATATTCATGGAGTAAATGGTTATAGATGTAAAGTATTGCTACAAAACAGCAAATAGGGAATGTGTGGGATTTATGGGTGAATAGTATCACTTTGGGAAGTTAACACTATTATATATAGTATATACAATCTGTCAACATGAAAGTCATTCACATAACTAGTCGATAGACAGATACTACAAAAAGGTGTCTCTAGGATCGAGAAATCAATACTTATGTGGCAAGAGTCTCCCAATAATGACTATATTAATATATCTCTTGGACATTTAGTAAAAATATTGACAAGATGGATATTGATTATCTGATTTTTATACTGGAAATATGAGGGCAGAAATACTGTACCATGGCAGAACCTGTAGAATTATATCTATATAAGTTCATAAGTAAATACAGAACAGGTCCTATCCAGACAGAGCCGTCTGGCCTGACTCTACTCTGTTTGTAACTTTAGGCGTGAAAAGGCGCTCATACGGAGTAAAGGGTTTAAACAGAGTAACGTAAACTATAAACTTTGGCAATATTGCACGTGTCAGAAGAAAAGCATATACAATGTATATCTATAGTTTAAGAAAATAAAAATTAATATAAAAGGTTTCTAGATTAGAATTATGTCAGTAGGACATGTGTGTTTCCACATTGTTAGTTCCATTAGGCCAACGTGTATACGCCTGCATTGTAAAAACAACAAAATCGGCCTGCACTCCTAAATCACTATTTTAAGTAGATGCTGTGCCAACACAACTTAAGACCTATTTAAGGCACATATCCATGATCAGTTGTTATCGAAGGATGCCATTGATTCAGTAATTTTTATTCACGAAACGCATAATCGCGCTAAAACACCTACTAGTACAACTTTAAATTTGATCAGAGGCCCATACTAGTAAGATGCGTAAATTAAATCATTTTCAAGAATATCTCCTTTATTTCTCCACCAAACCCTATACTGTGGCCACTCTTTAGAATCGCCTCGATTCTGGAGATTGGTCACAGTATACAATGTATAGCGTTTGGTAGAGAAATAACGAGTTTAGTATTTGGGTACGCATCTTTATCTGTAGCTCTGTTTGATTATAAAAATGTAAGACTTAATTTTTATCTATACATGTCAATATCTGGCTTCATTTTTTGTCTCGATCAAAATTCCATGGGTGGGAATATCTAGCGAGAAACTAGCTCATGAACGATATTGGCAACTGCGTGTTTCCCGTCAGATATTCCAGCACTTTAAGTTATTTCCGAGACAAAAATTAAAAAAGCTAAACTTCAAAATATGTATATTATTATTAAACCTTGACTTTTATAATATAATTTCTTGTGACAATTGTAATGTTTTGGCATACGCATGTCCTTCATGAATGTCAATTGTTAAGTAATTTTGCAGAATGAAATTCCGATCTCTGCCTTTAAAACAAATCTGAACAAAGTGCCAGAGGAGTTGGACGCATAAGAAAAAGAAAACAAATGTTATCGGCATTGTATACACACGGTTTTCTACTTCACTTTTATATCAGAAAATTACTAGAGCACGCTTCTGCAGCTCACCTATTAAAGCTTGAACTAAATTTAGTCAAGTATGCCTTTGGATTTAGACACAAACAGTTTCTACTATAAAGTATACAAGGAACAAACATTTCATAATTCTATACAAAACTATCGCAGTTGGAATCCATTCCTTTATACGTATAGACAAAGCAAGGTTTGATGAGCAAAAGTTTGTAAACAAATAGTTGGACACTTGCTATTCTCGGGACATACCTTAATTCCTATGTCATACACCAATGCTATATGTTAAGGACCACAATGGAAATAAGAGTATCTATTACTCTTTTTTGTGTCATCCATGGCATATAATGTTGATTTACATGGACTTTTTAAAATCATACATATTGTTGTTAGTTTAAAATGTATGTTTTAATAACAGATTGCCATGTGATGGTAAATTTTATGTTGAAATAAATCTATCTATCTATACGGCCGGATAAACGAATGACTCACCATATGACTGACAGGTTACGGAGCATAATGAATAAATACTGTTGACGAGGCGAGCGAACTTCTCAACTTACAAAATTTCATATGCAAGGTTTTGATCTGTAGTCGAATGTAAATATCAATTATAAATATCAATCATGGAACAAGCGTGATAACGGGTTCGTTTGTTCAGTGTTATACAGTAAAACCCTACTAACCCGGACCTAAACATTAGTATCAAAATCGATCTTTTATACAGGTGGAAGCTTATTGCACTGGGATATTTCTGCATGAATTTCACTCTATATCAAGCAGCTACATGCCTAAAAAGACCTATTTTGTTCTTTAATACAACACCGGTTTAGAGGGGTTCAGTGACTCATACATATAGGTTGTGATCGTGGGTCTATTGACACTAAATATGATTTAGTTTGGATTTGGAGAGTATTCTGAAAATATTAATGAGGTGAAGGTTTAAGAATATTACTCATGATTTCTGTATTATGTTTCTCTTGTTAAATAGTTACATAGTTCCTCTTCTGACTCTAGGATACTTCTGTCTCCTCTACTGTCAGCTCACTGGCACTTGATCGAAATAGACTATATAGTTGTGTAATATAATAGTTATATCATATACATGGTGCGGCAGCCGATTCGTCTATTGTTTCGTACCGGAGTAAATTTCCGATATAAAACGCAGATCAACGCGAAATCTACCCAGCAGCCGGGAAGAAAAGACATTTATCTCTGTAGAAATGGTCAGTTCTTGTCCATTAACAAACCTCTATCGAAGCTATTTGATGATATTTCAGGGAGAAATTGACAGAGTTGATTTGTCAGGACTTTCATTCCGTGTTAACTTCCGGTGACCTCCTCTGACCCCGAGAAATTGTTACGAGCCATTTGATTGGTTGACAATGACCCGGTTATTTCGACTGTCTGCTCGAAGTCAAACTACATGTAAACATAAATACTTGAACAGCTCTGATCTAACATTTTGACCACTAAGGGCCTTTTTCAAAGATTGTCATGTCAAAATACTCGTCACATTTTTGTTACATCCATTCAGGCATAAAATCAAAGAGAACAATGTTAATCCAGCGTCATGGTTACGTTGAGTCGTTACTTTAAATGTCATGACGTCACCAAATGACGTCATGAGCGCGTCTTTCTTTGATAACATTGAAACTTTATCAAATAACAAAACATCCGTTCGCAAAACATTCTGACGGACATAGCCCAATTGCATCATCATCCCTCAGTAGCCTCGTCATAATGACCAGTAACCACAAAGTTGTGGCCTTCTAAGATGGTTTTATTGCCAACATTTGCATTTTAAAGACAAATATTTGACAGACCGCGGGAACAACAACGCTTGACACACCTCTCTGATTTGTCCAATGAAAACACCCGTTTCAACCGAGATAGTTGAAGGTCGCTCAAACCGGAAGTTGACTAGGAAGGAAAACGGCGACAAAATCAAACACCATTTTCTCCTCAAAATATCATCAAATATTTTAGATAGATGCTTGTTTATGGACAAGAACTTACCGTTTCTACATAGATAAATGTCTTTCCTTCCCGACTGCTGAGTAGATTTCACGTTGATCTGCATTTTATATCGGAAATTTCCGCCGGAACGGAACAGGGGGAGAATCGGCTGCCGCACCATGTAGTGTATTAATGTACTAGTTGCTATAAATAAACTATAGTCTTTTTCGATCAAGTGCCAGTGTGTCAGCTCTAGGCAATCATCTGAACTTGATTGCGGTCTTGTCCGGTTTGGGTTAAATGTATTTTTTTCTCTCTATAATTATAATATAGCGGCTGTTTTTCCAGTGTTTGTCTAGTCTTGCCTCGAAAATTTTAACCGTTTTAGCTGTAACGACTGATGCTATTAGGCTATTCCAGGTGTTAACATATCTATGTACAAATGAATATTTCCTGATGTTCAGTCTTAGGCGGGTTTTAAAGACCTTCAAACTATGTCCCCTTGTTGTTGACTCTGTGTTCATTTTAATGAAGTTGGTAACTTAATTCGTGGTCATATTTCTCTGTAAGTATTTTGTACATTTCAATCATGCCCCCCTCGAATTTGTCTATAAGCTAATGTTGGCAAATATTTCTGTGTAGCTGAGGTTGGACATTCCAGGTAGTTGTTTCGTTGCCCTTCGTTGTGCATTTTCTATTTGATCGATGTACGTGTTTGATGGGATGAGGACACCAGACCTGATTGGCATATTCAAGATGTGGTCTTGCTAGTGTAGTACATGTATATAGGAGTTTGAATGTGATATTGTCCATGAATTCCATGGTTCGACGGACAAGTCCCATTATAGAATTAGCTTTGTTGACCTTCCCCGAGATGTGACGAGCATTGTGTTTTCCATGTTTTATATGCGTGTCTATGTTTTTATGTGGATGCCAATATGAACCTTGACTATGATTAACCCTTTTCTCCATAAATACGCCTTCCTACGCCTCTGTAAAAGTTACCTGTTGAAACCATTGTGATAAATAGAGCATTTGCTCCTATATGGTCAAATGCTCTATTTATCACAATGGTTTCAAGACTACACAAATCTAAACTTTTTCCTTTTCTCTAGTAAATGCTCCTTTTCGGCAGATTGACTCAAAGAGGTTGTGTCTAAAAATAGCCTATGGAGGAAAATAAAATAAAAACTAAAAAGGATGATAATTACTAACTTTATTAGTGCTTCATTTATTGGCAGTACTACATAATTATTAAAAACGACATAGAGCAGATGGTTGTTAAATTGGGGATTGAAATTGTGATATGCACTACTCACGATTTCGAAACTTTTGATTCATTGTTATGCCCCAACGGGGAGGGGTGGTGTGTTGTTTTTGCTCCGTCTGTCTGTTGTTTGTAGCATGGTTGGTTTTGGTTTGATCCCAGCTTTAACGTTGGCGATAATGTTGTAGCCATTGCACACACAAGCTCCAAACCTAGCTGACATGCACGTGCAACTTATGGAGGCGAACATTTTTAGGGGCTACTTATTAAGGTAAAGGTCATACATCAAGGTAAAAGGTCAACTTATGGGTCAATTTTTGATTGGCGATAATTTTGTCGCTAATTCAAACTTGGCATACATGTGCAACTTATGGAGGCGAACATTTTTAAGGGGTGACTTATTAAGGTCAAGGTTACAAATCAAGATCAAAGGTCAACAGTGCAGTAACGGTGGTATGTCAGTGGAGAAATCGCCTAGCGACGAAATCGCCTACAATTAGACATATAGTAAACCAATTGGAGAAATCGCCTAGAAAGCAATTATATAGTGATTGTATTTCGCACCTATGGTGCAGGTAGTGATGACATGAGAGAACTATACAGAGTGTAACAAGAATGAATTGTCCTGTTGTGTTGTTTTCCAAATCAAGATGACCAAGATTGGATGATCAGTGCGGCCCCTGATCACATGCATCTGGAATTTGACAGCCCAATATTACAGGGGTTGATAATTATATAGTTCATACCGAATATTAGCAGAAGGTGAAAATGTCATATGCACGAAACAAGTTATAATATGAGTCTTACTTCTTGTTAGATGATCTGCATCCAATACATTTTCGAAATGCAATTTTAGTTAGTACAAAATGTCGGTAAAAAAATAAAATAAATATTGTCGGTGGTCTGTGGAATTATTCACTTCCTATATGAAGTGACGTATCCCATTACGTCCCATTATAATAATTTTATTTTCTACTGTGATAACCGACAGTTTTTATAATAATATTGCTAATCCATTAACTGGATCCAGATCATATTACAGTGATTAAGACTCATGATATTTTCACTCTGCAAATTTGCCATAACTATTGATATCATTATCGCTCTTTTTACCATTTTCTGTCAAAGTCTATGTAGTGATCAGGGGTTACACTGATCGGATCCAGATCATCTGACCAGACATAAGACTCATACAATAACCTGTTCCGTGCGTATGACATTCTTACTTTCTGCATAAATATTATAATTATCGCTCCTTATATATAAATATCTTCTGTTAAATTAATTCTATGTAGTGATTTTTTAACCACAATGACAGCAACCCCTATAACCACCAACAAGACACCAATAATAATTAATGATAATGATATTTATAAATGATAATAATTTTAATTGCAACAACAACAACAACCGCCTGTCAGTGGAATATGCTGCCAGTGACTGCACAGCAAGCACCCGCAGTTGACTCTTTTAAAGCTATTGTTACTCCATGTCCATTATCGTTTCTACCTTCAGTTTTTAGATAAAATACTCTTAACCATGTATAAAGTTTTACCACTTATCATGTTTAAAGTCTTATCTTTTATCATGTTTGGTGTTGTTCTTATCATGTATAAAGTTTTGTCTAGCACAAGTTCTGAAACATGTCACTTTTAAACTTTTCGTATTCCTTAATATATTTTAATGTTTTTAAACCAGCGCCTACATATAATCCTAAATGAGGGGGTGTAGTAAATACAAATACAAATAATAATAATAATACAAATAATAATACAAATAATAATAATAATAATAATAATAATAATAATAATAATAATGATAATAATAATAAATAATAATAATAGTAATGATAATAATAATAATAATAATAATAATAATAATAATAATAATAATAATAAATTCGATGATTGTGATAAAGATAATTACAAAATAATAAATAAAGAGAGATCACATTTACGACGATAATATTTTGATATTTGTAGTATTCTGCCCGTAATTTAGCACAACATTGAATAAACAAAATGGCAGCCCCCACAGTGTTAGCAAGGGTTTGCGAAACTACAAGCTGCAGCAACGAAGCCAAGTTGCAGTGTCCGACGTGTATAAAGCTTGGAATCAGTGGATCTTTCTTCTGCAATCAGGTTATTTATATGTTCATTTGTACTTGGATTATTTACATAAAATTAAGGGTTGACCTGTTTCATTTCGGACCAATGCCATCATCCATGTGAGTTGTTAAAATCTATCCGCAAAGAATAAAATAAATATGTTGTACCACTAGTTCACCGATATGTCATAAACCAAGCACAGTTGAATTTAGTTACAAGATATTGAAACTCCTTATATAAATACATAAAAGAGCAAAGTTAATGACCTAAATTGTACTGTTAATGGCCAATTAAAAGGTTTGGACTAGACTTTAGTTTTCGTTATGTATATTTATTAAGGCACTACCCAAAGTGGAAGCTCTAGCATTTATTTTTCAAACAATTTATTTGGTCTAGTTGACACACCTTCAAATTTAACTTTTAAACCACATTGTTAACACGCCGAAGCCTCTTTTTGACTTTTTTCCCCCTAGATTTGTACCATATATTTTTTGAATAAGGATTGATATACATGTATGTATATCCAATTAATGTTGTACTCATTTCAAGATTCAGACATCAAACTAAAAACATTATAGTTATTTTTTGCAATCCATCTATAGTGTTGATTATCGTTCATTTAAAATTGATTTCCATTAATGTAAATGCACAACGAGAATGAGATGGCAAATAAATGTCTTATTTATAAATATAAGTCCATTTAATTATTACATGTTACAAAATATTAAATGTTACTAATGTTTGTGCCAAATCCAATGAAAATGCTTGTTTAACCCTTACAGTGCGGGACACAAATTTAAGTCACTATAAATGTCCTTTGCAAACATTGTAGACCAGATGAAACTGAGAGGGCTCCTAGAGGACCCCTCTCATCACGGTCTGTTACACTTTTCTTTAGAAAAATCCCTGTATATTCACTGTGAGCGTGACCTGTTTGAATTTTAGAATAGTCAATTAGGTCTCGGAAGTTTCAAAATGGCCACTTATTCCATGGAAACTATGCAAACAGTTTAAAAAATGTGAAAAAAAAATTGCAAAGTGCTGTGAATTGTATCAAACTTTACGGAAATAATGTTTTGGATGTGTAGAACTGATTTCATGTCATTGAATTTTCAAAATGGCTACAATTGTCCAGGGGTGAGTGAGCTGGGTTTTACGTCCGACCTACAGTATTTCAGCTATTTGTAGATGTCACCCGCATGAGACAAGATATTGTGCTGCCTCACTGGAATGCCCCTGCTACGGGCACATGGCAAGGGCACCCCACCCAGTCTTATTATCCTGACACTGGGCCGACCAGTCCTAGAACTACCCCTTTAATGTCGAGCGTAGACAAAGGAGCTACTAGTACCAGCTTTTTGCGACTTTTGGTCTGTCGCGGCCGGGGATCAAACCCATGACCTTCCATAGTGCAGGCAGATGCTCTACCACTGTGTCACGTGGTAGACTTAGACCTTGTAGGAGTCATCTGATCACGGTCTGCTCTGTGTGATCTGTGTCTACAGTTTTCACCATGGCCAAATATTCCTGTGTTTGTATACCATTATAAAAAATAAGCTGAGTAATATTCAAGATGTCAATATTTATTACATGAATATTTATTAAAAAGAGTTAAAATCCATGCATTGTCATGGTATGCCAAAACATTATTGAAGTCATGAAATGTTATAACTTAAAACTTTATAATATTATTGATTATAATCTTGGTTAGTTACATTAATGCTTTACCAGGTAAATATAAATTTATTAATGTCAGAAATAATGAATATAATTTGCTGAAATTTTGAAATACACAAATGTAGTATTATGAGGTATGGAATTTTGACCATGACATACACTGTAGAATCAGGTCTTTATTATTTCATAAGCAAACAGGGCAGACCCTGAATTCAGATGGCTACTACAAAGTCTACATGTATTATGTTTGTAAAGGTGTCAAACGGTTTCTCTAAATGTCTTACATGAAAACTTGATGTTTTTAACCATTAGATAAGAATGCTGAAATTTTAAATGGACTATTCCAAAATTCAAACAGGTCAAGCTTATGGTGAATATCTAGGAATTTTGTCTTTAAAGAACAGTGTAACTTGACAAAAGTGACAGGTGTCCCTTACTGTAAAGGTTAACCCATTTTCCCTAATACAAATGCTTTTTCACAACTTGGTAAACAGTAGATCCAGATCAGACAGCTCCTGTAGAAGCCATTTGATCAGTGTCTGCTCGGTTAGCTTGTGAAATTATAATAGATCTGACTGCAGTTTCTACCAAATATATCAAAACACTATGTTTATATGTCAATATAAAAGTTTAGCTTATAAATATACGTGATGCCATTATTTTTTACATGAATATTTCACAGGGAAAGGGTTAAATATGACTGTGAACAGTATCATGAATTGTACTTATATCAGTGACCAGGCCCCAAGATTACAAAACTACTGAGTCTGAGATCATTCTCAAGTATCCGACCAATCAAACGCTTGAGAATGATCTCAGATTCAAACAAAATGTTTTATAACCTCAGGCCATGTCTCATTATTGTGCTTGCAATGATTTTCACATAGCAATTCATTTGATTTCTTTCAGGAATGTTTCAAAAATTTTTGGTCTGAACATAAGAAGGTTCACAAGAAAGCAAGTAAGTAATGTTTGTTTTCATAGTTTAATGCTTTACTCCATAAATAAGCCTTTCTATGCCTTTGCAAACAGAGTAGACACAGATCAGATGGTCCTGTAGGTGCTGTCGGATCAGGGTCCGCCCTGCTTGCTTTAATGAAATAATGTCGATCTGATTCTACAGCTTATTCATAATTCCATTATGAAAATTATTGTAGAGTCAGATCTGTGATAAACAGATCAGACTCTGATCATACTCCTCTTACAGGAGCCATCTGGTGTGGTTCTACTATGTTTGAAAAGATGAGAAAAAGCATTTGTATGAGGGAAAGGGTTAAAGACTGATAGATATCATCATATGGGACTAGCTCGCTAAGTATCCTGAATGATTATGATAGCATAAACAAACAGTAAATATTCTAAGGGGGTCTTATGCTGCGATTTAATGGCATTTGGTAGCTTAATGTGGGACAAAAGTAATGCAGAAGGCTCATACAGGAGCTTTCTGCATTACTTTTTTCCTGCATTGAATGAAAACCTGCTTTTAAACATCTATGTTTATTCATAAATTGGTTTCAGACATGGAACAAACATATGAAATTTTGTATTTATAATATATCGGATTTAGTATGATTGAATACAGTACAAAGTTTTACTTAAATTCAGTGGCTATAAACCATACTTACTGTAAAGAATTTTTTTTATTGTATTTGTAATTTTGTAATGTTTTCTATTTCTAAATGTTTTGTTTTTTTTGCAGAGAATGAGGTAAACTCTGTAATTACATCAACAGAGGTTGATTCTATGTGGGCAGGCTTCAGATTTACTGGTACACTTCGTCCTGGAACTGTGGTATGGATACATCGACCAATTGTTTTTATACCCCCACAAACTTGTTTGAGGGGGTATACTGGAATCACCTTGTCCGGCGGTCATTTGGTTGGTTGGTCTGGCGGTCGGTCTGCATTTGAACATGGGTAGTTGATGTCATGAGCTCCTCTTTCAGTTTTAAAGTTACTGAATTTATATTTGGTATAAATAATAACCATGAAAGGTAGATGTGCGAGATACAATTTTCATGTGTTTACTACTGGCCATTGCAGAATTATCTCCTCTGAACTTTGAAGTTGTTTTTTTCATGAAACAAGGGGAGTTGGTGTCACAAACTCATCCTTCAATTTGTAAGTTATTGAATTTATATTTGGTATACATAATGACCATAAATAGTACATGTGCAAGACATAATCCTGTGTTTAGTGGCAGGGCATTCCAGAAATATCTCCACTTGAACTTTGAGTATTTTTGTCATTATGTCTCCCCCCATATTTATATGGGGGAGACATATTGTTTTCGTGAGAGTTGTCTGTCTGTCTGTCCGCACTCACCAATGGGTAGTTGTGTGACTTTTTCTAACTAGTCGCACAAGTAAAATCATTAACCTGGCCATCTCTTGTGACATTAACCTGGCCATTTCTTGTGACATTAACCTGGCCAGTTGTGGGACATAGGGTTAGGGTTAGGGTTAGCTTCCAGATCATTCTTTTCCAAAGTTAGAGCCAAAAATAGTTTTTCTTGTGGGACTAGTCCCACAAGAAAAGATCAAAGGAAAAAGTCACACAACTACCCATTTGTTGTCTGTCCGTCTGTATGTCCGTCCGTCTGTCTGCCCGTCACACTTTTTGTCCGGACGATAACTTCAATATGCCTGATACCATTTGATTGAAACTTCATATATGGAAAGAGCATAATGAGAGGAAGTGTCATGCACAAGGTCCATAACTGTGGCTTCACTAATATTGGAGTTATTGCCCTTTGTAAAAAAAATCACACTTTTTTGTCCGGACGATAACTCCTATATGGCTCATGCCATTGGATTGAAACTTCATATATGGAAAGATCATGATGAGAGGAAGTGTCATGCACAGGGCCCATAACTCTGGCTTCACTAATATTGGAGTTATTGCCCTTTGTAAAAAATATCATAATTTTTTGTCCGGACAATAACTTCAATATGCCTGATGCCAGTTGATTGAAACTTCATATATGGAAAGAGCATAATGAGAGGAAGTGTCATGCAGAAGGTACATAACTCTCGCATTACTAATATAGGAGTTATTGCCCTTTGTAAAAAAATTCACACTTTTTTGTCCGGACGATAACTTCTATATGGCTCATGCCATTGGATTGAAACTTCATATATGGAAAGATCATAACAAGAGGAAGTGTCATGCACAAGGTCCATAACTCTGGCTTCACTAATATTGGAGTTATTGCCCTTTGTAAAAAAAATCACATTTTTTGTCCGGATGATTACTCCTATGTGACACATGCCATTGGAGTGAAACTTCATACATGGAACGATCATGATAAGAGAAAGTGTCATGCATAAGATCCTTAACTCGAGCTTCAATAAATTTAGAGTTATTGCCCTTTGTACATTTGTTTAATTCTTTCTTGTCTGGACGATAACTCCTACATGGCTCTTGCCATCGTATTGAAACTTCATACATGGAAAGAGCATGATGAGAGAAAGTGTCATGAACAAGGGCCATAATTCTGGCTTCAATACTTTTGGAGTTATTGCCCTTTGTTACATTTTTTGGCCGATCAATAACTCCTGTTCGACTGATGCTATTGGAATGACATTTTATTTTTGGAAAGAGCATGATGAAAGTAAGTGTCATGCACAATGGGCATAAATCTGGTATCAGTATTTTTGGAGTTATTAGCTGTTATCATTTTCTTCTTGAAAAATGTAGTGTGGAAAACGCATGAGGGGAAGTACCATTCATCAAGACCATAACATTTTTAGTGATTTCCCTTTACATATTGTTTTTATTAGAGGGGAGACATCCGTTTTTGTGACAAAAACCTCTAGTTTGATCCTGTTACATGTGTAGCTGGTGTCACAAACTTAGATTTGCAATCAAGGCTGCTGTGTGGGGGTATGTATCACCTTTAGTGATAGTTCTAGTTTGATCTGGTTTTCGAGAAATGGAAAGGAAAGAATGAGGGATATTGTTCAGCTATGTATTGTCTCACTTGACTGATAATGTTATTATGCTCGCCAAAGGGAGAGTATATAGTCGCCGCTTTGTCCGTTTCTAGTGATGTTGACCATGATTATGTAAATGCAAATGACTTTTGTTTGTAGTACAAATAAATATATATTAGTTGTCGTTTTGTGGTAAATAATTTGTTTGGTTAGCCAGTACTACATGTACTTTTGGTGGATTCTGAATAACATAATAATCCTTTATCAGAGTCGTGTTGGCATCAGTTGGTTTATCCTAATTATCCGTAACCCATTCTTTTATATTGTTGCCTTTTGAAGCCTCTGTAAAAGCCACTTTTTGGAATCATTGTGATAAATAGAGCATTTACTCTATAAGAGCAAAATTAATGCCCTATTTATCACAATGGTTTTAAAAACTGCACAATTCTAAAAAACCCATTTTTTAGTAAATGCACCTTTTCAGTAGATTTATTCAGAGAGATTTGATCTAAAAGTAGCTAATTAGGAAATGGGTTAATATTTAGACACAAAACTTTGGTTTGTAATGCCTCAGAAATAAATTTGGCTTTTTGTGATACTTTGAATTACACTGATAAGTAGTAAGTGCTAAGTAGTGAAAACCCAAGATTGAGCTGTTCTTTCACATGCAATTTAATCTGGGCCTGTACAATTTGCTAAAGTTTTCCTGTCCAAATATTTTGGTTGATTAGGGTACTAAGCTATCGTATATTTTGATTCTGTTGTCATAATATGAAGAAAGAAAATGGTTATTAATTTCCCTTTCTGCAGCCTCAACAAAGAACCTTTCCAGACCATGTACCTCGACCAGACTATGGATCACACCCACAAGGTTAGTTTTGACTTTATCGCTTTAACTCATGAATATTCACATAAAATGTGACAGCAGTATTATTAATTAAGTGGAATTTTTATAATGGCATATGGACACAGGGATATCGGCCATAATAGAAACTGTAGATTCAGATCTATACTATTCCATAAGCAAACAGAGCAGATCCTGATCAGATGTCCCCCACAGGAGCCATCTGATCTTGATCTTCTCTGTATGCAAAGATGTAGAAGGTGTATTTATGGATTAAGGGTTAAATAATGATAATATGACTGAAACCATGAGACCTAGAATGGTTTCATTTGGTATTGCTGTTGTTCATAATGAATTGTATCAATCATTTGCCTAATGAATAATCATGTAAGAAATAATGACTATGATTATATATTAGCTGAATTGTTATAATGGCTATATGTATTTCCAGCTTTCAGAATTTATGTACTTCACATCAGCAGGTGTTAACCCTTTATTCCATTTATACACCTATCTATGCCTTTGCAAACAGAGTGGACCCCGATTAGATGGCTCCTATAGGAGCCGTCTGATCAGTGTCTGCTCTGTTTGCTTATGATATAATATAGATATGATTCTACAGTTTCTGTCAAGGCCATCATTTTCTGTATCCATGTGCTATTGTAACAATTATTCAAATTAATATTCATGATGCCATTATTTCATGGAGTAAAGGGTTCAGTGTGGCGACCATAAAAAGATGCCCCATACTTTATTGTCGGTGTTTTTAGCTCGCCTATTTGAAGAATAGGGGGGCTTATGGAATCACGTCGGCGTCGGCCTTAGCGTCGGCGTTGGCTTTTGGTTAAAGTTTTGGGGTAAGTGTTGAAATGCACTAATACTACATGAAATGTTTGCCCTAGAAAGCTGATATTTGGAATGGAGGTTCCCTGTGTGTTGAACATTGATGTAGTGCAGTTAAAATTTAAAATAAAATGGAATTTTAGTCAAAATTTCACCTGTTTTGGACTTGGCTTTTTGGGCTGAAATCTCAAGGTTAAAGTTTTGGGGTAAGTGTTGAAATGCACTAATACTACATGAAATATTTGCCCTAGAAAGCTGATATTTGGAATGGAGATTCCCAGTGTGTTGAACATTGATGTAGTGTAGTTAAAATTTAAAATAAAATTGAATTTTAGTAAAAGATTTAACTGTTTGGACTTAGCTTTTTGGGCTGAAATTTGGGCTGAAATCTCAAGGTTAAAGTTTTGGGGTAAGTGTTAAGATACGCTAATACAACATGAAATACTTGCTATAGGTAACTGGTATTTGGATGAGACTTCATCTTTGTAGACAAGGTCTACAATAGGCGAGCTTTGCTGTCCTGCGACAGTCTAGTTATATTTTCTGGTTCGACGGTATCATCAGTTTCTCAATGCTTTTAGTTAGCAAAATTGAATACTGCTTAAGCTGGTGCTAGGGCGCGTGAGTAGTGTTGCACCTTTAATTACTGCTCATGAACAGACTCAATAAAACCGAGTCTGTAAATTTCTCTTTTTGCATTGATACTTTCAGAATTTATGAACAAGGGAAATTTTTACCTTGACAAAATCTGTAGAATCAGTTCTATTTTATTTCCTAAGCAAAAAGAGCAGATTCTGATCGGACAGCTCCTACAGGATCAAACTGATTTGGATCTACCCTGTTTGCAAAGGCATTAAAGTTTAAAAAGACAAAGTCAGTCAGGTAAATGGCATTGCTTTAGATATTGCATTGCTTTGTCTGAATACTTAGTGTAGTCTCTTTTTGTCACCAGGGGAACCAATATCAGAGCGCCAAATAAGAGGCAACTCTAACATAAGGATCCTTACAGATGAGGAACAGGAAGGGGTCAGACAGGCTTGCATGGTATGATAGACAAGGAACTGTCAGAAAATGATAGCACAGAAGTGGGCTTGCACTAGTTGAGATTTCCTCTTCTGAATACATTTAATTTGTAACTACAATTATGTAAACATGGTGGCATGCTTTGAGTGATAAGAGATGTTGTGTTTTCTTCAAATTGTTTACATTTTAGTCATAACACATGTTGTTGGACATTAATAGAATTAACTGAGAGAGGGAATTTTGATGGGTACCTGCAATTTAGGATTTGATGTGGAAGTATAGATAAAACCTACAGCTTTCCTACATATGCTGGTTTCATGGAGATCTAGGGAGAAATTATTTTAAAAGTGAGGATAAAGGTGAAGGCAGATAATTCTTTTTGAGGGAAAATATAAAAGTAACAAAACAAAAACAAACTAAAGGGATTAAGGAAATGCTCCCAAATGTAAATATTGTATTGACATGCTCTACTTTTAATTTGTAAGACTTGAGAACAAAAGTAACAATGACTGCTCCCCAAAAACATTCTGCCAGGGGTGCGGAAATCCCATGTCCGACTCGTCCGTCTCGTACATTTGGGGCCCCGGACAAACTGGTTTTTGCAGTTCAATTGTCCGCGGACAAGTAAAGATTCGGGATATTATTACATGTATCTTGGAAACTTAGATATGCCTTCAAATCTGACCAAAAAGCGCTTAAAATCCAAAGAAATTGAGATAATCTGCAAAGTCTAACATTTATTTACCATTGAGCAGTTTCATCAATAGATACTCTACTGGTTATCAGCAACAACATACATTCGTCATTTCATTCAGTGTAATAATCGGGTACCAGCAGATAAAAGAAATGGGTTCAATAAATAAGCTGCTGCGCCAAATAACGGATTCAGGAATAACAGTTGCGGCACTACAAAACTATTTCAAAATTTATTTCTAAACTTAATCAAAGCACGCCAAATTCCTCGTAACAGTTAAACTCACTCTGAAATAATAAATAAGAACTTATTTTATTTATCCGAAATTTAAACACGCGAGCGAAGTCTTTAGTAACAAGGTCCGTATTATGTTGAGACCATTCAGAATTTCAGACTTTGTCCGTTTTTTAGCCCAATCCTAAAGTTACGTCATCTCCGATTCCACTGTAAACATATTACAAGATTGACAGTTTAAGCCGACGATGAACAATTTTCTTGTTAGAAAAGACGGTTCAAAGCCCAAAGAAGCCGATGACAAGGGCAAAAAGCGAAAAACAAAGAATGAAAGGGACAATACCTATGATAAAAACAAGCGTAAACGAACCTTGTATTTTGTCATATCTGCCATTTATATCCCCTAAACTAAACAGAGCAGATTTTTAATTTCACTGTGCCTGACTTGGAAGACATTTGTTCTCAACCAAATTCACCAACTCCTTTGGTGTAGGTACTCTTTAGAACCTTGAGAAATAGTTTCACTTTGAATTTTCAATAAATACTGAAAGTTTCAATTTAAGTTCTCAAATTAATGAAAAAGATGCATAAATTGGGACAAGTTGAATTATGCTGCGGACAACCAAGTTTTTTCATTTCACTAGTCCAAGGACAAGTAGAAAAAAATGAAATTTCCACCCCTGATTCTGCATTTCTTTTATTCTGCATTAAACCTTTTCATCATGAATATTTATGTAAGAAATAATGACATATCAAATATTAAGTAGATTAGTTTTTAAAATGGCATATTTACACATGCATATTTTGCCATTGTAGAAACTGATGGATCAAATCTACATATTTCCATTACCCTTTCTTTATTGAACATTCATGTAAGAAATAATAACATCATGAATATTTATTAGCTGAAGTTTTATAATGTGCACAGTAATTTTTGGTATTGGTAGAAACTGTAAAGTCAGATTTGTTATAATTTCATAAGCAAACAGAGTATACCCTTATCAGATGGCTGCTACCGGAGCTATCTACTATTGGTCTGTTGTGTTTGCAAAAGCATGAAAAAGTGTTCATATGAGGAACATATTAAGCAACTAGATCTGGGTCTACTCTGTTGTGATGACATTGAATGACATATTTATAGAATAAAGGGTTGAACAGAGATTTGGTTATAAACTATAAAGACTCCTGTGATTATTCAGTAACCCTTTACTCCATAGATACACCTTTCTATACATTTGCAAATAGAGTAGACCCAGATAAGACGGCTCCTGTAGGAACCTACTGATCAGGATCTGCTCTGTTTGCTTATGAAATAATAGATATATGAATCTACACATTCTGCTATGGCCAACAATTCCTTTGTTCATGTGCCATCATAAAAATAAAAATTAACCTAATAAATATTCATGATGTCATTATTTCTTACATGAATATTCATGGAGTAAAGGGTTAAGTACCTGTTTAACATATTCCCTCATACTGATGCATTTTGGTACCTCTGTAAAAGTCACTTCTGAAACCATTGACATAAATAGAGCATTTGCTCCCTAGGAGCAAATGCTCTATTTATCACAATGGTTTCAAAAACTACCAAAT
Source organism: Azorinus chamasolen (assembly GCA_963576725.1). NCBI lineage: Eukaryota > Metazoa > Mollusca > Bivalvia > Cardiida > Solecurtidae > Azorinus > Azorinus chamasolen. Next base: position 68,562,620 of record OY755236.1, on the reverse strand, counting down.
TCTAAAAAAAAATCTTTTCTTTAGTAAATGCTCCTTTTCGGTAGATTGCTTCAAAGAGGTTGGGTCTAAAAATAGTGTAGGAGGGAATGAATTAAAGAGGTTTTTGCTGTATATTGTTTAACTTGACCTTGTTTTCCAGCTTGGACGTGAAGTTCTGGACATTGCCATAGGGGCAGTAGCCGTTGGTGTCACCACTGCTGAGATTGACAAACTTGTTTACGAGGTAACAATTAACCCTTTACATGAATATTCATGTAAGAAAATAGTATGTAGGAATATTTTTATCATACCCCGGCAAACAAAGTTTGAGGGGATATACTTGAATCACCATGTTAGCCCCTTTTGAACATGGGTAGTTATTGTTTCGAACTCCTCCTTCAGTTTGATAGTTATTCAATTTATATTTGGTATACATAAGTACCATGGATAGTAAATGTGCAAGAAGCAACTTTCCTGTATTTAGCGCCGGGCTAAAAGGGTGTGTGTGTGGGGGGGGGGGGGGGGGGGGGGGGGGGGGGGGGGGGGGGGGAGATTGCAATATAAAACACAAGAGACTCAGTTCTCTAAAATATATGTGAACAGAGCAACCTCTGGTCAGGCAACTCCTACAGCAAAATCTTGTACGGCGAACTCCTCCTTCAGCTTCAACCTGATTCACTTGATACTTGGCATAAATGTTAATCAGGAATAGCAGATGTTCAAGACACAATTTCAGGTATCTGTGACCTTGACCTCTGGCCTTGAAATTGGCAGTCTCTGCAAAATCTTGTACTGCGAACTCCTCCTTCAGCTTCAACCTGATTCACATGATACTTGGAATAAATGTTAATCAGAAGTAGTAGATGTGCAAGGCTTAAATTTCAGGTCTCTGTGACCTTGACCTCTGGCCCTGAAATTGGCGGTCAGTCTATCTGCAAAATCTTGTATGGTATACTCCTCCTTCAGTTTCAACCTGATTCACTTGATACTTGGCATAAATGTTTATCAGGAGTGGTGGATGTGCATGACACAAATGTCAGTTCTCTATGACCTTGACCTCTGGCCTTGAAATTGGGAATGACTTAAAAAAATGTGTGGCCAGAACTACTTCTATATTTCCTCACCAATGAAGCTCAAATTTTTTGCATATGCATTTATAATTAAGTGTCGATGTGCGTAATATTAATTATACCCCACAAAGTAAGTTTGAGGGGAGTATACTGGAATCTGCCTGTCAGTTGGTTGGTCTGTCTGCAAAATCTTGTGTGGCATACCCCTCCTTCAGTATCAACCTGATTCACTTGATATTTAGCATAAATGTTGATCAGGAGTAGTAGATGTGCAAGAAGCAAATTTCAGGTCACTGTGACCTTGACCTCTGGCCTTGAAATTGAAAAAATTCGATGGCATTCTGCAAAATCTTGTTTGGGTTGGATTTGCGATCCAGGCTGCTGTGTAGGGATATTCATCACCTTTAGTGATAGTTTTAGTTAACCCTTCCCCTCATGTAAATGTTTTAGTTAACCCTTCCCCTCATGTAAATGCTGATTCACACATTTGCAAACAGAGTGGACTCAGATCACTGTAGGAGCTCATGAAATTAGAATAGATCTGACAGTACAGTTTCTGCCAATACCAAAATATCCTATGTACATATGCCATTATAGAACTTCAGCCAATGAATATTCATGATGTCATTATTTCTTACAAAAATATTCAAGGGTTAAGAATTCATTATGATAACCAGTCACACAGATGAAGTTCTTAGCAAGGACTGTAAGCATAGAACATGGGTATAGACTGTAAAAAGAGTGCCTATTCATATCAACAGAATAACCCCGGAAATATAGAAAGAATATGTTTATAAAGCAATAGGTCTAGCTTCAATAACAATATTGTAAGGGAAGTTTGACTAGGTTATAAATGTTATGTTTCAGGCCTGTGTAGACAGACAGTGTTACCCCTCTCCACTGAACTACTATCAGTTCCCGGCCTCATGCTGCACGTAAGTACACACTTGTGATCATAGACGTTTACCATTTTCACTTGTTCTTTGTTGAACTTTTGCTTTTGTTAACCATCATAAAGATGCCTTTTGGCACCTTAGCAAACAGACTAGACCCAGCTCAGACAGCTCCTGTAGGAGCTGGTTGATCAGGGGCTGCTCTGTTTGTTATGGAGTAATATAGGTCTGATTTTGTCAAGTTTCTGTCACAGCTACTGTGTCCATATGTCAAAATTCCGCTTATAAATATTCATGATGTCATTATTTCTTACATAAATATTCACCCATCCATCCATTGGTCTGCCTTTCTGTTCATTTCCGTCACATGTTTTGTTTCTTTTTTTTTCCATCACACTTCTGTCAGAAAGTGACACACATATTGCCGTATTCCTTCCAACAGTTGTATTGTAATAGGAGACTCAAATTTGATATTGACTATTTCAGTAATTGACAAAAGAAAATTACCACCCTTTGATGAACAAGCTGACTGTTGCTATTAAATTTTGCATAATAAATTTTACGGAAAATTTAGTAATAATATCTATCCAGTTTATGAGTTTTGCAGTATGCGATAGTGCAAAGTTATCTGGACATTAAAACTTTTTCTGGTTATTTGCTGTTTTCCCTACCCCCCCCCCCCCCCCCCCCCCACAACATTTGTGTCCCAAAATAAGAGAGTTTGCATCTCTCTTGGATCTAGGCTGTTTTACCTTGAGACAGTGTTTTTGGGAAAGAAATGCAAACATATACAGTAAACCCTTCTAATGTGACCACCTGAAAGAGGTATAATTCTGGGTGCTAGATGCAGGTGGTAGCTTAATGCAGGACACGAGTAATGCAGAAAGCTCCTACAGGAGCTTTCTGCATTACTTTTGTTCTGCATTAAGCAACCACCTGCTTATAAAGACACTCATGTTTGTTCATAAAGTGGTCGCATTAGAGGGGTTCTACTGTACTTGTAACCCAATACTTGATAACCCAGTCTTTTTACATCTTTGCGAACAGAGTAGACCCAAATAAGACAGCTAGTATAGGAGCTGTCTGATGTTTGCTGATATGTTACAGATACTGTACTGTATGCCATGGTCATGATCTGAGTCTACTTAGTTTGCAAAGGTGCAGAAAGGCGCATTTATGGAGTAAAGGGTTAATGCTTATTTGAAATTTTTAGTATTTGGTAAATTTGGCTTTAAAAAGATATTTTTATGATAGGTCTGTGAATGAGGTCATATGCCATGGTATACCTGACTCAAGAAAACTAGAGGATGGTGACATTCTAAATAGTGAGTAGTGAAAAAGGGGTGTAGCTGATACACAGCTTGCTTTTACCTTCATGTGTGCTGACTGACCTGTATACATTCTATGGGTGAATGCCATGATATTTGGAAACAATTCAGATATTAAATGAGTTACCAACTTAGGCTTTTATTGTTGCAAAAATGTCTGCTCTGTTTGCTTATGAAATAATATGATTGGACAGTTTCTGCCATGTTCAAATATTCCTGTGTTCATGTGCCATTATTAAAACTAATCTGATTAATATTCATGACATTACAGTAAATCCTCTATAACGGCCACTAAATTACATCAAGTATTTTGTGTTAAAGGCAGGTGGCTGCTTAAAGCAAGGTGAAAGTAAAACAGAATGCTCCTATAGGAGCGTTCTGTTTTACTTTCATCTTGCTTTAAGCAGCCACCTGGCCTAAATACCAACTAATTAACACAATTTAGTGGCCGTTATAGAGAGGTTTTACTATATTATTACTTACATGAATATTCATGGAGAAAAGGGTTAAAAGCATAACCGCCAGGTGGCTATTAGTTCATGTAGGGCAACAAAATGATATTTGATTTCCCCCCAGTTTGTATAAAATATATATTTCTTAAATTATATCAGACTGGATTTCAATATATGACTATGGTACTTTTGGTTATAATATTTCACACATTCTGTTGACTCTGATGACCCAGGTTAAATGTTGATCCCATTAGATCATGAACATTTAACCTGTTCCTCAGAGACTTTTTTTAGACCTAAAATCTTTGAATAAATCTACCCAAAAGGAGCATTTACTAGAGAAAAGGAAAATGTTAGAATTGTGTAGTATTGAAACCATTGTGATAAATAGAGCATTTGCTCCTATGGAGCAAATGCTGTATTTATCACAATGGTTTCAAGAAGTGACTACGACAGGTGTAGAAAGGCGTATTTATGGAGGAAAGGTTTATGCAAGACTCTGCCTATAATGAATATTAATTAATTTCACTCTTGTATCAGTAATATAAAACAAAGGATTTTACAGATGTGACATAAAGTAATACATCTGCTAAATATAAACAAACAGAGTGGACCATTCCCTGCTGGGTCTACTCTGTTTGCAGAGGGGTAAGAAGGAAACATTTTGGAGTAAAGGATTGAAACCATGATTTCCCTCTTGTTTGCAGTAACTCGTTGTCATTTATATATTCGTGCTCTTTCTGACATGTTTTGCCCCTTATCTTTTCAGTTGATATAACAGTATACTACAAGGGCTTTCATGGGGATCTGAACGAGACGGTGTTTGTAGGAAATGTTGATGAGAAATATAAGAATCTTGTCAAAAACTCATGGGAGTGTCTAGATCAGGCCATAAAAGAAGGTAAAGTCGTGTTTTTGAGTTTTATGTGTTTCAGTCTCACAAAAATACTTGTATTCGTGCACCACTATATAAAAATTATGTCATTTTTTCTTACATTAATAGTTAATATATGGAAATAATATTAATATTAATAATAATATGGAAACTTCTAACATGTGTTTAGGTGGGAAGCATATAAGATCTTGTCTGTTTGTACATCCAACTCCTTATACACCAATGGAAGGATTTACTTCAAATTTTCCAAAATGAGTAACATTGATATGAAAATGTGTTTAAAGAAGGAGACTTTTTCTCCGACCATTTTTATTAGGGTTATGGGACTTGCAAATTTTTAAGGCCCCACCCCTTGTGTGGATACCCTATAGTATCACCCTGTCCATCCGTCATGGTGTCCTGTTGTTTTAAGTCTGCCCTCTAATGCAAACAGTGTTCATCTCTTCTTCACCAGACTGTATGAAAATGTTATTATCCATATCTTGGCCAAATTTGATTAAAAGCCAAATTGCATGTGTCATTTAGAAGTTATGATTTGGCAACTAGCACTCTAGTTGTTACTGTATACTGGCTGCAACAGGAAAGGACTTGCTGCATTAATATAAATAATGCGAAACATTTGGCACAGCTAACAGTTAAGAAGCCCTGCAATAGTTAATACCAGAATCTACATAATTATTGGCTATGCAGTTTCTCCTCAGGTGTATTAGCCCTTCTGACAGCATTATATGGGGTCCTTCCTGACTTGGTCCGTGTTCTAGTCTTCACTATATAACATATAGACAAAAGTGCTCAATTTAAAGACAGTATCACCAGTGGGGCGTCAGTGTCCTATGGACACAGTTTTCTAGTTTATATCTGAATTTTAGTTTACACAGTGTTGAAATTTCAACCTATTGTATACTGATAAATCTTGATCAGATATAAAAAGATACAGATACCCAGTGTCCGACAAATCCATTGCCCGGAGCCCGTGGGCTACCAGAAAATCTTGTCGGGCTATCAAAGAATTTCAAAACAAGCCCGTCGGGCTAAGAGTAAAAGCAAAGATCAAAAGCCCGGCTATAACAGATAATCTAGAACGTAGGGCAATTAATGATGACTTGTTAATTTCCCAGAGTTAGGGTCCGTATACATACAATTAATCTGGAGTGTGTTTTCTGACGCGTGTCCTGTTGTTAACCCATAGAGCGTGTCAACCACTGACGCTGACCATGATTTGGCTATCAAGTCATTTAATCTCCGCCCAAGTGATGCATGACTGACACTTGTTCGTCGAAATGTTTAATCTCCGAATCCATTCCATACGTAATCTGAACCAGTGAATCTAGATTTAAGCTCCGCCCACCGTGTGTGACAGTTTCAGTTGACTAATAAATTGGATCAATTACCGCTTCAATGGTGCGAGATTTGGAACCAAACTCGCTTATGTAATTAACTTCCGGTCGCTCATATCGTTAACAAAACCAAATTATAATGGGTTTTCGCGGATCGAATCTCGGCGAAAATCCACAAATTTTCTCTCGCTACTCAATTTGAAAAACTTGATTTTTTTTCACCTCGTCATTATTTCTTCAAGATTGACGATGTTTGGCTCTGTTAACTAACGTTACATGATTGTGTTATAGGTAAATCAAGAATGAAACCTCGATCTTATTTAGACCCGATTTTCTATCAGGTAAAAATGATTACTTCCACAAAATCTTCTTGTATGGCTTACAGTGCATACCGGTACGCAGATAAAAGGGCTAAACTATATTTGTATTTGGAAATGTCTTATTAACATCTGACACACGCTGAAAGGTTAAAACAAGTGCAAAAGAACTAAAATCAATGTTCTAAATTCAATTATTTAATTCTGCATTACTTAGAATGATGAAAGCAGATTTCTATCTCAAGCCATTTAAAACATGATATTACCAGACCTGTCAGTATGAAATTTTGTTTAATTAATGACAAAGGTAATGACAGTAGAGTATTTGACAAAATAGTAATAAATTGCCATTTAAAATTTGTGTTTATTTACTCATTTCAACATCTAGTGGAATGTTAGTATAACATATTCACAGTCTGACAGTACAAATTCATCATCTGATGGAACACATTTTGTCATAGTGGCTTCCAAATCTGTCATAGCTAGTACCCCTAGCAGTTAAAACAAGCGGAAAAATGGCAATTTAAAATAAAATAATTAAATTTAAGAAAAATGTAATATAGATTTAGTTTCATGATTATGTTGTCATTATTCTTAAGGGATATTAGGTCTGAATGAGTACATACACCAAACACGGATGCAAGGTCTTACCATTTGGAAAGTGAATAAAAAATCTCTGGGCTACTAGATTTTTTTTCTGGTAGTCACTGGGCTAGTACAAAAGAAATCTGGTAGCCCAGTGGGCTACCAACAAAAAAATAAATTTGTCGGACACTGAGATACCATGTGATTATAAATACAGTTCCTCCCATGTGTTCTTATATTATTATAAAATTTCAGCTGATTAATATTAAAGATGTTGTTATTTCTTACATGAATATTCATGAAGTAAAGAAGGAGTGTATTTAATTTAATTTTATTTTCAGTTAAACCCGGTGTTCGTTATCGTGATATAGGAGCTGTGATCCAGAAGCATGCTCAAACAAATGGTTTCTCTGTTGTGAGAAGCTACTGTGGACATGGGATTCACCAGTAAGTGGGTCATTGATGTGTCATAATCAAAGCCATACACCAGTAAGTGTGTAACTGATATGTCATAATCAAAGCCATAGTTAAGTAGATAGAGGAGTAATGATTTACCATATCTTTAATTTATTAATCAAACCCTAACTTGTTGGTTCTTAGAATCACCTGAGATAGATAGCATGATAGGGTTTGACAAACAAGTACAGTAAAAACCATCTAAACCGGAACTCTAGTAGAGAAGAATTAAAATGCTTTTAGGCAGGTGGCTGCTTAATGCAAGGTGACAGTCAAGCAGAAAGCAAAGGTGTAGAATGGCATAATTATGGAGTAATGGGTTAAAAGATTTCAGCATAAAATAAACTGATAAAATTTCGTATAATAATGAATTTTGCTTGTAATTGTTTGTATTACTTATTTCAGGTTATTCCATACAGCTCCAAGTGTACCTCATTATGCCAGTAAGTAAACTTATAGCTGTCCATAGAGGGAGATAACCCTATGTACCCCAAGTATTCTGACACGCCAATCTCTCATCCACTGGTTTGCAAAGCTTAATAATTCAAGTTGTCACCATTTTGATAACTTTAGATTAGACTGATATATAAGCAAATAGTGTAGATAGTGATCAAAAAGCTCCCTTAGGAGCCGTTTGATCTGGATCTGCATTATTCTGTCCAAATACTTAGTGTTTTCATTGTCTATGTAAAACAGTCACAAGATTATGATCTCTGAACTTATGCAAACAGATGTGTTCCACTGTAACAAAGATCTGTTATAATTATGAAGGATGTAAAAATTTTAAATCCATCATTAATTTTGCACATATTGACTGTCTATGTAATAAATTATTGCATGTTTACTGACATGAATAATCAATGATTATAATCATAGTTTCTCAAGTCTTTGTAACAAAGATCTGTTATAATTATTTAGGATGTAATATTTTGCACATATTGAATGTCTACATATTGACTGTCTATGTAATAAATTATTACATGTTTGCTTACGTGAATAATCAATGATTATAATAATTCTTTCACAAGTCTGTGCATACTTATGGTTATTAGGGTACTTTGTGAGGAGCCACTGATCAGGGTCTGTTCTGTTTGCTTAGGCTGACTCAGTATGCCATTATAAATATTATAAATAGTCATGATGTCATTATTTCTTACATGGATATGCATAAAAAATTCCCATCATTTATGAGACTGTTATTAAAAATTCAGTTGATTAATGTTCATATGAGACTCATATACTTTAAACTTATATTAACCCTTCTCTTGCTGAATTTTAAAATACATTTCTCCTTCTTTACCCATGCCCTGTTGTATAATAACATATATATTTACTGTGCACAAGTATTTGGCTGTGCAATCACTGCTGTGGAGTGCACTGGTTGCACAATCAACTTGTAAATAGTGCAGACCCTGATGAGACAGCTCCTGCAGGAGCTGTCTCATCTGGGTCTTCACTATCTACAGGTAGGTATATATGACGTGAATAGCTAGCGAACGGTTAAAAACCTTACAGTGACAGAGGTCCAGATAAGATGCGTAAATTAAAACATTTTCAAGAATAATGTCTTTGTTTCTCCATAAAATCCTATGTTGTGACCACTCTTTAGAATTGTCTCGAACATGGGTTTTGGTGGAGAAATGAAAGTTTTAGTTTTCGAGTATTCACCTTTATCTGTAGCTCTGAATGAGATGTGTTTATTTCAGAAAACAAAGCAGTAGGAGTGATGAAGCCAGGCCATTGTTTCACCATTGAACCAATGATCAATGAAGGTACATGAAGCTTGATTTATAGGGTGATGAAGAATATCCTGTCACATTTAATTAACTAACCCGTTACCCCATAGATACACCTTTTAATGCTGTTATAAACATGCCTTTATAAAGAGTAGATCCAGATTAGATGGCTCCTGTAGAAGCTGTCTGATCAGGGTCTTCTCAGTTTGCTTATGGCTAGATACAAATCTGATTCTACAGTTTCTAAATTGGCCGAAATTTCCTGTGTTCATGTGTATTTATAAATATCAATTTCCTACCTTTCGAAGAACAGGAGTTGTTCAGTCTAACCTCTGTCCATCAAGGTATCCGTCTATGTCCTAGAGGAGTTTCAAATCATTTACTTCTAATGGAGGATAGTGTTTTGAAACTGAATGTTCTACAATACTACATCCCAAAGGAGCTTTATGAATTAAATTAGTTCTTCAGTAAGCAGTCTCTTGCATGAATATTCATGAAAGTTTGCTTAATGCTATACTTTATACAGATGTCTTTTAATACCTATGCAAATAGAGTAAACCCATATCAGACAGCTCCTACAGGAGATATCTGATCATAATCTACTCTGTTTGCTTATGGAATAATAACGGTCTCGTTCTTACAGTTTCTGAAACAGCCAAGGTAATTCCCTTGTTCAATAAGCCTTAATAAAATTCATTTAATGAATATTCATGAAGCCATGTACTGTTTCAGGTACCTGGAGAGATGAGATGTGGCCAGACAAGTGGACTGCGGTCACTGAGGATGGCAAGAGGTCAGCACAGTTTGAGCACACACTGCTGGTTACAGAAACAGGCTGTGATATTTTAACCCGGAGACTGGACAAAAATGGTCAGCCTCATTTCATGGATCAGCTCAAGGCATGATCATCAGAAGAATTTGGACAGAGCTGTAGATAAGAGGAGTACTTATCTATCTAAATCTCTCATTTCTCAGCCAAACCTTAACTTTGTGATCCGCATTAGAATCATCTGAGAGAGGCAGTTCTAATGAGTGGTTTGGCTGAGAAATACAGACAGTTTATCAACCCATTACCTCATACACTTTTTTAGACCCAACCTCTTTGAATAAATATACTGAAAAGGAGCATTTAATACAGAAAAGGAAACATTTAGAATTGTGTAGTTATGAAACCATTGTGATAAATAGAGCATTTGCTCCTAAGGAGCAAATGCTCTATTTATCACAATGATTTAAAAAAAATAACTTTCAGAGGTGTCAAAACTCAAAAGGCATAAATATGAGGGAATGGGTGAAGACTATCTAAATAGTACTGTCTACAGCTATACTTGGAGAAACTAATTCAGGAAATTGGAAAGCCGAAAGTTGTGGCAGGGCTGTATAGCATTAAGTTTGATGTGACTTGATCTTTCTGTTAACCCATTACCAGATGCATATTCATGTAAGAAATAATGACATCATGAATATTAATTTGTTGAACATATCTAATGGTATACAAACAAAGTATGATATTTTGTCCATGACTGAAACTGTAGAATCAGATCTAAAGAATTCCATATATACCTATAGGTATATATATTTAGAATATGATATTTTGCTGGATGAGTTTAATATAATTTTGTAAAAATGATTACTGGCATCATATTCTTTTTATCACATAAGTTATTTTGACTAAAAAATGCCGTTTTTGGCAGATCCTACATGCATATTTCTACATGACATTGTGGTGTTTCTACATGATGCAACAGCTTATATTAAACATGTGTAATATAGAGAAATATGTGATGGCTATATTTACTTGTTATGTGATAAAATACTCATATGGATTTGCAAAGGCGATAAAAAGGCATCCTACGAGGTAAAGGGTTAAAAGAATTGTTTTTGACAAACCAAATACTGTGTTCAGTCGTTTACCACATACAAACACCTTTTCACACCTTTGCAAACAGAGTAGACCCAGATCAGGTGGCTCCTGTAGGAGCTGTCAAATCAGGGTCTGCCCTGTTAACTTATGAAATGATATAGATACGATTCTGCAGTTTCTGCCATGGAGAAATATAATAATGCTGTTATGATATTCTTTCTGCCATTATTTCTTACTAGATTTTCTTGAGATTAAAGGTTAAACTCATATTTGCTGAGACAATGCCCTGACAAGATCCTCTTGATTTCAAGGTGTCCGTTTCTGGCCACTGACTTAGTTAACCCTTTACACCATAAATATGCCATTCTATGCCTTTGCAAACAGAGAAGACCCTATAGGAGCCATCTGATCAGGGTCTGCTCTGTTTGCTTATAGAATTATATAGATCTTATTCTATAGTTTTAGATCTATAGTTTTTGCCCAAACCAAAATTACGTGTGTTCATATGCCATTATAAAATTGTCTCTAATTAATATTCACGACATCATTTCTTTCATGAATATTCATGGAGTAAAGGGTTAAATATGTTTAGAAAGTTTTTATTGACAAAACATCATGATGTATACGTATTATTAATTTGCTAACATTTTTTTTGTATCAAATGCTTGATGCTTGCTGTCAACCCATTTATGCCTAGTGACTCCAAAAAATGACATGGGCAAATAATATAGACCTGGACAATATTGCAGAAAAATCGCCCTTTAATTGGTTCATATCTCAAATTTGGACAGGTACTTTGTGTCACACATTTGGGCTGGTTTATGTAACACATTTTGACTGGTTTGTGTCATACATTTGGACTGGTTTGTGTCACACACTTGAACTGGTTCATTGCACACATTTGAACTGGTTTATGTCGCACATTTGAACCAATTCATTTGAAAATATTGGTTAAAATGGGGTTATAAAGAAAAACAGATGTAATATTTATATATTGTTTTGACAAGTTTTGGATTATTTTATATTTATAGACTGCATAAGCAGCGCTTTCAGTTGAGTATATTGTATATGTTTGGCTCAAGGTATATTGATGTTGACAGCCGAGTGCAAATCTGTTGTCAAGAGCATAGTGCAAAACTGTTGTTCAGACCATGGGGCATAGCATGAAGTTCTATGCAGTTTGGATATAGATGGGACATGGATTAACTCACCAGGATCCAAACTTCTTGACATGTCTTAATCCTTTGTCTCAAAGATATGCCTTTTAATCCTTTGCAAACAGAGTAGACCCAGACCAGAATACTTACACAAACGCTTTTTCACACTTTTGCAGACAGAGTAGACTTGGGTCAAATGGCTCCTTGTAGGAGCTGTCTGATCAGGGTCTGTTCTGTTTGCTTATCGAATTATATAGATTTGAGTCTACAGTTGTTTGTCCTGGTGACAAATTCTCTTGTTTATAATACCATTATTTCATTTATAACTGATCAATATTCATACCATCAGCACTTCTTACATAAATATTTATGAGGTAAATGTTTGACCCGTTCTCTGTTGAATATTCATGTAAGAAATAATTAAATCATTGATATTAATTTGATTATTTTTAACTCGTCTGTTTTGAAGAAAAGTGAAGCTATTGTGATCACTGGGTCATAGGCATTGTCGTCAGCGTGCAAAAACTTTAATGTGTCTCATTGCTCGAAAAGTATAAGAGGTATCAACATGAAACTTCATAGGTAAGGAGATCTCATTGAGGGGAAGGCCCCTACATAAGAACCATAACTCTTGATTTCAAAATGTTGAAGTTATGGCCCTTTATTTATTTTTTTATTTTTTTAAATTTAGCTGGACAAGCACCAAATGAGACCATCATTAGTGCCGCATGCTGCTCTTGTTTATAATGGCTTTAAATATGAAAACAGAGCATTTTGGCTCAGACTGAAACTGTAGAATCAGATTTGTATTATACTTAACCCTTTCCCTCATATAAACGTGTTTTCATGCATTTGCAAACAGAGTAGACCCAGATCAGACGGCTCCTCTAGGAGCCGTCTGATCAGGGTCTGCTCTGTTTGCTTATGGAATTTGATAGATGTGTTTCTTTACTTTCTAAAATGGCTGCAATGTTCCACCTTCCATTTTTTACTATAACTATTTTGTTCATGAATATTCAGTAGGTATTGAAATTTGAAATAAACATAGAACAGGGAAAGGGTTAAAGCAAGCTGAGCAGACCCTGATCAGATAGCTCCTATAGGATCTGATCTGGGTAGACTATTTACAAGGGCGTAAAAAGGTGTTCATATGAAGGAAAGGGTTAAACAATGTAGTTACAACAATTTTGTGCTAGTCATGGTTATGCCCTTGCTAATTAACCCCTTCCTTCATATAAACACTTTTGCATGCAAACAGAGTAGACCCAGATCAGACGGCTCCTATAGGAGCTGTCTGATCCACAGGGGTAAGACACGTTTGTGTCGGTATATGTATACATATACCGACTCAAACGTGTCTTACCCCTGTGGTCTGATCAGGGTCTGCTCTGTTTGCTTTACTTCTGAAATGGCTTCAATGTTCCACCTTCCATATTTCATTATAACTATTTTGTCCATAAATATTCAGTAGGTATTGAAATTTGTAATAACCATATAACAGGGTAAGGGTTAATCTTTATCACTCTGTGAGTGAATTCACAATAACCTGTGCAGACAAATATTGATACCTTAATTACTGTATTCTCCCCTATTAAATGCCTCTTTACTTCTGAGGGGAAACTAACAATCATTAAAACAACTAAAACCTTATATATCAACCATTCAAATAAGAAATACAGGTTTTTTAAAATACAGGTGGTAGCTTAATGCAGACTGAAATGAAAGCACCTGCAGGAGTTTTCTGCATTGCTTTCATTCTGCATTAAGCAACTATGGGTGTACAAAATTCAAGAAGCTCTTTTGAAAAAATGTAATGCCTGCAGCAGCATTTATTAGAGATACTATGGTACCCTAAATATTTGGTCAGACAACCATGGGCAAATAGTGCAGACCCAGATTACACTTCTTTAGTAGAAACAATTTGATCAGGGTCTAAACTGTTTCCTACTCCATGAGTTTCGTATAAAGTTATCAAAATGGTGTTGCATCAACTTTTTCAGTTGTACAAACAGGTGGAAAGGGGAGTGGTTAGGTTATTTACGTTACTGATGATATTCTAATATTTAGGTTAACCTTCTACTCTATAATTACGCCTTTCTACATATTTGCGAACAGAGTAGATCCGAATCAGATGGATCCTATAGGCTCCTGTTTGCTTAAGAAATGATATAGATATAATTCTACAGTTTCTGTGATGGCCGACATTTCCTTTGTTCACACATGTCATTATAAAAATGAATTAACCCTTCACTTGCTATTCATGTCAATATACCTACCTGTAAATAGTGAAGACCCAGAGGAGCTGTCTCATCAGGGTCTGCACTATTTACAAGTTGATTGTGCAACCAGTGCACTCCACAGCAGTGCTTGCATAGCGAAATACTTGTACACAGTGAAGATATGTGTAATTATACTACAGGGCATGGGTAAAGAAGGAGAAATGTATTTTAAAATTCAGCAAGCGAAGGGTTAACATTCATGGTGTTGTTATTTCTTACATGAATACACATGGCGTAAAGGGTTAATTATGACCTAGATAAGACACTGGACAAGTTTCTGTCTCATCAGTTTCAAAAGTTACACTTCTAACCTGGAAACTTTTTCGAGGTGACAGCTTAGTGCAGGTTGGAAGTAATGTTGAAAGCTCTGGGTCTACAGTGCTCCCTCCCTACAACAGCCCTCTCAATAACGATTCCCTCCTTACAACAACGCATGTTACTCTTTCCGAAACAACAAGGCTCCAGAAACAACCTTTTTCAATCGTATTTTCTTTATGCCTCCATCAAACTCTATGTTGTGACCACTCTTTAGAATCGTCACTTTGTGACGATTCTAAAGAGTGGTCACAACAAAGGGTTTGATAGAGGCATAACGTTTTTAGTTCTCGAAATATACCTTATCTGGGGATCTGCAAACAAGCTAATTATGTTTGATTTTCCCTCCCTATAACAACTCCCTCTGAACAACACATACAATATTCATATCCCAAAGGGTGTCGTTGTAGAGAGGGAACACTGTACTCTGTTTGCCATGGCGTAAAGGGTTGACCTGTAGCACTCTTCAGGTCCTTTCTCAAAACAAATTTGCCCTGCCCTACTGGTGTGAGAACATTTTTCTCTCTTTTTAAAAAAGCTAAACTAAAAACAACAAATAACAGAGCCCCGCCAAGGTTTTTCCAAAAAGCAATACTTATGTACATGAACCGGTGTGAATCTTCTTGGATCCTGATGAAACTCAAAACTGTAAATGTTATGTTGAATGTGCTTTGACAGTGCTAAGGAAGTAAGTGTATGCATGCTGTTCTGTTTAGCATGTTTTGCCGTGTTTGCAGGACTAAGAATCATTTTGTAGTATTAAAAATCATGTGCTTTAATTTTATAAACTGGATATGAACTGGATATTGTTTTTGTTTCTTTTCTTGTCTATCAAGTCCTTTTCTAAGCTAACAGTTAAACCCATTTTAAACCATTACCCCGAATTGTTTTAGCTTAACCCTTCGCTTGCTATTCACGTCAATATACCTACCAGTAAATAGTGAAGACCCAGATGAGACAGCTCCTGCAGGAGCTGTCTCATCAGATCTGCACTATTTACAAGTTGATTGTGCAACCAGTGCACTCCACAGCAGTGATTGCACAGCGAAATACTTATACACGGTCAAAATATATGTAATTATACAACAGGTCATGGGTAAAGAAGGAGAAATGTATTTTAAAATTCAGCAAGCGAAGCGTTAATTGATTAGCTGATTCGTTATAGTGGTATTATGAACAAAAAAAATTTGAGCTACAGGACCAGTGTGATCTTGGTCTACTATGTTTGAAAAAGTATTAAAAGGCGTATCTGTAAGGTATATACACAGCTTGGCCCAGAAATAGATTTCTGCCCCTCCCCACACACTATTTATACTACTACAATGAACTATATTATTCACCTTCATATGACGTTATAAAATAAATTTCATCTAATCAATATTCATGATGTCATTAGATCTAACGTATTGAATGGGGTGATTACCCAAGTACTGGCACGTAATACGCAAGGTACTTTAACCCTTACCGCGCTGAATTGTCAAATGAACTATTCCAAAATCCAAACAGGTCAAGCTTATGGTGAATATTTAGATATTTTTCTAAAGGAAAGTGTAACATGACAAACAGTTAACACCCTGGCGAGAGGGTGCCTCAAGGGCTCCTCTAGGAGCCCCCTCATCTGGGTCTACAGTGTTTGCAAATGAAATTAGTGACTCGTGTCCCGCACTGTAAGAGTTGATACGATGAGTACTAAAAATAAATACACCAGTCGGCTGTGAGCTTTGCATGCTGAATAATCAGTGAACAGTCCTATCAGTGGTTAACAATATCAAGAGTCCATCCAGTATGAAACGATTAAATTTTCTAGAGCAGTTTGGATGACAAACGGTGAAGACCCTAATAATAGATCTGCTCTGAACCATCTGATCGGGGTCTACACTATTTGACCGTACAAATATACTCTTTTCCCGCATTTAAAGGCTAATATTGTGGAGTTTAGGAGGGTCACCATGAGCAAAGAAACAACCTCATTGACCACCAGACCCGAACTGGTTAGAAACTTTTAGTCTTGCGTTGGTTAACATATGAGCATGTGTATAAAATGTTAATTGCTATATCCAGGATTATCTGTAGAGATCATTTCAATCTAAACATGGACTACTATGGAACGCCATTCTGCCATGCTATTTGCTAAATGCTAAATGCAATTTGCGAAATGCTTTTTGCCAATTGTTTAAATTGCTAGGGAAAGAACCGGAATGTTCCAAATGATGGATGTAAAAGACAAATGCGAAATGCTTATTGCTAAATGCATGTTTGCACTACTGGCATCGAGCAGTGCCATTTCTACTTTAGTAGTGCAATAAGCAATAAGTTTTATTGTAAATAAACATGCATTTAGCAAATGTACAGTGACTTTAAAAATGTCACTGTTCAATGCTAGTAGTACAAACATGTATTTGGCATTAAGCATTTCGCAATTCGCATTTGTCATTTACATCCATCAAGCGGAACATTCCCTAGCAATTTACACAATTGGCAAAAAGCATTTCGCATTTTGTATTTAGCAATTAGCATGGCAGAATGGCGTTCCATAGAATACACTGTTGGAACTTCTTTGTAAAATTTGGCGGAGATTGCCGAGAAATTGCAAATGCCACTCGAACATTTACGATAATCATTTAGCATAACCACGCCGATAGCTCTTTCAAAACTAATAACCAATTTGTCAGGATGACTTTGTCAGATTGGATCCTGACAAGTAACTAAACCGAGTAACCCGGCGTCTCATCAGAATCCAAACAGTCTGAAACTCTGACAATGCCTTTGAAAAAGGAAAGGAGAAATAGCAACAGACACTGTTACTCCGTTTTGAAAGGGTTAAATAACCTTACATCTTATTGGTTCTCGTACAGTCGCTGACGAAGTTGACAAAGCTGCTTGTTGGAAATGGGCGGTCCGGACACCAGTATATTTTAAAGGAAACCGCGATTGACAGCGGTCGACTGACTCTCTCAGCGGTGTTTGATATATGATAGTGGATAGATCGGGACTGGGAACAAATATACACAGTAAGAATAAATATTAATATTAAAATCTTAATTCGTACATTTCAATTTTATACATCATAGTTTGCGATATGCATGATAGACTATTTATTGCGTAATTCAAATACTTCTGAACACTAAATGAATTTCATCTGCAAAATGTACGTCTGCTTCAAATCTCAAATTGCGTATTTCTTTCCATTTATTTTTCAAAAACATGGTTAACCCTTTCCCTCGTACAAACACATTTTCGTGCATTTACAGGGTAGACACAGATTAGACAGCTCCAGTAGTAATGGTCTGATCAGGTCTGCTTTGTTTTCTTATAAAATTGTATAAATCTGACTATAATTTCTACCTGTACCAAAACATCCCGTGTGCATATGCTGTTATAAAACATCAGCTAATAAATATTGATGATGTTATAATTTCATACTTGAATAATCAACAGGGAAAGGGTTAAAACACCTAGTCATTCAGATTACAACTGATCAAAACAACAACAACAATAAGCAGAATAAGAACAACTTGTTTTCGCCATTGAATAATTTACTTGTTATTTGGTTAATGGCATCCAAACATGACCTGCCTCGAGCATGATGTAAGCGAATTCTTAACGGCTTTTGCAGACAGTTTGTATCCAGATTAGACGCAAAGAAACTCGGGGTTTTTACCAGCATTATTTGAAATAGCTTGACATTTTTATCACTGATTAAGAACTTTTAGCAATGAAAGTTAGATAGTGTCTGCTTATCCTTGACTATATCATTACAATATAATAGTAAATGACATGTATAATGATATAGCCAAAGATCATTATACAGTATCTAACTTTGAACATTTATGTAAGAAATAATGACCTAATGAATACTTATTAGATTTCCTGTAATGGCTAATGACCACACAAAAGTTTGCCCATGGCAGAAACTGTTCAATCATGGTAATATTATTCCATAAGCAAACAGAGTAGACCCGGATCAGACGGCTCCCACAGGAGCCGTCTGATCTGGGTCTACTCTGTTTGCGAAAGGCATAGAAAAAACATATTTATGGAGTAACGGGTTTAAGAACAACACCAATTGTATATGATGTGAATAATTTTTTTTAATAAAAAGCAGCGTTTAAGCAGTAGTGTCGCACATTTGTACAGAGGAATGTTATATAAATACGGTCGAACCTGTATATACCGACGACATATTGAATAAACATGGACTTCTATAAGCACAGATGGTTGTCTAAAGCAGGACGAAGGTAAAGCATACACCCCACAGAGAAGCTTTCTGTATAACGTATTTTGGGTGGTCGCTGTGGACAGGTTTTACTAGTTTAAACATATTTTATTGCCAATATTTGTTTACATAGTCATCATATATAACAAAACAAAAGCATATATAACAAAACAAAAGACGAATAACATATACAAACATATCAGCAAAAGGGTTGGGCCACAAGTTCTAGCAACATTAATTACGACCCTTCCCTTAAGGTTTTACTGTAGGTCAATGTTGCGTGAACTCCCTGGTGGTCGTCATAATACTGCCATAACACCACACACAACAATCACAACCACCACCATCCTTATCATCCTCCTCCTCTTCCTCATCATCATCATAATAATTATCATCATCTAAATACCACCACAAGCAACAATCACATTAACATTACCATCTCCCTTATCATCATCATAATGTTTACCCTCATCATCATCATGATGTGCCGACCACGATGTCTGATCAGGTCTACACTGTCAGTGCTGTAAGAGGAGTATTTAAGAACTTTAGCTGAAATAGTTTCTATATTTCTCCGCCAAAAAACTTATCTTTTTTTTAATCTTTATAGGATTTGACCTCAAAATAAGATCTACAACTCTGACTGTAGGCTAGCTAGTGTGGACAAGACACGTTGAAGGTTGAGTGCACAACTGTAGTAACTACAAGGTTTAGACGCAAAAATGCTATCAGAGTTCCAGGCAGTTTGGATCCTGACGAGACGCCGAGTTACTCGGCATATTACCAGGATCCAAACTGTTCGGAAATCTGGATCCACACTGTTTGCAAATGTCATTACGAGTTTAACCCAAAGATTGCATGTATAACAATTTTGCGTTCAACCATGGATTTGCTGCTTATGACAGTGTTGACCTAGATCAATTGTCCCATTTCCAAAACAACGATTTATCTTGATCAACACTTCTTTACCTCAGAGAGGTCGAATTCGATACAGAATTCTATTTATGTACATTTAAATATAATTTACACAAACATGATAATTTATCAGAAATTGCTTATAATACGTATAAACCTTAATATCGTGTTACATTAACCAGATACAGTAAACACTCGGTACTTAGAAATTTTAGTAATCAAGATGCTATGCCTTTTTTAGGCAGATGGCTACTTAATGCAGAGTGAAAGTCATACAGAAAGCTCCTCTGTGTGACTTTCACCCTGCATTAAGCTACCACCTGTCTTAAAGATTGATAGTAATATTTGTTTTAGTATTCGAGCTATAGGGATTTTACTGTATGGATAGACTCAATGATATTATTGCATTCAAGCGCAGTCAACCAAGTTGTCACACTTAGTGTTACCCGTGTAAACATATACGTATATATATACGTGATGCAAAACAGTGTAACCCTTTACTCAATAGATATGCCTGTGTATGCCCTTGTAAACAGAGTAGACCCAGATCAGACAGCTCCTAAATGAGTCTGCTCCGTTTGCTTATGCTATAATATAGACATGATTCTACAGTTAATATTTTCGTTTAGAGTGTCATTGTAAAGATTCTGTAAATTAATGTTCATGGTGTTCTTATTTCTTACCTGAATATTCATGGAGTAAAGGGTTAACCTGTTCAGAAACTTTACCTCATAGAGACGCCTTAGGACGCCTCTGCAAACAGAGTAGGGTAAGATCAGACAACTCATGTAGGAATCCTCTGATCAGGGTCTGCTCTGTTTTCTGAACCCATTACGTCAAAGGCTATTTTTAGATACAACCACTTTGAATAAATCTACCAAAAAGGAGCATTAACTAGAGAAAAGGAAAATTTTAGAATTTTGTAGTTTGAAAGCATTGTGATAAATAGAGCATTTGCTCCTGTAGGAGCAAATGCTCTATTTATCACAATGGTTTCACAAAGTTACTTTTACAGGGTCGCCAGAAGTCGTCAATATGAGGGAAAGGGTTAAGCATTACCATAGATCTGATTCTACGGTTCCTGTCATATACCGGTATTAAAGTTCCCTTGTTCATTATGCCATTGGGAAAGTTTTGCTTATCATTATTCATATATTCACTATTTCTTTTATGAATATTCATAGAGTAAAGAGTTACACAACCATTTAATGGATAGCTATAACAGTTTAAAAGCCCAGTCGGCGCTTAATGCGGGACAAAAGTAATGCAAAAAGCTCATTCGGGAGCTTTCTGCGTTACTTTCATGCCGAATTAAGCTACTACATGTCTTCAAGGCCGGCATGTTTCTTTTTTGTTACCGTGTGTAAATGGATCCGGTCGTGTGTAAATGGATCGGGTGGAGTAAAAGGAGTTGGTGCTAAATGAACCATTTACTCAATGAATATTCATGTGAGAAATAATGACATCATGAATATAATTAGAATTATTGCTATAACAGCGAGATATTATCTCACCGTGCTTTAAGCAGCCACCTGCCCTAAATACCGACGAATTAAAACAATTTAGTGGTCGTTATAGAGAGGTTTTACTGTATGTGGTTAACTCTTTCCTTTAATGTTCACGCTTTGCAAACAGACTAAATCCAGGTCAGACGGCTCCTATATATACAGCTTTTGTCAAAACAAACAATTCCCTTGAAAAGTTTACATCATAAAATCAGCTAATAAATAATAATGATGCCATTATTTCTCACCTGAATATTGACCAGGGAAAGGGTTAAACAGCTGGGAAACGACACGTAGGAAATGGTTAAGATCCTTTAGCAGAACAATCTTCTTCAAAAACCGTCTAATACGCGTTCACCTGCTTTGTTCACGACCACATGCCTTTGTTCAAGATACACTAAATATAATAATTGTGGCGGGTATGATATTCATGAGTTGACTTTGTTCATAAAACGTTTTTAATATTTTTGCTAGCTTTTGTCACTCTGGCAAATACATATAGCAGGTCCTTTATTTAAGTTGTGCCGGCGGGGGATAGCTATTACGTAAGATTGCATCCATTAAGGCTCGATACGAATCAGAATAAGTTGTTAATTCAATACTTTAGTGTTAATATCAAATCCATTGTGACAAAAAAAGTCACGTGATAATCTAAGAGCCGTGAAAACCCCTCCGGCCCCCTTTTGGCAGAATTACAGTTGAAGAGTTAGAAAAAGAAATACGTGTTTAGGCCATGCTAGATTTCTTGTACTCGAGATATCCCGACTAGATTGTTTTATTTCGATATAGCAGGGACTTACACATACATATGTATGTTGTCTCTGGATTTTGTTACGTTCTTGTTATTTGACTTCTTGTGGATTATCACTGTTATACATTGCAAACTGAAATTCCGGGACACATAATAAATTCCTATGCAGCACTTCCGATGTACAGGTAAACCACGCTATATTGAGACTTGTTGTTATTTTGTTGTTTACATAACAGCACACAAATACAGGTCCAGGCAATATAATTTTAGTAAGTCACCACATATTATGTATTAGGCTTTGGTCTAATGGATATGTAATAAGTTGGTCTATCTGTGCAGTATTCATTCTACATTGTATCAACAAGCTTTATTCAGTGATTCTATATTACAGCTGGTAGCGGAGTCCGGAGTACACACATATAGTTTGTGTTGTTCACTTTCTTCTGATATTTCACGAATCGAATGGACTTCAAATTCCCCATTCTATACATACTAAATTACCACATGGAGTTTTACTTCGAATACCCAATCAAACACAACGGACATTTCTGTGAGCAGTCTTCAAAGTCTTTGTCGATGCACGGATAGATGTACAGTGATCATTCAAACAGCCGGAGTAACATTCACACCTTTAAACACCGTGGTAAGCGAAATGTATTAAAATGAAAGAATGAAGGAAATACATGAGATGTGACTATTACCGGTTCTGACTATAAACCTTTCGATAAACAGTTTTTTTTCCCAATATTGTTCGGACAATATACATGGATTTAGGCTGGTGATATACTATACACATGTCTCGTTGAGACATATGTATTAGTAAGATACATGATACACAAGATACATGAAAAGTTCGACTAGTGTTTGTTTTCATATTTGACACTTCTTTGGTATGTGCTGTAACATTTTGGGATCCTCTTTTTAACCCATTTCGGAGGAGATGGAAAAAAACGTAACGTTCAAGCCACCTGCCTCAAAATATATAAATTCTTCTTTATTACAATTTTAAATTAGCGAATAACAATATTGTATATGTGAGTATACTATTTTACTAATACATCAAATCATCCACCCATCTATTCAGCCACACAGCCAGCTACAAACATTGATATGTAGTAAAACTCGATACTTCGACAGTTTAGTAATGAAAGATTTGATGCATTTTTAGGCAAGTAGCTGCTTAATGCAGGATGAGCTTTCATTATGACTTTCGTCTTGCATTAAGCTGCCACCTACATGTCTTAAAGACCGATATAAAGATACTTGTTTTAGTATTCGAAGTATCGGGGTGTTACTGTACATCTGAGTCCATCTATACAAAACCAACATACTAGTGTGGAACCAGATCAGTCACCGACATCTGATCAGTTTCTACACTGCTTGCCACACACGTCAGCAAAATAGAATCCAGTAAAATCTCGATAGGCCGAACAACAAGACAGACAGACTAATGCAGGATGAAAGTCATCTAGGAGCGTTCCGCATGACTTCAACCATGCATTAGCAGCCACCCGCATAAAAGGCACCATTCCTTCATTACTAAAATTTCGAGGTTTTTGCCATTGTTTTTGCTGTAGATAGTTTTGATTGGTGGCAGACTGTGCGCAACTTGATCAAAACATCTGGCTGGTCTGGTTCTATACTGTTTAAGTCCGAAGGTTTTTCGTGTCCGATGTGGTACTGGGACGTGCATGAATGACACAAGAAAGGCTTCAACTTTGCATGATGGTAACTAATAAGGGTTTAAAGTAGACTGGAGTTTCTGCATCAGCAGGTTTTAAGTTTCTGGATCCATATTCAATATTTTATCCCGAAGTGAGTGGAATAATATGGGTTTGGCAACTTCTCTCCTCTCTCGCCACTATACAACCTATTTAGTGTTGCTGTACCGTAAAATCCAACTCACTCTTCCACTTGTTTTCGTATAGTGATCATTTGATGACTAACTCTTTAGACGAAGTCACATTAAGGAAGGTCGAATATATATTTTGAGCTTGTAAAATAAAACACAATTAACGCTTATCCAGCCATCCGCGACCTGGCTCTCATTTTGCAAACAGTTTGGATCCAGATGAGACTACGGATAACTTCGCATCTCATCAGGGTCCAAGGTGTTTGAAACACAGTCAATAGATTCGCAAAAGCTTAATTGAATCGGACATAGTCAAAAGTAAACTGATCCCGAAGTGAGTGGAATAATATGGGTTTGGCAACTTCTCTCCTCTCTCGCCACTATACAACCTATTTAGTGTTGCTGTACCGTAAAATCCAACTCACTCTTCCACTTGTTTTCGTATAGTGATCATTTGATGACTAACTCTTTAGACGAAGTCACATTAAGGAAGGTCGAATATATATTTTGAGCTTGTAAAATAAAACACAATTAACGCTTATCCAGCCATCCGCGACCTGGCTCTCATTTTGCAAACAGTTTGGATCCAGATGAGACTACGGATAACTTCGCATCTCATCAGGGTCCAAGGTGTTTGAAACACAGTCAATAGATTCGCAAAAGCTTAATTGAATCGGACATAGTCAAAAGTAAACTGATCCAAATTTTAGCAGACAGTATAGTTTTTACAGCGGTGCAAGGGTTATGTATCTATACGAAACAAACTCATAAGACTTTCCAAATGTAACAGGATCAAACCCGCTACAGGATTCACCATTTCCGTCATATTAACGCCATTTGCAAGCTGAGTAGATCCAGATCAGACTGTTCCTGTAGGAGACATCTGATCAGGATCTGCTCTGTTTGCTTTATGGAATAATAATAATTCTGACTCTACAGTTTCTATCAGTACGTAGACATCATGTATACAAATGCCAGTATAAAACACACAGGTAATAAATATTCATGGTGACATCATTTGTGACCTGAATATTCAACGGAGAAAGTGTTCAAGGTATTATATTATAGGGTTATACTGGCACGAAACTATACTATTTTATTAATCACATTGTATCAGATTACAATGTTACAGGAACAGTAAAAACTTGATAGTTGGAAGGTTTAGTAATAGTAATGTTTGGTTTGTTTGTATTGGAGTTTTTATGTCGCTTTAACCCTCACGTCATGGACATTAATTACATTACAATGTAATTTGCTATAATAGCGTATGGACACAGGCATTTTGGCCGTGGCAGAAACGGTAGAAATCACATGTATATTATATCATAAGCAAATAGAGCAGACCCTGATCAGACGGCTCCTATAGGAGCCGTCTGATCGGGGTCTACTCTGTTTGCAAAGGCGTAGAAAGGCGTATTTATGAAGTAAAGGGTTAACATTATTTCAGCCATATTATGACGTCTAGCAAGCTGCAGGTGGAGCAATTAAGTTACGAAGAATTGAGAAGTTTTCAAGCAGGTGGCTGCTTAATGCAGACCCACAGAGGAGCTTTCTGTCTTACTTTCATCCTGCATTAAGCAGTCACCTATCTTATAGACCGATAATGATACTTGTCATAGTGTTCGAGCTTTGACTTTATTTTTTAAAGCATTGTTACATAATTATACATATTTGGTGACACTCTATTACATTATTGAACTTGTTACATTATCATGCCACTATTTTCATGTTAACTTTTGACTTGCGTTTAACCCTTTCAATGAAGGCAACGATTCATTATTGTCCTTTACAAACAGAGTAGACCTAGATGAAAGGATTCCTAGAGGAGTCCTCTCACCAGGGTCTGCACTGCTTGTCATGTTACATTTTTCTTTGGTCCCCATAAGCTTGACCGTCTTAAATTTTGGAATACAAGTCCATTTGAAAATTCAGCGGTGTAAGGGTTAGCCCATAGGAGTCTCATCAGGTCCCATCAGGTTCCAAACTTTTTTTGCATTTGGTCACTTATTTCTGAACAACTCGAACGAAGCAAAACTTTAATAGTTCAGATATACAATAGAACCCCTGTAAACCGGACATTAAGTTCAGTATAAATATCGGCCTTGGAGACAGGTGGCAGTTTAATGCAGGGTAAAAGTCATGCAGAAAGCTCCTAGAAGACATTCTGCATGACTTTCACCGTGCATTAAGCAGCCACCTGCCTAAAAGTATCTGAATCCTTCTGTACTAGAATTCCGGTTTAGAGAGGTTTAACTGTATTTTAATTTTCAGCACGTTAACAACAACTTTTACATAATAGGATCCTGGGTTGCAACTATAATTTTATATTCTTCAGGGAAATCAACAAGGAAATCAAGATCTGAACAAGTATTCTGACATGTTGTCCATTGCCACCACCACGGGAAGTTTCTTTTTGACACACTTATTGATTTGTTGGTCTATTGCTATTGCAGACCAGCTCCTTTTTGACCAAGATGTGGTCGAATGGGTTAATTATATTCAAAGTGAATTCTGTGAACAACCATCAAGATGCACACCGCTGCCTTTAAACGAGAGCTTTAAAACGCAATCAGACTCGGACTTTAGGGTATCAGCAGAGGACCTCTTTGTCAAACCACCTTCAACACCAGCGTCGTGCTGTAGAAGATGTACGTGCAACTTAGATTGTGTGCAAACAGACTCTTGTTGTCCTGAGATGGTTAATATGGTGCCAAAAGTAACAACAAGGACAGTATGTATGCGACCACAACTTCGCCCATTCAGCATAAGCTACAAATTTGCCACGTTTCAGTATATGATGTTGAAGGGTTGCTCTGTCAGTAGTGGTGACATGCTAGAGGACGTTTCAACGAGGTTTATGTGTGAACATCAAACCGAGTACGATACTTTGGATGTCAATGTTCCTGTCACTGATATCAAGACAGGCATCACGTATGTGAATCGGTACTGTGCTTTTTGTAACGGAAAAACCGAAAGGGACCTGCAATACTGGGCGCCGGAAGTAAGCTGTGTAAACGACTCCTTAAGGGCGACCACACCCGATGGAATTGTAACAGAGATACCCCAAACAGACACCTGCAACTTGATCTACAGAGTACCAGAAGATCTAACCTCAAGAGTTCTCGAATGCAAAGAGTATATATCGTCGTGCAATGTAACGGGGCATTGGTCAGAGTATAATCCGCTTATAGAGCAAGCTTGTGCCCTATACAGTTCTACTTACTATGGCGGCTACAGGAATGTCTTCTGTTTCCTCTGCAATACAGACCGCACAATTGGATACGACGATTGTAGTTCACATAATAATATAATCGGAAATGAAGATATTCCGCCGAGTGTGGCAGTGTCCTTTTCTGCTCTTCTTCGATTTAGACCAAAGGAAAGCCTACCTGTCACGGAAATGCCTTTGAAATGCAGGGTCGACCAGGTAATCGACGGATATAGGGTGAGTGTCTTTATTTTTAATTACATTGGTTGTTCATCTTTACTATCACACAAAGTTTAAATATAATTTATAATGTGGGCATGGCCTGTATCTCAATGTACAGTATTTAAAGCATGTCTACAGCGACATCTGATAAGTAATTATATTTTATATTATAACCCTTTCCCTCATATAAACTTTCATGCCTTTGGAAACATAGTAGACCTTGATCAGACGGCCTCTGTAGGATCCGTCTGATCAGGGCATTCTTTCTCTTTTTTTCTTATGAAATGACACAGATCTGACCCTACAGGTATTGTCTGAGCCAAACCTTCACATAAAAAAGTTTCCCTTCTGAAAATTAAGTTAAAGAATATTCATGAAGTGATCAATTTATTTAAAAAAAATGTTAATTAGGTCTTGGGTAGTACCTTAATATAGGAAGAAAGTTATGCAGAGAACTCCTCAAGGATCTTACTGCATTAGTTTTGTTCTGCAACCACCTGCTTTTATAGACCTCCATGCTTTTTCATTATACAATCGCTACAGCCAGACTCTACTGCAGATTATCACACGTTTTAGTTGACGACCTGGTCAAAGCAAACCGAGTAACCCTGTCCCTCATATTAACGTGTTTTCACGCATTTGAAAACAGAGTAGACCCAGATCAGACGGCTCCTAGAAAAGTCGTCTGACCAGGGTCTGTTCAGTTTGTTAATATACTTTGATAGATTTGTTTCTTTTCCCTCTAAAGTGTCTACGATGTTCCATATTCCATATTTCTTTATAACTATTTTGTTAATGAATATTCAGAAGGTATTGAAATTTGACCTGAGTACAGAACAGGGAATGTGTTAGACCCTTCTCATGCTATTTAAGCGTACACATCTGCATTTGCAAATAGTGTAAACCCATATGAGACAACTCCTAGAGGAGCTTTCTCGTATTATTTTATCAATGTAAGTCAGACGCTACAATTGATCTAGCTTCAGAATGCTTCAGCTAGTTTAATATTCATAGTGGCATTATTCACATTTGAATATTCAACATGAGAGTGTTTAATGTTTTTTCCTTTGGTTTCTTTGTCTTGCGAAGAATAGCAGTTAGAGAATGTTATGACTGGTTAGTATTCTTACGTCATCAATCCATTAATACGATCTCTAGAAACCCACCATAAAGATACAATGTAGACCCAGATTTAGACATTTGTTCATAGTCTGTACAGTTTGCATCACATGTCACATCATGACATCGGCAGTATTTCTTTGAAAAATCACCCATTCAACCGATGCTTTAGATTGGTTAATAAATCATGTTCGGGTAAGTTCGCCGTCATTGGCGAATCCGTGATAACATTTGCAAACCGTTTGGATCCTGAGGAGATGCCGAATAACTCGGCGTCTCATCGGGATCCGAATTACTTGACACTGTTCATATTTTTGTAAAGAAGTTGCTGTCATATACAATGTACATCAACAATTCTTGCCGCAATAACACGAACACACCTTACATAATGTTTTACCATATATTTCATTGCGTATTGACAAAATGATGATCACTGCTATCTTACTGTACACGACACATGTGTATTATTGTCGTCCGTTTTATTTCCGCTATTCTGGCAGTCACTGTCATCTCGCCAAATTTAGACACCATCAATATAAAATATGATCATAATTGGTCACCAATTATTAAACCAATAATCACGCATGTTTGTTCGCCTTTAATTTGCATGGACCAATAACACACAGCAAATAAAACATTTCCAATGAGCTCAGATATTTTTAGACTGATCGGCAAATGGAAGGAAATTTGTAATCAAAAATGCAGGATTTGAATGTAACAGACATATTTTGACGGTGAGTCATAATTAACAAGCAAATAGCAATGGTCTATCGAACACAAACAGCAGCTTTGTTTAATAGTGACACATACTGCTATATTGCTGAATGAATATTATGAACAATTTCCACACACAAAAAGGAGCATAGGGGTACAGGTAAGATACAGAGACAAAACACAGAAAAACCGTCATACCCGTTTGATTTTTCTATGAAAAAACACCGAATGTTCTACTTTAAGGCCATAGATGTACACGTTGTTAATTCTTGGCAGCTAAGTGTCGAAGCGCCAAATATAAAAGCCGTCAATATAAATCCTATTTAACCATATTCTCCATGAATGTTCGTGTAAGAAATAACGACGTGATGAATATTAATTAATTTTACATTTTTTTATAATGGCATATATGAACACAGGAAATGTTGGCCATGGCAGAAACTGTAGTCATATCTAACTGTGATATCATTAGCCCCTGTAGGAGCCGTCTGATCAGGGTCTGCTCCGTTTGTAATTAAGAAATGAATGACGTGCTTCCGGTGTTCATGAGGTTATGCAACGCATAGCTTTACGAGCAAAGTTAGTGAAGCCCGAAGGGCTTCACGTGAATCTTTGCTCGTAAAGCTATGCGTTGCATAACCCATGAACACCGGGAGCACGTCATTTATTTCTTATATTTATATTCCATTGTATTTCTTATATTTAAGAAATGAATGACGTGCTTCCGGTGTTCATGAGGTTATGCAACTTTCTTTTTATGATAAGGTTATATAAGGACGTTGCAGGGCGAATGTAAATATAGGCATATAAATGCGTTTTTTATGGGAGTAAAGGGTTAAAATGCCAAATGCTGGTCCCGCAAGTTTAAATCCGTAGAAGGTATGTGTTTATATGCAATAAATAATAAGTGTTGTACAAGCAACATACACTATCACGAGAAAAGCATTTTTACCATGGTTTTATCGTCTTTCAGGACGTGTGCAGAAACATTACTTGTTTTCCTCCCAGAGAATACACAAATGGCCAATGCGTCGGTCTCTTCGAATCTGTAGCAGGAGTACGATACAGGTTTTATATGAAGTTAGTGCCCTTGCAGGAACTCTATCCAAAAGATATCACACATCTACCGGAAAGTTTAAACATGTTCATACGAAACTGGAAGGAAATGATGGGTTTTCCTAAACACAGCGCACAAAGTCGTGTATTCCTTAAAACTACTGGTGTAAGGAATAGGCAAGGAGAACATCTGTCGTACGAGTACTTCCTTGTACAAATTGATATGTATATTCCTGTAAATAATAGAGTAAAATCATCGTTTGTAGACGAATTCTTGTCATTAGGAAACAACACAGTGACAGTGAAAGGTGGATTTTTAAATAAGCACTTTGATTTCCATGCATCTTTCGTCATGGCAGAACTTCAGATGTTAGAGGGACAAAATGGAACACATATTTTTGATGAACAAGTGTTACTGTTCGATTCAATCCATGGTGATATTCTTATTCAACTTAACGATTTGAAAGATTTGTTTAGTGAGGAGGAGGACGAGGATGAGGAGGATGGACAGAAAATAGAGTTAGTAGAGGTCATGATTCTCCCTAAAGTGTGTCCTCTTGTTGGAATTCCACTTTCAGATTTGGACACTGAATGGTTCACTTGGGGAGTAAGCCTTAAAGATATAGACACTAATGTAACAAAATCAAGCTACGTAGAGATTCCCGACCAAGCTAGTCAGAATGAAACAATTTTTGTGTGTAAAAATCTTTTCGAAGATATAAACAAAGCATTAATGCTAAGATTTCCGAGACATGACAAGAGAGCAGTGCAACAAGATTTGCCACAAGGCATTCTCTCCCTTGTATGCACTTGCGTGTCTGTGTTTTGCTCGATAATGACCTTGATCACATACGCTTTGTTTAAGGAATTACGGACACAGCCGGGTATAAATAATATTATGCTCACTTTAAATCTTATTATTGCACAAATATTGTTCCAGTTCGGAGCGGGGCAGGCGCAAGTTGTAGATTGGGGATGCAAGGTCGTGGGTGTTTTGGTTCACTTCTTTTGGCTCATGGCCATAATGTGGATGAATGTTTGTTCCTTGCATATGTTTAGGGTGTTTAAATCTCTCAGAGAGAAGTCGATTGGCTCCAGTATAGCGAAGACAACCCTTGCTTACACTGTTTATTGCATAATCATCTCATGCATTCCTGTAGCTGTGACAATTGCCGTGAGCTCAACCGAAAACAATGACTTAGGGTATGGCGGACATATCTGTTACATATCCAGTTATCATATGGTTGGCTTTTCCTTTGCTTTGCCAGTCGGTGTTATCATTCTTACTAATTTCTTGCTTTTCCTTTCCGTTATAATCACTATCAGTAAGATGCCGAAAATTGACGCAAACAGCAGTAAACATAGAAATTATGCTAAAATATATATCAAACTCTCTACGCTTACAGGCTTAACATGGATATTTGGATTTTTGTATTTCTTTACGGGGGTAGAGGTGTTGGAGTATATTTTCATTATTCTAAATGCGGGGATAGGGGTTTTCATATTTTTAGCATTTGTGTGTAACCAAAGGGTTTTGAAGCTATTCAGTCTCCTTCTGCGGCCGAGTAAAACCAGGTATTCAGAGTCAACTAGAAGAACAAGCTTAAGTGAGAGTCCTAGTCGTACAAACGGAATGGCACACCCATAACCCTTTGATTGTTAGATACGCATTTAAACAAATTTGCAGATATAGTAGACCTGGATAAGGAGCTTGCTTCGTTTGATTATGGAATTTCTTATATATTAATCTGATTCTTCAATTTCTGCTCTGCCCCAAAACTTATGTTTTCAAATGCCATTATAAATTTCGTATTATTAATATTTATACAAACACTAATTTTTACATGCATGTACATACTTTAAGGGTTAACTGTATTTCTTGATCGGACTCTTGTTTGATTAATTCTTGTTCAACGTTTTTTCTCACAGGCATTTGATCCACGAATGACCACCTGGACGCGGTTTGTTTGTAAATGTTACGTGGATGATGCAAGCTAAAATATACATGCCCTATTTAAATATCAGTTATTACACAGGAATAGAAAATTACCGAAGAATTGATATTCAAACCTTTGAACGCGGAGGGCACATGCATTGGCATTTGAAATAGTGTAGATCCAGACCAGATGGCTCCTATAGGAACCCATCTGCTCAGGGTATTTACTCTGTAAGGTTTGCCTTTTTAAAACAAAACCCTCTATCAAGTTTAAGCCTTTCATATAGAGTAGACTCTATCGTTAAACTCAAATTCAGTGTTGAAAGTGTTAATGTATTATTGCAGGAATAATTGCACAGGTTACAGAACGGCTAACTTCACCCCTTACTGTGAATGTTGGATTTCGATGTAAAAGTTGATCGTGTAAACTGGGCCGGGAGTGAGTGGCGTTATTGCTACCCTTTTTACATTCTCATATTTCGATACGACAACTGTATCATCTTTTGCATTGTACCATACCAAGGCCAAGGTCACATTTCAAGATCAAAGATCATAACTACAGGCCTGTTATTAGTGGGGCATACCTGTTTTACAAACACCACTTTTTTCACCATCTCTTTTTTTAAAAGTCAAAATCGTGTTAAGTGAAATAATGTTCTTTTGAAATGGAAGTTATCGTATTGTATTCTTTGTGCTACGTATCTGCCTGTAAACAGTTTTCTCGGACACGACAGACTTCTCGTATGAAGTATGCAGTTCACTAAGCATCTGCCTTACCGGTATTCCTAAAGAACAATGTACTTTAGTATTCGCCTTGATTTCATATTGTTTTTTTTTGCGTTTGTATAACTACGTTTATTTGCTTAGTGTAAAGGACTGCACCTGATACAAAACTAAATATCTTCAAAACGGTACAACAGCTTTCAATAACATTAGGTACAGTTATAAAATACTTCATTCGTGTATAATCCGCTCTAAGCACGAATTATTGCCTGTCATTATATTCTTCAGGTGACATTTTTGTGTCTTCAAGAAAATATTATATTCTGTTTTCGTACTGACTCTCTTATGGGGGAAAAGTGTTAAGTGTGGGTCGAGAGTTGTCGTAAAATTGTCACAGTGAGTTTTGGATTTAAAGTATAGTAAAACCTTTGTACAACGACACAAGTGAAACTTTGTCTAATTAATTTGTCAGACAGGTGGTAACTTAATGCTAGGGTATTCTGCTTTACGTTCATTCATCATAGGCAGCCACCTGCTCTTACACGAATTTGTTTGAGCATCATTATTGCATATCTTTCTCTGTAAATGGTAAGTTATTAGTTGACAACTTGCACTTCTGTTTTGTTTTTATATATTTAGAATTTTTCTCATGGAACGTCTCATATGCTTTATGTCTTTAGTTTCACTGACCAGAACTGTCGCTAGGAAGAGTCAACAGCAGAATACACGAAAAGCTGTATAAAACACGTAGTGAACTATCAAAATAACTTATTTCTCAGCCAAATCATATACTGTTGCAATTGCAATTGCCACCCCAAGTTGCAGCAAGATGGGATTTAGTGGAGAAATACAAAAAGTAGATTTTCTAAATACGTGTATGTTTCTAATCTACATATCTGCAATGTATTATAAGTGGACATTCATTTATTGAGCACAGAAGTGTTAACAAGCAGGTGGTTGCTTAATGCAGAGCAAAAGTAATGCAGAAAGCTCCTATACTTTTGTTTGACCTGCATTAAGCCACCATCTGCCTTACAATTCCATAATTAGATTTCTTTTTGGTGGTCGCTTAAGACGTGTTCTACTGTATCTTCAATACAATCATGTTTCCAATTCTATTTCAGTTTGCGAACTAACAGTGTTAAAAAGGTAACGGTGTCATGGTGTCCGTTACGAGTAATGATGTATCTTGGTCAGTAATCTATCTTTAATACTCTCCCAAAAGCTGTAGGTCCTAGGTTGGATGTAGGTTGTTTCCTCTGATTTTATCGTTGATCTCTTTGCACTGCAATAACAAAATTGACTTTGAATATCTGATATATTGCATACATTCTTTGACTAAAACTCCATTGAATCATTTAATGTTTATAATTCAAAGAAAATGATCATTCTTTAAATATCAAATCAATTTACCACATCTCAATGAAATACAAGAACAATAACAGAGTAATCCAACTGAAAGGACCTAGTACTTCCTTTTTGGTATACCTTTGTGTTTATCTGTCAGGGCAGATAATTTACAGTTGAATAGTATCCGCCATTATGATTAATTTTTTAGTGATGCCTTTTTCCGTAGCTCTAGATGAAGAACTTATCGAGACGCTGATTGTATAGTCAGACTTCGCTAATCCAAACCTTAAAAGTAAAGAACAACTGAGAAGTTTTCGGCAGGTGACTATAGGAGCATCTGTTTAGGGATTGCCCTGTCATGGCATTATGTAAATATGATCATATAAATTTTATCTAGGTAAAACACTCCTTTGAAAATGTACCTTTAAGAAATTAAGTTAATAAATATTCATGAAATGGTCAGCTGACGTATCATTATTCATTAGCGAACGGGTTAATCCACTGGCAGGATGATGGACGTTCACCAGGTGCATTACACAGTCACCATTGTTTGTCAAAATGTTACCAATATTTGTTTACACAAACCTGGGGTTAGCAATGATATATATCCATCAGAATAAAACAGAATAATTGTTTGACGTAAATCACATATCTGCATTATCCTCTGATGAATGAACTTCATTACATTTTGCTCACGTTTTTTATTCAAATGTTCCCACTATGTTAAGACCGGATCCCTTGTTTTATATGATTAACGCGTTGTTAGAAGGTATCATTATTGTGGAAGATGTCAATAATTGATTTTGTGATAGGGCAGACGATTTAGTCAATAAAGCGTTATTCATATGTTGTATTTGTATACATTCATGTTTCCGTCTATTATAACATTCCCATGTGTATTGGAATGGGCATCCAATTAAAGTATGCTTTGCAGCAAAAATAGTGCTTGTGTCTATTTCCTACTCGAACTTTGTTTTTACCGTTTCTGTTTTCCCAATTGCGTATAATTTATCAGTTTTACTAAAGTACATTCTTTTTAACCATTTGCTTCATATAAACGCCTTTTCACATATTTGCAAACAGAGAAGACCCTGATCAGACGGCTCATGTAGGAGCCGTCTGATCAGGGTCTGCTCTGTTTGCTAATCAATTTTGATAGAGTTGTGTCTTTTGTTTCTAAAATGGTCACAATGTTCCACCGTCCATATCTCATTATAACTATTTTGTCCATGAATATTCAGCATTTATTAAAATTTTGACTAAATAAAGAACGGATAGAGGGTTGAAATGCCCAGTGCATTTAGCCCAGAAACAAATCACAGGTTGTGATTGTCTCACTAATTACAAAGAGAACGTACAGAGCGTGATTGCTGATCAGAATCTATTACATGT
This sequence comes from Azorinus chamasolen, assembly GCA_963576725.1. NCBI lineage: Eukaryota > Metazoa > Mollusca > Bivalvia > Cardiida > Solecurtidae > Azorinus > Azorinus chamasolen. The sequence goes on along the minus strand of OY755236.1, from coordinate 68,526,998 downwards.
ATACAGAAGAAAAGCGTGAGATCCCTGACTGCAGTAGAACCTGTCTTTAGCCACCATTCATTTATTAAAGAAAGGGGGCTTAAATCTGGTAGCTGCTTAATGCAAGGCAAACGTACTGCAGAAAGCCCCAACAGGAGCTTTCTGCATTACTTTCAGCTTTGCATTATGCTACTTGCTATCTTAGAGACCCTTAGTTAGACCTCTTGTTTAATGAACACTTAAGACAGGCTCTGTTGTACTGCATGCTAGTCCCATTAAGTTAATGGAGTGTTAGGTGCATATACTCGTAACATATCCTTTTAACAAATACATTTATAACATATTTCCATACCCTCCTGATGGAGATACTACTAAAATGGGCAGTTCAAAGCACCAGGATTCAATTGATTGTATTTTACCCGTAATTTTCTATCGAGACATTCGGATAGCTTTTACATAGTCTGGATTCAGATCCGTGTAACTCTGCCTATTACACGATCAGTACTGTTTAAGACACTATGATTGCTTTTCTATTAAACGTATAACGTCTAATGATAGGACATTTTAAAATCATTACGATTATTCCAATTATTGACCATAACAGAGTGGAATGGTCCATCATTGGTTATTGGTAGGTTTCACATAATATAAATGTTCACAAAATATGAGCGAGTAAAATATGCAAAAGGGGGTTGAGTGAAAATCAGTGCAGACCCTGATCAGAGGGCTCATCTAGGAGTCATCTGATCTGGGTCTACACTGTTTGCAAATGAAAATACACTCGTTTTCCGCATTCAAATGGTTAAATAAGATTACTAATTGGACAGACTTTGTGAAACAAGAATAACACCGCATTTCCTCTAAACCCTTCACTTGCTATTCACGTCAATATACCTACCTGTAAATAGTGAAGACCCAGATGAGACAGCTGCTGTAGGAGCTGTCTCATCAGGTTCTGCACTATTTACAAGTTGATTGTGCAACCAGTGCACTCCACAGCAGTGATTGCACAGCGAAATACTTGTACACAGTGAAGATATATGTAATTATACAACAAGGCATTGGTAAAGAAGGAGAACTGCATTTTAAAATTCAGCAAGCAAAGGGTTAATCCTGGGAGTACATTAAATCTTCTCAAAGGCAAACACTTTATGGATAAATAGTGGGGCCTTTAAAAGCAAGTGAACCAAAGATACAGATAAAAGTACGTACGCAGATACTAAAAGCATCATTTTCCACCAAACCCTGTACTGTGACCACTCTTTAGAATCGTCTCAAGAAAGGATTCTAAAGAGTGGTCACATAATAGGGTTTGGTCTAAAGAGTGGTCATACGTATAGCGTTTGGCGGAGAAATAAAGAAGTTATTCTTGAAAATGTTTTAATTTACGCATCTTATCTGGAACTTTGTGGATGTTTAACTTTTCCCTCATATAAACGCTTTCCACGCATTTACAAAAAGAATAGACCAAAATCAGACGGCTCCGGAAGGATATGATCCTGTGGGATCTGCTCTGTTTGCTTATGAACTTATGAAAGATCTGACTCTTTTTCGATCCAGTGTCAGTGTTACAATTATACTACTGGTTAGTCGTCACTGTAGTATTTTGAATGAGGGAAGTAGTTGTCTCATATTTGCAGACCTAGATCAGACGGCTCCTAGAGGAGCCCTCTGATCAGGGTATACACTGTTTTTCAGTAAAAAAGGTACAGTAAAACCTCTCTATAACGGCCACTAAATTACATCAAGTATTTTGTGTTAAAGGCAGGTGGTTGCTTAAAGCAAGGTGAAAGTAAAACAGAACGCTCCTATAGGAGCTCCTACATTGCATTAAGCAGCCACCTGCCCTAATATATCAACTAATTAACACAATTTAGTGGTCATTATAGAGAGGTTTTACTGTCTATCAAAGTTAACTCCTTCATAGCCTATTGAAAGGATTCTATTGTTACACACTGAAGGACCGTTCCACTATGAATATTAAACCCTTAAAGTGTAAGATGTGACTGCACGTTATAGTTAGCTCGGGTTATTCATGTGCTAATTCTGGTACTCTGTATGGTTACAGAATATACACTATAACCCGTCTTATGCGATCTTATATTAATTGGGACAAAGGAATCTTAAATAGCAGGTGGTTGCTTAATCCAGGGCATATACTCTTGCCCTGTATTAAGCAACCACCTGCCTTACAGAATCATAGACTTCTTTTTGATGGTCGCTTAAGACAGGTTCTACTGGAGTTTTAGAAAAGACGAATTTAGAAGTTTCTTTCGGGAGCTTTCTGTATGACTTTCACCCTGCGTTAAGCTTCCATCTGTTGTACAGACCGGTATTGATACTAATTTGAACGTCCGGTTTAGAAGGTTTTACGGTAACTGGAATTATTTTCCATTTAATGACCCAGAGACCACTTGAACTTACTAATACATGTAATTAAAGTCTCTATTTCGTGGTCTGTTTGTTTTCGGAAAAGACGATTGCAACATTTACTTGCTGAATCATTTTCGATACTTATCTACGCTAAAGTGTTTTTTACGCGTATGTCTGCACATTAATTGGACTTCCAAATCCCATGGGCGGTTCTATTTCAATATCCCATTTAACGCATGTATACCCCTATTATTTAAGGAAACCCGTCCAGATATTATTTTGGAAATCATCCATTTTCTTGTTAAGGGGTTACAGTCACAGTGTGTATCAGGAACAGTAAATACTTGATACAATGTAGTTGGAAGGTTTAATGAGTTGGAGTTTTTATGTCGCGTTAACCCTTTCCTCCATGAATATTCATGTCAGATATAATTACGCCATGGGCATTAATTGCATTAATTTGCTATAATAGCGTATGGAGACATGCATTTTATGCGTAGAAAGGCGTATTTATGAAGTAAAGGGTTAACATTATTTCAGCCATATTATAACGTCTAGCAAGCTGCAGGTGGGGCAATTTAGTTACGAAGAATTGAGAACTTTGTAAACAGGTGGCTGCTTAATGCAGACCCAGAGAGGAGCTTTCTGTCTTACTTTCATCCTGCATTAAGCAGTCACCTATCTTATAGACCGATAATGATACTTGTCATAGTGTTCGAGCTTTGACTTTATTTTTTAAAGCATTGTTATATAATTATACATATTTGGTGACACTCTATTACATTATTGAACTTGTTACATTATCATGCCACTATTTTCATGTTAACTTTTGACTTGCGTTTAACCCTTTCAATGAAGGCAACGATTCATTATTGTCCTTTACAAACAGAGTAGACCTAGATGGAAGGATTCCTAGAGGAGTCCTCTCACCAGGGTCTGCACTGTTTGTCATGTTACATTTTTCTTTGGTCCCCATAAGCTTGACCGTCTTAAATTTTGGAATAGTCCATTTGAAAATTCAGCGGTGTAAGGGTTAGCCCATAGGAGTCTCATCAGGTCCCATCAGGTTCCAAACTTTTTTTGCATTTGTTCACTTATTTCTGAACAACTCGAACGAAGCAAAACTTTAATAGTTCAGATATACAATTGAGCCCCTGTAAACCGGACATTAAGTACAGTATAAATATCGGCCTTGGAGACAAGTGGCAGTTTAATGCAGGGTAAAAGTCACGCAGGAAGCTCCTAGAAGACATTCTGCATGACTTTCACCGTGCATTAAGCAGCCACCTGCCTAAACGTATCTGAATTCTTCTGTACTAGAATTCCGGTTTAGAAAGTTTAACTGTATTTTAATTTTCAGCACGTTAACAACAACTTTTACATAATAGGATCCAGAGTTGCAACTATAATTTTATATTCTTCAGGGAAATCAACAAGGAAATCAAGATCTGAACAAGTATTTGACATGTCCATTGTCACCACCACGGGAGGTTTCTTTTTGACACACTTATTGATTTGTTGGTCTATTGCTATTGCAGACCAGCTCCTTTTTGACCAAGATGTGGTCGAATGGGTTAATTATATTCAAAGTGAATTCTGTGAACAACCATCAAGATGCACACCGCTGCCTTTAAACGAGAGCTTTAATACGCAATCAGACTCGGTCAGATCGGACTTTAGGGTGTCAGCAGAGGACCTCTTTGTCAAACCACCTCCAACACCAGCGTCGTGCTGTAGAAGATGTACGTGCAACTTAGATTGTGTGCAAACGGACTCTTGTTGTCCTGAGATGGTTAATATGGTGCCAAAAGTAACAACAAGGACAGTATGTATGCGACCACAACTTCGCCCATTCAGCATAAGCTACAAATTTGCCACGGTTCAGTATATGATGTTAAAGGGTTGCTCTGTCAGTAGTGGTGACATGCTAGTGGACGTTTCAACGAGGTTTATGTGTGAACATCAAACCGAGTACAATACTTTGGATGTCAATGTTCCTGTCTCTGATATCAACACAGGCATTACGTATGTGAATCGGTACTGTGCTTTTTGTAACGGAAAAACCGAAAGGGACCTGCAATACTGGGCGCCGGAAGTAAGCTGTGTAAACGACTCCTTAAGGGCGACCACACCCGATGGAATTGTAACAGAGATACCCAAAACAGACACCTGCAACTTGATCTACAGAGTACCAGAAGATCTAACCTCAAGAGTTCTGGAATGCAAAGAGTATATATCGTCGTGCAATGTAACGGGGCATTGGTCAGAGTATAATCCGCTTATAGAGCAAGCTTGTGCCCTATACAGTTCTACTTACTATGGCGGCTACAAGAATGTCTTCTGTTTCCTCTGCAATACAGACCGCACAATTGGATACGACGATTGTAGATCACATAAAGATATAACCGGACCTGGCAATATTCCGCCGAGAGTGGCAGTGTCCTTTTCTGCTCTTCTTCGATTTAGACCAAAGGAAAGCCTTCCTGTCACGGAAATGCCTTTGAAATGCAGGGTCGACCAGGTAATCGACGGATATAGGGTGAGTGTCTTTAGTTTTAATTACATTGGTTGTTCATCTTTACGATCACATAGTTTCAATATAATTTGTAATGTGGACATGGCCTATATCTCAATGTACAGTAAAACATGCCTACAGCAACATCTGATAAATAATTATATTTTATATTATAACCCCTTCCCTTCATATAAACTTTCATGCCTTTGCAAACATAGTAGACCTTGATCAGACAGCCCCTGTAGGATCCGTCTGATCAGGGCATTCTTTCTCTTTTTTCTTATGAAATGACACAGATCTAACCCTACAGGTTTTGTCTGAGCCAAACCTTCACATAAGAAGTTTCCCTTCTGAAAATTAAGTTAATGAATATTCATGAAGTGATCAATTTATTTAAAAAAATGTTAATTAGGTATAGGGTAGTACCTTAATATAGGAAGAACGTTATGCAGAGAACTCCTCAAGGATCTTTCTGCATTAGTTTTGTTCTGCAACCACCTGCTTTTATAGACCTCAATGCTTATTCATTATACAATCGCTACAGCCAGACTCTACTGCAGATTATCACACGTTTTAGTAGACGACCTGGTCAAAGGAAACCGAGTAACCCTGTCCCTCATATTAACGTGTTTTCACGCATTTGAAAACAGACTAGACCCAGATCAGATGGCTCCTAGAAAAGTCGTCTGACTAGGGTCTGTTCAGTTTGTTAATATAATTTGATAGATTTGTTCCTTTTCCCTCTAAAGTGTCTACGATGTTCCATATTTCCTTATAAGTATTTTGTAAATGAATATTCAGAAGGTATTGAAATTTGACCTGAGTACAGAACAGGGAATGTGTTAGACCCTTCTCATGCTATTTTAGCGTACACATCTGCATTTGCAAATAGTGTAAACCCATATGAGACAACTCCGAGAGGAGCTTTCTCGTATTATTTTATCAATGTAAGTCAGACGCTACAATTGATCTAACTTCAGAATGCTTCAGCTAGTTTAATATTCATAGTGGAATTATTCACATTTGAATATTCAACATGAGAGTGTTTAATGTTTTTCCTTTGGTTTCTTTGTCTTGCGAAGAATAGCAGTTAGAGAATGTTATGACTGGTTAGTATTCTTACGTCATCAATCCATTAATACAAACGATCTCTAGAAACCCACCATAAAGATACAGTGTAGACCCAGATTTAGACATCTGTTCATAGTCTGTACAGTTTGCTTCACATGTCACATCATGACACCGGCAGTATTTCTTTGAAAAATCACCCATTCAACCGATGCTTTAGATTGGTTAATAAATCATGTTCGGGTAAGTTCGCCGTCATTGGCGAATCCGTGATAACATTTGCAAACCGTTTGGATCCTGAGGAGATGCCGAATAACTCGGCGTCTCCTCGGGATCCGAATTGCTTGACACTGTTCATATTTTTGTAAAGAAGTTGCTGTCATATACAATGTACGTCAACAATTCTTCTCGCAATAACACGAACACACCATACATAAATATAAATACATGTATTATTTAACCATTTACTCCATGAATATTCGTGTAAGAAATAACGACGTGATGAATATTAATTAATTTTACATTTTTTTATAATGGCATATATGAACACAGGAAATGTTGGCCATGGCAGAAACTGTAGTCATATCTAACTGTGATATCATTAGCCCCTGTAGGAGCCGTCTGATCAGGGTCTGCTCCGTTTGTAAAGGCATATAAATGCGTTTTTTGGGAGTAAAGGGTTAAAATGCCAAATGCTGGTCCCGCAAGTTTAAATCCGTAGAAGGTAGAGTGTTGTACAAGCAACATACACTATCACGAGAAAAGCATTTTTACCATGGTTTTATCGTCTTTCAGGACGTGTGCAGAAACATTACTTGTTTTCCTCCCAGAGAATACACAAATGGCCAATGCGTCGGTCTCTTCGAATCTGTAGCAGGAGTACGATACAGGTTTTATATGAAGTTAGTGCCCTTGCAGGAACTCTATCCAAAAGATATCACACATCTACCGGAAAGTTTAAACATGTTCATACGAAACTGGAAGGAAATGATGGGTATTCCTAAACACAGCGCACAAAGTCGTGTATTCCTTAAAACTACTGGTGTAAGGAATAGGCAAGGAGAACATCTGTCGTACGAGTACTTCCTTGTACAAATTGATATGTATATTCCTGTAAATAATAGAGTAAAATCATCGTTTGTAGACGAATTCTTGTCATTAGGAAACAACACAGTGACAGTGAAAGGTGGGTTTTTAAATAAGCACTTTGATTTCCATGCATCTTTCGTCATGGCAGAACTTCAAATGTTAGAGGGACAAAATGGAACACATATTTTTGATGAAGAAGTGTTACTGTTCGATTCAATCCATGGTGATATTCTTATTCAACTTAACGATTTGAAAGATTTGTTTAGTGAGGAGGAGGACGATGATGATGAGGATGGACAGAAAATAGAGTTAGTAGAGGTCATGATTCTCCCTAAAGTGTGTCCTCTTGTTGGAATTCCGCTTTCAGATTTGGACACTGAATGGTTCACTTGGGGAGTAAGCCTTAAAGATATAGACACTAATGTAACAAAATCAAGCTACGTAGAGATTCCCGACCAAGCTAGTCAGAATGAAACAATTTTTGTGTGTAAAAATCTTTTCGAAGATATAAACAAAGCATTAATGCTAAGATTTCCGAGACATGACAAGAGAGCAGTGCAACAAGATTTGCCACAAGGCATTCTCTCCCTTGTATGCACTTGCGTGTCTGTGTTTTGCTCGATAATGACCTTGATCACATACGCTTTGTTTAAGGAATTACGGACACAGCCGGGTATAAATAATATTATGCTCACTTTAAATCTTATTATTGCACAAATATTGTTCCAGTTCGGATCGGGGCAGGCGCAAGTTGTAGATTGGGGATGCAAGGTCGTGGGTGTTTTGGTTCACTTCTTTTGGCTCATGGCCATAATGTGGATGAATGTTTGTTCCTTGCATATGTTTAGGGTGTTTAAATCTCTCAGAGAGAAGTCGATTGGCTCCAGTATAGCGAAGACAACCCTTGCTTACACTGTTTATTGCATAATCATCTCATGCATTCCTGTAGCTGTGACAATTGCCGTGAGCTCAACCGAAAACAATGACTTAGGGTATGGCGGACATATCTGTTACATATCCAGTTATCATATGGTTGGCTTTTCCTTTGCTTTGCCAGTCGGTGTTATCATTCTTACTAATTTCTTGTTTTTCCTTTCCGTTATAATCACTATCAGTAAGATGCCGAAAATTGACGCAAACAGCAGTAAACATAGAAATTATGCTAAAATATATATCAAACTCTCTACGCTTACAGGCTTAACATGGATATTTGGATTTTTGTATTTCTTTACGGGGGTAGAGGTGTTGGAGTATATTTTCATTATTCTAAATGCGGGGATCGGGGTTTTCATATTTTTAGCATTTGTGTGTAACCAAAGGGGTTTGAAGCTATTCAGTCTCCTTCTGCGGCCGAGTAAAACCAGGTATTCAGAGTCAACTAGAAGAACAAGCTTAAGTGAGAGCCCTAGTTGTGCAAACGGAATGGCACACCCATAACCCTTTGATTGTTAGATACGCATTTAAACACATTTGCAGATATAGTAGACCTGGATAAGAAGCTTGCTTCGTTTGATTATAGAATTTATTATATATTAATCTGATTCTTAATTTCTGCTCTGCCCCAAAACTTATGTTTTCAAATGCCATTATAAATTTCGTATTATTAATATTTATACAAACACTAATTTTTACATGCATGTACATACTTTAAGGGTTAACTGTATTTCTTGATCGGACTCTTGTTTGATTAATTCTTGTTCAACGTTTTTTCTCACAGGCATTTGATCCACGAATGACCACCTGGACGCGGTTTGTTGCGTGGATGATGCAAGCTAAAGTATACATGCCCTATTTAAATATCAGTTATTACACAGGAATAGAAAATTACCTAACAATTGATATTCAAACCTTTGAACGCGGAGAGCACATGCATTGGCATTTGAAATAGTGTAGATCCAGACCAGATGGCTCCTATAGGAACCATCTGCTCAGGGTCTTTACTCTGTAAGGTTTGCCTTTTAAAACAAAACCCTCTATCAAGTTTAAGCCTTTCATATAGACTCTATCGTTAAACTCAAATTCAGTGTTGAAAGTGTTAATGTATTATTGCAGGAATAATTGCACAGGTTACAGAACGGCTAATTTCACCTCTTACTGTGAATATTGGATTTCAATGTAAAAGTTGATCGTGTAAGCTGGGCCGGGAGTGAGTGGCGTTATTGTTACCCTTTTTACATTCTCATATTTCGATACGACAACTGTATCATCTTTTGCATTGTACATGTACCATACCAAGGCCAAGGTCACATTTCAAGATCAAAGATCATAACTACAGGCCTTTTACTAATGGGGCATACCTGTTTTACAAACACCGCTTTTTTCACCATCTCTTTTTTTTTAAAGTCAAAATGTTTATAATTCAAAGAAAATGATCATTCTTTAAATATCAAATCAATTTACCACATCTCATTGAAATACAAGAGCAATAACAGGGTAATCCAACTGAAAGGACCTACTTCTCTTTTGGTACACCTTTGTGTTTATCTGTCAGGGCAGATAATTTACAGCTGAAGAACATCCGCCATTACGATTAATATTTTAGTGATGCCTTTTTCCGTAGCTCTAGATGAAGAACTTATCGAGACGCTGATTGTATAGTCACACTTCGCTAATCCAAACCTTAAAAGTAAAGAACAATTTAGAAGTTTTCGGCAGGTGACTATAGGAGTCACCTTTAGGAGTCCTATATAGGAGTCAGGAGTCTGTTTAGGGGTTGCCCTGTCATGGCATTATGTAAATATGATCATATAATTTTTATCTAGGTAAAACATTCCTGAAATGTACCTTTAAGAAATTAAGTTAATAAATATTCATGAAGTGGTCAGCTGACGTATCATTATTCATTAGCGAACGAGTTAACAAACTGGCAGGATGATTGACTTTCACCCTGCATTACACAGTCGCCATCGTTTTTCAAAACGTTACCAATATTTGTTTACAAAAATTTGGGGTTAGCGATGATATATATCCATCAGAATAAAACAGAATAATTGTTTGACGTAAATCACATATCTGCATTATCCTCTGATGAATGAACTTCATTACTTTTTGCTCACGTTTTTTATTCAAATGTTCCCGCTATGTTAAGACCGGGTCCCTTGTTTTATATGATTAACGCGTTGTTAGAAGGTATCATTATTGTGGAAGATGTCAATAATTGATTTTGTGATAGGGCAGACAATTTAGTCAATAAAGCGTTATTCATATGTTGTATTTGTATACATTCATGTGTCTATTATAACATTCCCATGTGTATTGGGATGGGCATCCAATTAAAGTATGCTTTGCAGCAAAAATAGTGCTTGTGTCTATTTACTACTCGAACTTTGTTTTTACCGTTTCTGTTTTCCCAATTGCGTATAATTTATCAGTTTTACTAAAGTGCATTCTTTTTAACCATTTGCTTCATATAAACGCCTTTTCACATATTTGCAAACAGAGAAGACCCTGATCAGACGGCTCATGTAGGAGACGTCTGATCAGGGTCTGCTTTGTTTGATAATCAAATTTGATAGAGTTGTTTCTTTAGTTTCTAAAATGGCCACAATGTTCCACCGTCCATATCTCATTATACATTTGTAACTATTTTGACCATGAATATTCAGCATTTATTAAAATTTTGACTAAATATAGAACGGATAGAGGGTTGAAATGCCCAGTGCATTTAGCCCAGAAACAAATCACAGGTTGTGATTGTCTCACTAATTACAAAGAGAACGTACAGAGCGTGATTGCTGATCAGAATTTAATACATATATACAGAAGAAAAGCGTGAGATCCCTGACTACAGTAGAACCTGTCTTTAGCCACCATTCATTTATTAAACAAAGGGGGCTTAAAACAGGTAGTTGCTTAGTGCAAGGCAAACGTAATGCAGAAAGCCCCAACAGGAGCTTTCTGCATTACTTTCAGCTTTGCATTATGCTACTTGCTATCTTAGAGACCCTTAGTTAGACATCTTGTTTAATGACCGCTTAAGACAGGTTCTGTTGTACTGCATGCTAGTACCATTAAGTTAATGGAGTGTTAGGTGCATATAACAGGGCCTTTCACAAATACATTTGTAACATATTGGCATACCCTCCTGAGGGAGATATTACTAAAATGGGCAGTTCAAAGCACCAGGATTCAATTGATTGTGTTTTACCCGTAATTCACTATCGGGACATTCGGGCAGCTTTTACATAGTCTGGATTCAGATCCGTTTAACCCTGCCTATTACAAGATCAGTACTGTTCAAGACACTGTGCTTGTGTTTCTATTAAACGTAAAACGTCTAATGATAGGACATTTTAAAAGCATTATGATTATTCCAATTATTGACCATAACAGAGTGGAATGGTCCATCATTGGTTACTGGTAGGTTTCACATAATATAAATGTTTATTGGTAGAGTTCACAGACTATGAGCGAGTAAAATATGCAAAAGGGGGTTGCGCGAAAATCAGTGCAGACCCTGATCAGAGGGCTCATCTAGGAGTCATCTGGTCTGGGTCTACACTGTTTGCAAATGAAAATACACTCGTTTCCCGCATTCAAATGATTAATTGAGATTACTAATTGGACAGACTTTGTGAAACAAGACTAACACCGCATTTCCTCTAAACCCTTCACTAGCTATTCACGTCAATATACCTACCTGTAAATAGTGAATACCCAGATGAGACAGCTCCTGTAGGAGCTGTCTCATCAGGGTCTGCACTATTTACAAGTTGATTGTGCAACGAGTGCACTCCACTGCAGTGATTGCACAGCGAAACACTTGTACACAGTGAAGATATATGTAATTATACAACAGGGCATAGGTAAAGAAGGAGAACTGCATTTTAAAATTCAGCAAGCGAAGGGTTAATCCTGGGAGTACATTAAATCTTCTCAAAGGCAAACACTTTATAGATAAATAGTGGGGCCTTTAAAAGCAAGAGAACAAAACATACAGATAAAGTGCGTACGCAGATACTAAAAGCATCATTTCTTCACCAAACCCTGTACTGTGACCACTCTTTAGAACCGTCTCAAAGAGAGGATTCTAAAGAGTGGTCACAGAATAGGGGTTGGTCTAAAGAGTGGTCATATGTATAGGGTTTGGCGGAGAAATAAAGAAGTTATTCTTGAAAATGTTTTAATTTACGCATCTTATCTGGAACTTTGTGGATGTTTAACTTTTCCCTCATATAAACGCTTTTCACGCATTTACAAACAGAATAGACCCAAATCAGACGGCTCCGGAAGGAAATGATCCTGTGGGGTCTGCTCTGTTTGCTTATGAACTTATGAAAGATCTGACTCTTTTTCGATCCAGTGTCAGTGTTACAATTATACTACTGGTTAGTCGTCACTGTAGTATTTTGAATGAGGGAAGTAGTTGTCTCATATTTGCAGACCTAGATCAGACGGCTCCTAGAGGAGCCCTCTGATCAGGGTATACACTGTTTTTCAGTAAAAAAAGGTACAGTAAAACCTCTCTATAACGGCCACTAAATTACATCAAGTATTTTGTGTTAAAGGCACGTGGTTGCTTAAAGCAAGGTGAAAGTAAAATAGAACGCTCCTATAGGAGCGTTCTGTTTCACTTTCACATTGCATTAAGCAGCCACCTGCCCTAATATATCAACTAATTAACACAATTTAGTGGTCATTATAGAGAGGTTTTACTGTCTATCAAAGTTAACTCCTTCATAGCCTATTGAACGGACTCTATTGTTACACACTGAAGGACCGTTCCACTATGAATATTCAACACTTAAAGTGTAAGATGTGACTGCACGTTATAGGTAGCTCGGGTTATTCATGTGCTAATTCTGTGTACTCTGTATGGTTACAGAACATACACTAGAACCCGTTTTATGCGACCTTATATTAATTGGGACAAAGGAATCTTAAATAACAGGTGGTTGCTTAATACAGGGCAAATACTTTTGCCCTGTATTAAGCAACCACCTGCCTTACAGAATCATAGTCTTCTTTTTGATGGTCGCTTAAGACAGATTCTACTGGAGTTTTAGAAAAGACGAATTTAGAAGTTTCTTTCGGGAGCTTTCTGTATGACTTTCACCCTGCGTTAAGCTCCCATCTGTTGTACAGACCGGTATTGATACTAATTTGAACGTCCGGTTTAGAAGGTTTTACTGTAACTGGAATTATTTTCCATTTAATGACCCAGAGAACACGTGAACTTACTAATACATGTAATTAAAATGTCTATTTCGTGGTCTGTTTGTTTTCGGAAAAGATGATTCCAACATTTACTTGCTGAAACATTTTCGATACTTATCTACGCTAAAGTGGTTTTTACGCGTATGTCTGCACATTAATTGGACTTCCAAATCCCATGGGCGGTTCTATTTCAATATCCTATTTAACACATGTATACCCCTATTATTTAAGGAAACCCGTCCAGATCTTATTTTGGAACTCATCCATTTTCATGTTAACATGTAAGGGGTTACAGTCACAGTGAACCAAATAGTTGACATCGATGGATTCAGCAAAAAGTGCAGACCCTTATTAGAGGGCCCTTCATGGTTCTCTCTGATATGGGTCTGCATAGTTTGCCTATGTCCTTCTTAAGGGACACTGGACACTAATGGGTTAATGTCAATTTCCTTACTTAGAATTGAACTCATACATCAAATACAATGACACAAGGACCTGAATTAACCGTGTCCCAAGTGTTACTCCATTGGGAACTGAGGGTTATTGTTCAGATATATATTATCACCCTTGATCGATAAAACACAAAGGTATGCCAAATGAGAAGTAAAGGTCCTTTCAGTTCGATTACTCTGTTATTTCCATTGAGGTTTCTCAAAGAGGTGTTGTGGTTAATTTGTTCCCTGAAACTCTAAACAATTCAGTAATTTTACAGTCAACCAAAGACTATTACAGATATTCTGTAATCACTCGAAACAATTAATCCGAGCTATTCAGAGTAAAAGTTACAAATGCAGTTCAAGGAGATCAACGATAAATCAGAGTAAATAAAGTAATAACAGCTACACCTTTTAACGAGTAATAATTTAATGCTTGCCCAAAGTTTGATATTTGACAGGCTCTGCCTTCTTCCAGTTCGTTTAAACCTATACTTAATAAATATATATAAAAGAAATAATGACACCATAAATATTAATTAGTTTAATTCATATAATGACATACGTACATTTGGTGTTTTTGGTATTGGTAGAAACCACTGAGCTACCGATCCACACGAACCAGGACTTACTGGTTGTACCCGACTTAACTCAACCCCGTTTCAGTGAATTTGCATCAGGTCGCGATAAGTAGGGTAATGATTTAACGATTTGTGTCTAGCGTCCAAAACCATGTGCGTAGGCTAATCGACAAACTGTGTAGATCCAGCGTGTACATCACATTTCTCCAAATATCACATTGGCAAAATGATTACTGCAGAAGCACCCCGTCAAATGTAAAACATGTATTCGAGCAAGTGTGCTTATAAATGAGGCTTAAGGGCTTTCAGTCATTCATAAAAGCGCGTTAAAAAGAGTGACGTCTCGCTAATACGATCACTCAAACTAAAGATTAGTCTGGATTCTTAAAAAAAGTGATGGCTTAATGCAGGACAAGGGGTATGCAGAAAGCTCCTATTGGATTAATTTTGTCCTGCATTAATGTTTCTACTGTTTCGCCATCGATCCCTATGCTGTAATAGTATCCCTGATAATTGTCATAAGACGTTTATAAAGAGTGGTCACCAACATAGAGTGGTTTCATTGAGACGGATTCTATAGGATTTGTTGAAGACTGATTACTAGGAGGGTTGTTTTTCTAAGAGAGTTTTATTTACTCATTTTATCAATGCCTTTGGCTAAGTGCTGTTATATGATACTGAGCAAGTCCTCTCTATGATACAAAACAAAAAAAAACCCACAGACAACTGTTGTTCATAAATACAAGCAGCGAATATCATTTATAGAACTAATTTCTAATTTTACGATTAGTGCTGTTATATGATACTGAGTAAATATCCATCCCTACTTATTGTACCACACGCAAGTATGTGACGGTATATCCTCGAATGTCCAAACACTCATTAATTCAAACACTCGCTAATCCGAACACTCGTTGATCCGAATACTCGCTAATCCGAATAATCGCTAATCTGAATACACGCTAATTCGAACACACGCTAATCCGAATACTCGCTAATCCGAATACACGCTAAACTGAATACTCGCTAATCCGAACACTCGCTAATCCGAATACTCGTTAATTCGAATACACGCTAATCCGAATTCACGCTAATCTGAATACTCGCTAATCCGAACACTCGCTAATCCGAATACACGCTTATCTGAACGTTCAAATAAGATCGGTCTCCTATAGAGCCGCCTGATCAGGGTCTGAGCGTGTTTGCTTTGATATAATCTGGATCTAATCATACCGTTCCTTTTACGATAAAAGAAAATATTTTGCTCAAAGTACCATGCTAATGTGGAAATCATAGTCGTCCCTCTTCCCTTTTCATTCCAAAACCAAAACAACAGTATCAAACAGTTTGGATCCTGATGAGAGACAGAGAAGAAACGGATTAATGAGTAAATTGGCCACATACTTGTAAGTGGAAGCGAAAGGGTTTAACATTTGCCGTGTACGTCTTTTCTAAACACAGTGAACGGTTCCTATAGGAGCCGTCTGATCAGGTTCTGCTCTGTTTACTTACGGTATCAAATATATCTGGTTCTGCAGCTTTTGCCATGGCCAACATTTCTTGGACTCAGAGTGACCATGTGCCATTACAGAACCGGACGTCCAATTTAGTATAAATATCGGTCTTGGTGACAGGGGACAGCTTAATGCAGTATGAAATTCTAGATAGGAGCTTTCTGTATATCTTTCGTCCAGCATTAAGTAACCACCTGCCTATAAGTATCTAAATTCCCTTCTCTACTAGAAGTCCGGTTTAGAGTTGTTTTACTGTGTAATATTCATACAGTAATACGTCTTATATGAATATTCATCATATAAAGGGTTAAATTTACTGGTCAAATAGCAAACAAAAGACCCCAAGTTATATCGTGTCCGATCAAGATTCAAACTCTTTGCAACTATAAATACATGTATATAAGGATTAGTATCCATGCTTAAAAAACCTTTTAGTTGAATCTGAGTTCGTTCTCAAGTTCTTGATTAGTCAGATTTCAGTTTTTGGCTCAACTCTGACCAATCAGAAGCTTGAGAACAAACTCAGACTCAACTAAAAAGCTGGACCCAGCTGTCCAGACAGAACGGATGAGATATCGCCTAAACTGTAATATTGGGCGAGATCGTGTTTATATTTGAAAAACAGTTTGGATCCAGATTAGACACAGAGTAACTCGGCGTCTTATCAGGATCTATAATGTTACACACTCTGAAAGTGATTTACAATAAATATGAAAGAAGAAACAACAAGTTTGACAATTTTAGGAAAACAATAATTTAAATGCTTATAAAGGTAAAACCTTTCTTTTTCACGCATTTGCAAACAGAGTAGACCCGGACTCCTGTAGGAACGTTCTGCATTACCTTGCCATGCATTAAGCAATTGCAGGAAAAACAGCCAGTGTGAAGGGATGTGTCATTACTCAAACAGTCAGTGACATGGCAATAAAGAAGACCACTTCAGAATCCCTGTCAAATCCCAGACCACTAACCCTTACCCAACTGTGATAAAAACGTCGAGGAACTCGGCAACCTGTTGAGACGCCGAGGTACTCGGCAACCTGATGAGACATCGAGGTACTCATAATATGGACCCGAGGTACGCATAATATGGACCCAGGCTCCGAGCTCATAAAGCTTTTTGCTTGAGCCTGAGATGATTCTCAAGTATCTGATTGGTCAGATTCTGAGTTTGCTCAGAAACTGACCAATCAGATACTTGAGAATCATCTCAGACTCAGAAGCTTTATAAGTTTCGACCCAGGCTTTTTGCAAATGTGAATTATGTTTCCGTTAGCTGTCTACTGAAACACATTAGACTAAGTAAACACATAATATTTCTAACGCAATCCCAGAAACTATATTTATTAGGTCTATCCAATCTAATAAATTGGTTCGTGATGTTATCATCAGTAAATCAATTAAAACGTACACTGCCGATTACCACCTGACTGTCATTAGCAAACGTATTGGATCCAGATGAGATACCGAGTAACTCGGCGTCTCACCAGGATCCAAGCTGTTTGACACTATGATAATAGTTTCTCAAGAGTTAAAACGAATCGGAACTTGGCGAAACTTTCAGCTGATCAGGATTATAGCTGGTATATATTTTTTTCAGCAGGATAATGGTTAAAGATAGAAAGGTGATTATGTTCTGAACGAACTAATTGGAACATGCAAAGTTAGGATCAGTTTTCATGATATCCATTATTGATAAAAACCTTTTTTTCATAACTCTTTCACTGTCATTTGCAAATACAGCAAAAACTCGAGTTTTCGAACACTATTGAAAGCAAGTAAAATTATCGGTCTTTAAGACAGGTGGTTGCTTAATGCATGGTGAAAGTCATTCAAAAAGCTCCTGGAGGACATTTCTGCATGACATTCACCATGCATTAAGCAGTCACCTGCATAGAAAGGCATCAATTCTTCATGAGTGAAATTTGGAAGTATGGAGTTTTATTGTATATGATAACCTACAGTGGCGCCTCGTCAGGGTCCAGACTTTTTGATGCTACGGCACATTGGAAGAACATCATTGCAGACACAACAGGTTTTGTAAACAACATAACGACAAAACGTGACAGTAAAACACTTAACAAATGTACTGCATCTACTATATTGTTTGAAATCGGTTACGTAACCCTTAATGCTGATTAATTAAAACTGCCTCCTCCCTTTCCGAATATTAATTAAACCAAAAGGCGTGTCAAAATCTATCACTGGAAATCAGTGCCCACCAGAAGCCCTTTAATCTGAGTCTACACTGTTGGCAAAAACCTTATATACTTAAAAAATGTAAAGTACCTAGTTATAGTCTACTTCAGCTCGACATGTAGTCGATTCACGTATATTAACCATTTATCCATGAATATTTAGATAAAAAAATGACATGATTAATAATTCGATTAAGTGTTATAAGGGCATATTAATAAGGGAAAGTTCGGCTCAGGGAGAAACTGTAGAATCAGATTTATATTATATCATTAGCAAAACAGAGCAGACCCTTATAATACGGTTCCTGTAGGAGCCGTCTGATCTGGGTCTACTCTGTTTGCAAAGGAATGAAAAGGCGTTTATATGAAGGAACCATTTGATATCTTGACCAGACACTGAGTTACTCTAGTTACAGGTAGCTTGGCCAGACACTGAGTTACTCTAGTTACAGGTAGCTTGGCCAGACACTGAGTTACTCTAGTTACAGGTAGCTTGGCCAGACACTGAGTTACTCTAGTTACAGGTAGCTTGATCAGACACTGAGTTACTCTAGTTACAGGTAGCTTGGCCAGACACTGAGTTACTCTAGTTACAGGTAGTCTGAGTTGCAAGACGGTAGACATATACGTATAATGGGTTAGAATCATAAAACATTTGTAAAACCATTTGCCTGATGGAAATTCATATGTATGAAATAGTAATACTGACTGTGTGATTGGTATGTTGAAGTTTTGACTGTACTGTTAAACCTCTCTATAACGACCACTAAATTGTGTTAATTAGTTGGTATTTTGGGCAGGTGATTGCTTAATACAAAGTGAAAGTAAAACAGAACGCTCCTATAGGAGCTTTCTGTTTTACTTTCACCATGCTTTAAGCACCCACCTGCCTTTAACATAAAATTCTTGATGTAATTTAGTGGTCGTTATAGAGAGTTTTTACTGTAATAGAAACTAGACTCAGATCTACATTAGTTAATAAGCAAACACTCAGACCCTGATCAGGTGGCTCCTACATCTGAGCCTACATCAGCAGTCTGATCTGGATCTACATCAACAGTCTGATCTGGATCTACATCAGCAGTCTGATCTGGATCTACATTAGCAGTCTGATATGGATCTACATCATCAGTTTGATCTGGGTCTACATGAGCAGTCTGACCTGGGCATACTACACTGTTTGTTAAGGCGTTCAAATGCGTTTCTATCTGGTAAAGGGTTAACTAGATAGGACTAAACATGCAATCAGGCAATTTTGAATATATGTTCACCCAAAGCAAAGTTAATTAGTGTTGTAACCTTTTCACGTCTTAATTGGAATATGTTGTTGTCTGTGTCAGGGAAGGACTAGTTTCAGGTGTTTTACATGAATAGTTTTAGAACAAATCGGTTTGAAACCATTATTAGGGAGTCTTTTATACAAGATACAAGAGAAACTTTATTTATAGTCGGGTGTTACAGAATAACATTTAACATTAGCTAGAAGCTATTAACTGACTAAAACAAATTGTTTCTTAACAAAAATACATTAACTGACTAAATACCAGTGGATAAGAAACATGTTAAAAACAGGAATAGCTATAATTAAATAAATAATACATCACAGTTTCGTTGTTTGCTGTAGATGGCTTAAAAGTATAAAAAATCTGCATTAGGTAGACCATTTGTATATTTTTACTAAGTCATAAAATACAAATAAAATACAAATATACCTAATGCAGATTTATATATATCATTAGACAAATATCAACGCAAGAGTTAATCCAACCTTATTAAAAGCTGTGAGAAAGATGCTGATCTAGGCCAGAGGCCTAAAAACTGCCTTAAGAAGACATAATAAGAGGCGGATTTGACAAAAAGAACACAAAAGTGTGACCGCTAAAATTATTCAATTCCAAAACATGGTTAATATAACTACTAATGATGATGCTGATGGTGGTGGTCTAATAATAATAATAATAATAATAATAATAATAATAATAAAACAAAAAAGATAAAATAAAAATACTAGAATCTAATAAACTTTATTTAACATCTATAACATGATAACATCTATATTTGATGAAACTCTCAAAAAATAAACTATAAGGCTATATACGTTATACATAACTGAAAAGAACAAATTAACTACGCTGTTAATGGCAAAGTGTATCTATGGATTGAAGGGTTAAGTTTAAAGAGTGCTGATATGGTGAATACTCATATGTCGATCTCAAGATGGTCGGACCTATATGCATTGCTAAGTGCGAAACAACAGTAGGTATTTAGGGACAAAGACGAGTATGAAAAGAAAGTTTCAGAGCTTTGTACCCGGTTTTGCGTCGCTTTAACAGCATTTCAGTCACACCTCGACCTCCACCTAATTACAGGTGGAGGAGTGAGTGAGTGAGTTGGGTTTTACGGCACTGCGACACTGAATAGGTCATATAGCGTCGATGAATGATGAGATGACATGATGATGAGGGATGATATCAGGAAGATGGTTTCGGCTAATCTCATTCGCTGCAAAGCAGTGTATGGGATCAAAACCACCGACCTGTCTTCCTTTCAGTTCTTGGCAGAGGGGATAATCACCGTCAAATAAACAAAAACATCCCCTGTGACAATTAAGCCCCAGAACCGCGGCAAGGTAGGAAGGGCTTGGGGACAGGTGGAGGAAGACACCACATTTTTTTTTCTGTGCACCGAGCATTATTTCGTGCATAGAAGAAAACACGGATAAAACCACCGACCCACCACAAGCTAGCCTCACATGATAAAACCAAATGTTCTGGTCGGGCGGTGAGGGACAATGTGATTGCCAGTCGAAGAACGTAGCCACTCGAGCACGAAGGTCCCGCCCTTTGGTGAAGCAAAGGTATCAGCTACACGATTGGACCAAGGTTTGATACATGTACAGTAAAACCTCTCTAATGTAGATACCAAAAGTTGGGACTCATTTTTGGTCTTAAAGGTAGGTGCTAGCTGAATGCAAGTGAAGTTAGGCAGAAAGTTCCTGCAGGAGTTACTCATAAGTGGTAGCTTAGAGGTGTTTTACTGTTTTACCCGCAGTGACTGGGACTTAACCCTTCGCTTGCTGTCCACGTCAATATACCTACCTGTAATTAGTGAAGACCCAGATGAGACAGCTCCTGCAGGAACTGTCTCATCAGGGTCTGTACTATTTACAGGTTGATTGTGCAACCAGTGCACTCTACAGCAGTGATTGCACAGGGAAATAATTGTACACAGTGAAGATGTATGTAATTATACAACAGGGCATGGGTAAAGAAGATGAAATTATTTTTTTAAAATTCAGCAAGAGACAGGGTCAAGTAACTCGGTGTACTCTTCTAGAGTCGAGTGCCCGGATATTAAATTCAGCCATCGTTACAACTCATCAAACCAGGTCAGTTTGGTTTACCTGTCTCTTTGCTGTAGCAAAATGAAACAAAAAGAATTATCCTCTTTCTGCATGCATCAAAGTACATCCAAGGTAGACAATTCGAAACTGACAACTGATTCAGTACTTGTATTTGTTATATACCCTTGTAAACGTTTAATATATACCTGATAGATCACCTGCAGGAGTTGTCTTATCAGGGTCTGTTCTGTTCGCTTATGAAATACATGTAATACATACCCGATTACAGTGGAGCCTCTCTAATCCGGATGTTAAACTTAGCACAAATATCTATTTTGGAGACAGGGTGCAGCTTAATGTAGGGTGAAATAATTCCGGTTTAGAGTGGGTTTACTGTTTACAGTTGTTACAAAAATAAAACAATCCTTTGTTCATAGTGTCATTATAACAAAGCCAGCTTATTAATAATCATAGTCATCCTCTCTTACATTATGTACACGTGGGAAAGTTTTTTTTAATCCCTTTACCTGTTCAGTACTCACATGTTAAATAATGACATCATGAATATTTATTAGCTGGGTGTTTTAATTGTAATGAACACCAGATCTTTGTTATCTTGGCAGTAACTTTAGAATCACATCTTTATAATCCTCAAGCAATCCTAGTAGACCCTGATCAGACAGTTTCTATGCGAGCCATCTGATCTAGGTCTACTCAGTTTGTAAGTGCATGAAAAGGCGTTTATATCAAGAAAAGGATAGCTCAAGCATTATTAATAAAAGGATGGAATTAAAACACAATGCTTGTAACGTTTTACTCTACCGAATAGGTGGTACAGTGACCATCGAATATCAACGTTTTACCAAGAAATAACAACATCAAGAGTATTATTAACTATTTGCTTATAATTGTATGATCACAGAATGTTTGGCTCTGACAGAAAGTGTATATAGAATTCTGTAAGCAGACAGAGCTTACCCCGGTCTGTGTTTACTCTGTTTGCAAAGGCGTTAATAAGCGTCTTTATGAGACGAATGGTTAACAAAATCAATGTTGAAGCTTGTTAACTTGTTACATAGAAAGACTTGTATAATTTCGAGACAATAAAACTGTCATGACTTGTGTGCTTAGGTGATTGTCAAAACCATTTTGCTATCCAATCTCAAGACGTGTCGGAGTCCGTACATCCTCCAGGATCCTACTGATATCACATCGGAGTCAACTGTTGGGTATGAAACCCTGGACGGCACTATTGACTTCTGACTTTCGAGTTGTGACTTGCGACTTATGACTTATGACTTGCGACTTTTTAACCCTTTCGCTGCCAATGCCGGATCTGTGATTACCTATGCAAACAGTTTGGATCCAGATGAGACGCCGAGTAACTCGGCGTCTCATCAGGATCCAAACTGTTTGTTACTGTTACTATGTTTTTGAAACAAAAATGAAGAAAATCAAAAGAATGAAATTTTGTAGCAGACGACAAAGTTAGCAGACGACAGAGTTTGTCAGCGAAAGGGTTAAATTTGGCGCAAAATAGATGTCATGGTGGACAACAGCTCAACTTAGCCACATTTTGTAAGTATACGTTGCTCCTTTTGTAGAATCTGCTTTGAAAATATTCATGTGTATTTAAAACCGTAAAGACGACTGTATTGTATATATCATTAACACGCATATATATATTGCTTTGCTTTTTATGTGTAAATTAGGTTTTTAATTGGAGTCAAAACTAGATACACGGATCCTGTGGTAGCCTACTTGGACAAGCCTGAATGGCACAAGAATGGATACCACTGCTTTGAATGATCATACGAGGCAATTAACAGGGATTTAACGTAAACTAGACGTTCTTCATTTCTCTTCTCCAGCTGGTGTTATATAATATTCTGAATCCATGCCAGTATTTTTATCTCGATGCAAATGATATTTAGTTATAACACTTTTCTCCTGTATCGGTGCCATATAGCATTGTTGAACCGCAAATTTCACGCCACCCATTTTTCACACGTGTGAAAAATGGGTTGACGCATAGTAGTACAACGGACGAAGCACACAGAACGCTACGATTGGCTAACTACGATTGGCTAACGATTTCTTATTTGCATAAAAATGCACTTGTGCATTTCCGCGAAATACGGCACTCTGTTACGACACCCCCACATGGCAGAATATGTGATAAATATGATTCCTGTGTTCATGTGTCATTATAAAACATGAGTTAATTAATATTCAACATGATATTTCTTACACGCATATTCAATGAGTAAATGGTTAAGAAATGAATATTGATGGAGTTCTGAAATCTTAGAATACTGATGCAGACGACATCTAGAGGAAATAGCGTTACATGCGTTATATAAGAGCCACCTGATCAGGGTCTGCTCGGTTTGCTTTTGACATTATATAGATCCGATTCTTTAAATTTTGACAAAGCAAATATTTCCCATGGAAATTATAAAAATTCAGCATATACACATTCGTGATGTCATTACTTTTTTACATAAACATTAAACAGGTAAAGGGTTAAAACAGCCTTTCACTAATCCCATATTATTTGCATACGACAAATAGTCCACCATGCTGATGATTGGCCCTTATGCTGCTGATCGCAACCTGGCCGGGGTTTGATTGTAGTTCGCATCTTTGTTGCAGATCGTAGTGACGTCAGGCTTTGGTCCAAGCCGTTCGACACTCTGACAATTAGTTTCCGATACACTTGAATGAATGACAAATTGCAACAGATTCAAACATTTTAACCCTTTAATCCTTTCATCCATATATACATTTTTCAACGCCTTTGCAAACAGAGTAGACCCAGATCAGATGGCTCCTATAGGAGCCATCTGATCAGGGTCTTCTCTGTTTGCTTATGATGCAATATAGATATTTTTCAGTTTCTGCAGTGACCAAATGTTCGTACGTTCATGTGTCAGTGTAATAACTAATTGTTAAGGAACAAGTATTCATTTTACCATCCTCTATGAATAGCTGACCTGCAAGAGGATTTGAATGTTAATTAGTGCAGATCATGATGACGTCACGTGGCTCCTCTGGATCTGGTTATACACTATTTGCAAATTCCAGTACACTCGCTTTCCATATTTAAAAGGTTTACCCTTTCCCTCATATAAACGCCTTTTCGCGCATTTGCAGAGTAGACACAGATCAGACGACTGATTAGGATCTGCTCTGTTTGCCTTTGGAATTTTAATAGATGGGGATTCTACAGTTTCTGCCAGAACGAGAAAATCCTGTATACATTCGCCATTATAACAATTCAACCAATAAATACTCATGATGTCAACTGTTAACTGTTTAACTAATAAGAGTTACACCATCATTCCACAAGGACCCAAAGAGTGGGACAGGAGCAGGCCATATCCAACTGGATCAGCTCATGTATAAGCTCAGCTGTCCACAGTCCTCCCCACAACAAAAATGTCCTACCTCATTTATCGCTTCAAGTAACTCCTCCTGTTATATACGAGCAAGGTAAATGTCCTCAGCTACACCACTTTTGGCAACGGAAGTGGAGACCGAACATGGCACAGCAGACAGTAAAACGTATCGTCTTTTTCTGGAAACGACCAAAGCAAAGCACCATACAAAAGATATTAGTCAATATACTGCTGTACTTTAACAAGCAAAATGAGAAAATTACAAAGTGGTCTTGTTAACACGATCACTCAAAAGTAGAATACATGTAATTCTAGATTTTAAAAACAGGTGTTAGCTTAATGCAAGACAAAAATAATACAGAATTACGTTTGTCTTGCATTGAGCAACCACCTGCTTTTACAGACTCCTATGTTTATAAATTATATGACCGTGTTAGCGAGACTGTCACACACTGCAAGGTAGTAGTATAGACAATAACTATATTATTTAAGACCACTAATCCTTATTAGCGGAGTTCCAGATAAGATGCATAAATAGCTCTTTTATTTCTCCACCAAACCCTAGACTGTGACCACTCTTTAAATTCGCCTCGAAGACAGTAAAGGGTTTGATGGAGAAATGACGATTTTAGTATTTGGACAGGCACCCTTATCTGTAGCTCTGTTATTAGGCTCCATCTAGCCTAAGTGTGAAACTCTGGACCAAGGTAGGTGCAGGCGGAACACAACACAGTCAGAGGTAGGGACAGCACACAGGTAAGGACATATTGCAAACCAAAATGCACTGGTAGGTATGGTACAAAGGTTCGCTGCCAGTTGGCACAGAAGTAGGGATAGTTACGTGTAGACAGTGACATATTGCAAAGCAACAATGTATACGTTAGGGGCTATTCCCCACATTGCCTCCGGTGCACACGGCATCCACATTGCCTAGAAACAATATGGAGATTTTCAGAGACATATTCTCCGCATTCCACATGACTTGGAACAGTCAATTGAAAATCCTATGGAACAATAACAACTCAATTCGTCTGAAGAAAGACACGATAACATGGAGGAAATGGTTAGGTAAGACACAGCCAACGGGAAAAGAGACCAAGCCGACTCCAGCCAGTTGAGAGTAGAAAGGACAAAACTATGGGCATGTCTAGCAGTAGTTCAATTGGTATTCCTGGTGACAGAAGAAGCACTGGCGCACAAACAACCATAAAGTGGAGGTTAAAAGCATGAATAATAGACCCCTACACAAACTTTGCTACCAGATTTTTCTCTCATATCCCATGTAGAACGAGCCTGATTGTTTAACCACAGTTTAGGAGTCACGGTTTTGCTGAATGACACATAGTCTTCTTGTCGCAGAGCTCTTCCCACCCGCTATGACAAGTCAACAAACTGGTCGCCACTGTTCCCTGCTAGCGGGCACAGTTTCCATGTGACTATCACCATTTTCTGCACTAAGACTGCTGTAAGTCAGAGGCATGTCGGCATTTGGGCCTGTTCCACAATCTGTCCGAAGTTAAAAACAGATTTTTTGCGTTTCCATTGGTCCTGCGGCAAGGACCACAAGCGCATTGCCCTGCGCTTAGAGTCAGTCTTCCAATAGTTTGTCTACAAAGTTTTCCAGATCTCGGGGCGAGTGTTGTGAAGGAAAACCAAAGCCGGTACTCGAGTCTACCATCTATTCCAGACCTGTCTGGATATTCTCTGCATCATATTTCTGTACTATTGCCTCAATAATCCTGCATCATTGGGACTGTTATGCCGGCTTCGCCTAGCATATCTTTTTCCTTTTTTTTAAGAGGATTGTTTTATTAGTTGCAGAAGTAAAGCACAAATACATTATTTTGTGCGATGTTATGGAACGACCCACCGATCAAAA
Source organism: Azorinus chamasolen (assembly GCA_963576725.1). Taxonomy (NCBI): domain Eukaryota; kingdom Metazoa; phylum Mollusca; class Bivalvia; order Cardiida; family Solecurtidae; genus Azorinus; species Azorinus chamasolen. The sequence continues at coordinate 68,500,468 of OY755236.1, read as the reverse complement.
CAACCTCACAACACTTGTTCCGAGGTGCAGACAACATTGTAGAAAAGATACTGTAAGAGCAGCTGGAGCCAAAGGACGAGGTGTTTGGGAGCTTGTCTCAGGCCAATAGGAACGCAGATGGACTTACAAAAGTCAAAAATTGGGCATACCTCTCCCTTGCAGAAGTCTTGGTGAGGAAAGTGGCGAGAACCACATAGAAAATGTGCTTGCAAGCAGCAATCAGCGACAGCCAGTATGTCAACCCGGCAAAACAGATGTAGAAATGTAGAAACCAGTAGGAATATGCACAACCCAACAAAACCACGACAGCACTAATGTATTTCTACAAATATGATCCGTTCTACATGGAACTGGAGACAAAAAGACGGTAAACCAGTTTTGGTAGGGGTCTATATGGTTTTCTATTTGCAACCTCAACATAATGGCTGCTTGTGTGCCAGCGCTTCTTCGGCCTCTAGGTGGGCCAACTGAGCTTCTGGCAGGCATGTCCGTGGCTTTGTCCTTTCTGCCCCCTGATGGTTGGTTTCGGCTAGGAATCTGTTCCTGTCGGCTATCTCTTTGTCTAATCATTCCATCCATGTTGTCGTATCTGACGTCGGGTGCATCGAGTTGTTGTATCTTCCTAGGAATTGCAAATGACCCCTCCATACCATGCGGAAAGCAGGATAATGTCTCCCAAAAGCTCCATATATTTCCAAGCAGCAGGGATACAAATCGCTCCAGAGGCAATATGACATATAGCCTCCTCCGTGTGCACTGTTATTTCGTAACATGTCCCTACGTGCCTACACCTGCTTCTTACCAATGTGTCGGCCAGTGTCACTCCTCGACTCAGCCGGTAGGGTCTAGACGTTGCCCCTCTGAACGTGACAACGAATTTATTATACTCGTGTATGGGTCCAGGCCGCTTTGGTATGAAGGCTGTGCAATAATGACTGAAATATACAGAGTATCCTCTATAAGTTTTAATCAAAGCAAACGAATGATGTGTTCACAATGACACACGAATGGCAAATGCCATTAATGATACGTATTCATATTCAAAATACAAATACAAACAAGTAAACGATACTGAACAATACTAACAATAGAATGGAAAAGACTGTATAGTAACTAACCTGAAATATACAGAGTATCCTCTATAAGTTTTAATCAAAGCAAACGAATGATGTGTTCACAATGACACACGAATGGCAAATGCAATGAAGCATTGCATTGGTCAGTCGAGGTCATGCGGACGCATCATGTGACCGGTTAGTAGTTAGTAAACGGAACAAAGAGGGAAACGGGTGGAAAGTACTAGCTAAAAGCTATAATTCAGATGACTTAAGAACCAACGCGCGGAAGGGTAATTGTAAATAAAACAAACACATGTATATACTTGCTAACATATTTATTAGTCCTGTGACATACTCCCCCCACTTTCGAAATGGCGTCCCGACATTTGATAATTTGCTAGAAGCAAAACTCTTACCAAATACTTACATGTTACGTAACGGATTTCTAATACCAAATGGTCGCTATCTGACAATGAACTGAAGTTTAACTTCAACAACACAATACAATTCCATTCCAATCCATTCTAAGAATCATAAATTCAGCCAGAACGACAAACAGTATAAGTAGCCAAAACAAATATTAAACAAATACATGTGAATAACAACTTTAACCCTGAAAACACGAAAACACGCTCTGGATGACTATACAGCTGTAGATCCATATCTATCGGGTGGTCTGACTGTTCTCTTCGGGCGTGAAGATGGAGAAAGACATAAAAGGCAGAAGTAAGTTCCGGTGAAGCATCCTGGACTTCTTAAACTTTGCTCCCTCACGCTTCACTTCGTAGACCGGAATGCTAGGATTTGGTTGAGCGAGCACCAAGTAGGGGTCATTCTCCCATCGGTCTGCCAACTTCTGTTTCCCCCTGATTGAAACGTTCCTAACAAGCACCCTGTCACCGGGATGGAGAACATAACTACGGGCCTTCTCATCATATCTGTGCTTGTTTCTCTCGCCAGCATATTGTGACGTATCCTTGGCCTTCTGATATGCTGCTTTCAGACGCTCCTGTAATTTAGCCACGTAATCGGAGTGGTCAGTTGCATGCACAGTATCGGACGGCAGTCCGAAAAATGCATCTATAGCAAGGCGAGGATGCCTCCCAAACATCAAAAAGTATGGCGAGTAGCCAGTACTTTCATGGCGAGTGCAGTTGTATGCATGCACTAGCGTGGAAACATACGCCTTCCAATCTGACTTCCGGTCATTATCCAACGAGCCACAAGCATTTTTAACAGCGTTTGGTTGAAACGTTCCACCATTCCGTTTCCCATTGCGTGATATGGCGTTGTCCTCGTTTTGTCAATACCAGCCAGTTGACACAGTTCTCTAATGACTGATGACTCAAAGTTCTTGCCCTGGTCACTGTGTATACGGGATGGAAACCCGTAATGTACTATGAAGTTCTCAAAGAGAATCTTGGCAGTCGTCTTCGCCGTCTGGTTCCTGGTAGGAAATGCCTGTGCATAACGGGTGAAACGGTCAGTCAGAACTAACCCGTTCTCATACCCTCCTTTAGACCTTTCCAACGAGAGATAATCGACACAGACAACCTCCATAGGAAAGGATGACTGTATCGGAGTGAGGGCTGCCTTTGACGGTATCGTTTTCCTCTTTATACACCTGTCACAATGGCGGACCATCTCTGCAATGTCCACATCCATCCTTGGCCAGTAGAAGCGCTCCTTGAAGAGTGATATTGTTCGATCTCTTCCTTGATGGCCTAAATCATCATGCAGTGCACAAAACACAATCCGTCGAAGGGATTCAGGAAAGGACAAAGCCACGGACATGCCTGCCAGAAGCTCAGTTGGCCCACCTAGAGGCCGAAGAAGCGCTGGCACACAAGCAGCCATTATGTTGAGGTTGCAAATAGAAAACCATATAGACCCCTACCAAAACTGGTTTACCGTCTTTTTGTCTCCAGTTCCATGTAGAACGGATCATATTTGTAGAAATACATTAGTGCTGTCGTGGTTTTGTTGGGTTGTGCATATTCCTACTGGTTTCTACATTTCTACATCTGTTTTGCCGAGTTGACATACCGGCTGTCGCTGATTGCTGCTTGCAAGCACATTTTCTATGTGGTTCTCGCCACTTTCCTCACCAAGACTTCTGCAAGGGAGAGGTATGCCCAATTTTTGACATTTGTAAGTCCATCTGCGTTCCTATTGGCCTGAGACAAGCTCCCAAACACCTCGTCCTTTGGCTCCAGCTGCTCTTACAGTATCTTTTCTACAATGTTGTCTGCACCTCGGAACAAGTGTTGTGAGGTTGTTTTGATCGGTGGGTCGTTCCATAACATCGCACAAAATAATGTATTTGTGCTTTACTTCTGCAACTAATAAAACAATCCTCTTAAAAAAAAAAGGAAAAAGATATGCTAGGCGAAGCCGGCATAACAGTCCCAATGATGCAGGATTATTGAGGCAATAGTACAGAAATATGATGCAGAGAATATCCAGACAGGTCTGGAATAGATGGTAGACTCGAGTACCGGCTTTGGTTTTCCTTCACAACACTCGCCCCGAGATCTGGAAAACTTTGTAGACAAGCTATTGGAAGACTGACTCTAAGCGCAGGGCAATGCGCTTGTGGTCCTTGCCGCAGGACCAATGGAAACGCAAAAAATCTGTTTTTAACTTCGGACAGATTGTGGAACAGGCCCAAATGCCGACATGCCTCTGACTTACAGCAGTCTTAGTGCAGAAAATGGTGATAGTCACATGGAAACTGTGCCCGCTAGCAGGGAACAGTGGCGACCAGTTTGTTGACTTGTCATAGCGGGTGGGAAGAGCTCTGCGACAAGAAGACTATGTGTCATTCAGCAAAACCGTGACTCCTAAACTGTGGTTAAACAATCAGGCTCGTTCTACATGAGATATGAGAGAAAAATCTGGTAGCAAAGTTTGTGTAGGGGTCTATTATTCATGCTTTTAACCTCCACTTTATGGTTGTTTGTGCGCCAGTGCTTCTTCACCAGGAATACCAATTGAACTACTGCTAGACATGCCCATAATTTTGTCCTTTCTACTCTCAACTGGCTGGAGTCGGCTTGGTCTCTTTTCCCGTTGGCTGTGTCTTACCTAACCATTTCCTCCATATTATCGTGTCTTTCTTCAGACGAATTGAGTTGCTATTGTTCCATAGGATTTTCAATTGACTGTTCCAAGTCATGTGGAATGCGGAGAATATGTCTCTGAAAATCTCCATATTGTTTCTAGGCAATGTGGATGCCGTGTGCACCGGAGGCAATGTGGGGAATAGCCCCTAACGTATACATTGTTGCTTTGCAATATGTCACTGTCTACACGTAACTATCCCTACTTCTGTGCCAACTGGCAGCGAACCTTTGTACCATACCTACCAGTGCATTTTGGTTTGCAATATGTCCTTACCTGTGTGCTGTCCCTACCTCTGACTGTGTTGTGTTCCGCCTGCACCTACCTTGGTCCAGAGTTTCACACTTAGGCTAGATGGAGCCTAATAACAGAGCTACAGATAAGGGTGCCTGTCCAAATACTAAAATCGTCATTTCTCCATCAAACCCTTTACTGTCTTCGAGGCGAATTTAAAGAGTGGTCACAGTCTAGGGTTTGGTGGAGAAATAAAAGAGCTATTTATGCATCTTATCTGGAACTCCGCTAATAAGGATTAGTGGTCTTAAATAATATAGTTATTGTCTATACTACTACCTTGCAGTGTGTGACAGTCTCGCTAACACGGTCATATAATTTATAAACATAGGAGTCTGTAAAAGCAGGTGGTTGCTCAATGCAAGACAAACGTAATTCTGTATTATTTTTGTCTTGCATTAAGCTAACACCTGTTTTTAAAATCTAGAATTACATGTATTCTACTTTTGAGTGATCGTGTTAACAAGACCACTTTGTAATTTTCTCATTTTGCTTGTTAAAGTACAGCAGTATATTGACTAATATCTTTTGTATGGTGCTTTGCTTTGGTCGTTTCCAGAAAAAGACGATACGTTTTACTGTCTGCTGTGCCATGTTCGGTCTCCACTTCCGTTGCCAAAAGTGGTGTAGCTGAGGACATTTACCTTGCTCGTATATAACAGGAGGAGTTACTTGAAGCGATAAATGAGGTAGGACATTTTTGTTGTGGGG